>QEPC01002874.1:595959-619914 GCA_003113815.1 Sphenodon punctatus
TCAACATGCCCTGTAATTCTGTCCTTAATGATGGTTTCCACCATTTTGCCCAGCACAGACGTCAAGCTTACTGGTCTGTAGTTTCCAGGATCGCCTCTGGATCCCTATTTAAATATCGGGGTTACATTTCCCACCCTCCAGTCCTCAGGTACAGTGGCAGATTTTAGTGACAGGTTACAAATTACTAACAGTAGGTCTGCGATTTCATATTTGAGTTCCTTCAGAACTCTGGGGTGAATGCCATCTGGCCCTGGTGACTTGTTAGTATTCAGTTTGTCAATTTGCCCTAGAATGTCCTCCAATGTCACATTGATTTGTAACAGCTCTTCCAATTCATCACCCACAAAGCAAGGATCTGGCGTGGGTACCTACCCCAAATCCTTTGCAGTGAAGACCAACGCAAAGAACTCATTCAGCTTCTCTACAATGTCCGTATCCTCCCTGAGTGCCCCTTTTATTCCCTTGTCATCTAATGGCCCAACTGACTCCCTAGCAGGCTTCTTGCCATGCCTTTTGCTATATCATTGCTTGCCTCCATCTTGAATATCACAATAAGTCTATTCTGAGCTGGAGCATGCTCAGTACAGCCTTCAGGCTTATAACAGTAATTAACCATTTACCCATTGGCCACCAGGTGGCAACAAACATAATCAGAATATTTACCACATTACACAAAATTAGCCTATAGGTGCCAGAATAGGAGGATTATTTAAATGGTAATACAGGAAGCACCATACAACAACACATCATAGTCTAAACTGAACTGCCTACCTGAGTCAGACCAATGGTCCATCTTAGCCCAGTATTGTCACAACATGACACGGCAGCTGTGGTTTCAAATTCGGGTCCAAATCCGGCTCTTCCAGGGTCTCGGGCAGGGGCCATCCCGGCATGCTACCTGGGACCCCTCGGGGGCTCCCAGCAGAGGCCTCCCCCAGGCGTGCTGCGGGAGGTCTCGAGGTGGAGATGTCGGGGATTGAACCTTGGACCTTATAGGTGTGAAACACACACTCTTACCACTTGAGCTATGCCCCCCCCCTTGTCCATTTTGTTCGATAACTTCTGTGTTTGAAAGTTCTGTAGTCAATGCTTTGTGCAACTCCTACCCCTATACCCAGTCATTTGGGCTACTATGCCAGAATTCAAGCTTCCTGGGACTCCAGTTTATGTCCTAAAACACTAAGGTTGATAATCTTGCTAATTTTTAATCATCACTTATCACAGAAGTTCCAAACCTAGTTCCATATCAATGTAACTAGATGCCATTTTTTTGCTGTCTGTTTCCATTCTACACCAGCTAGTAATATTTAAGTTAGTTAGTTAGTTAAGTTTCTTTCTTGGCTTGACCACAAAACAAACCAACATACAGTTGTAAAAGAAAGGATAACTATCAAAAGAAAATTTTAAAATTAACAAATGCTAACCAGGCTAAACAAAAACTAACATAAACAACAAACAGAAAATATACCAATAAATACAAAATATAAAAGTGTCAGAATTCAAACCAGCCAACCATTAAGCCAGAAAGAGGCTAATCCAAAAATCAATCCGACAAATGGAGTTTAAACTCCAAAAAAGATTGTCTCAGATTGAAAGCAGCAATCAGAAACTATGCCACGTTCTTTGTAATTTCCAATGAGATATCTGATAAGAAAAGTTGGAGCATCCACAAGCCCAACCTGCCGGAGTATTTCTTGAAGTACTGGGCTAGAAACCTGTTTCTCACATGATCATATAAAGAATGATATGGTGCGTAGACTCAGTATTTTCGTGATCAAAGGGGCACTTGCAGCTTCCACAGGGAACCTTGTTAAAGCATCCCTCTAGCACCATTGTAGGGAGAGCATTGATGCGAGCACAGAATAGAAGGTATTTCCCTCTGTTAGAAATATGGGAGGGCAAATATTTGGCAATTTCACCCTGAGGCGGATGCTACAATAGATAATAACACAAATAGATAATCACCCTAGCGATGTCGTTCTGCCAACCTACGTCTTTCAGCCCATTTAGAGAATAGATAGTTCTGAGAAAATCCCAAATTGCCGTCGCACTGCCCCCCCCCCCCCCCCCCCCCCCCCNCTCTTTAATCAGAAAAGCAAGAACGTTGGTGGAATTGCACTAAGCAATTCAGAGGGTCCAGTATTTTAGATGAAAACCAACCTATACTACTTTAAACAGGTGACCGGTTCGGATATGCCCTCCGATACCAGTCCTAACATTTCTTAAAAGTTTCCCCTTCGATCAGCTCTCTGGCCAGTGCCGAAGGGGATCTAACAGCCCTATTTGTGAACGAGTAAGGAGTGTCAGTGCCATTAAGGTTGAGGGCCTTGCATGCCCCTACCGCCCGCTTGGCACATCTCCCAGGGTGACGACCACAGGTGTTCACCCTGCCCTGCTTATACACCAGGTGTCGCCTCCCCATCTCTTATTGAGATGCCTCTCTTATTATCTAACCTTTTTGTCTAAATAAAACACCTCTAATAATACTGGACCCCCGCCACCAAAAGGGACATTCAGATTACTGCAATCTTTACTTTACAAACCCACCAACATCTTGCTCAAAAACATCGTCTTCAAGTCTTCTTGCAGTTTGAACAGGTACCGTAAATTCCCTTCTGGTGATAAATGTACCCCATCTTGTAAATAAAGTTCAGGTCTAAGGGCGTTTTTAAACGAGACAAGAAACGCGGCTGATCCTTTGATCAGCCGCGTTTCTTTGCGCTTGTTTAAATTACAAACTTACATTTAAGCCGGCTCTTCCCCACGTCAGACCGGGCAGGCAATCCTGCCCCCTCCGACGCGGATCGCCGCTGTGCCGGCTTCACGGCACACTTCCGGGATATTTCGCCAAGTGCGCATGCGCAGAAGGGCACGCATGTGCACTAAGGCTGCTTTTAAACGAGGAGCGCTGAAGCGCCTCCTCAACGCCGCATTAAAGCAAAGCCGCCGGAAGTGACGTTCTCCCCGTTGCCGGCGGCAGCTGGAGACACAGGGCTTTGGAGCGGCGCGTTCTTAAGACTTCAATTATCAGGCTTAAGAACGCGCCGCTCCAAAGCCCCGTGTCTCCAGCTGCCGCCGCCGCCGCCAATGGGGAGAACGTCACTTCCGGCGACTTTGCTTTAATGCGGCATTGAGGAGGCGCTTCAGCGCTCCTCGTTTAAAAGCAGCCTGAGTCTCTACGCCGGGTCTGATGCTCTTCTGAGCATCAGACCCGGCGTAGAGAGAAAGGCGGGTGCCCGATTCCGCCTCTGAACGATCCCGCTTGTCAGCGGGATCGTCTAAAAGCGCCCTCAGATGAGTCAGTTCACTATGCCTAATGCAACAACCCCCCAAGGCTCCCCACCATTTTTGTATTTCCTTATTCACATTCCTACGGGCCTTATCCATTATTCTTGGTTTAATTTGCAGACCCCATGTTAACCTTGGAACTAAGTGGGTCCATACAATAGCTGTTAATGGAAACATTTGTCTTAGAACTAGAAAATCAGATTTTATGCGAATCACTAAACCAACTGCCTTTCTTTTGCCTAAGGTATTCTCCCCTAAGTGTACTATTATGATGTCAGGGCTGGGTCCCCTCCGAGCATAAGACAATGTCGGCACTAACTGTTCCCATCGCATTCCTCCTTGTCCCATCCA
This sequence comes from Sphenodon punctatus, assembly GCA_003113815.1. Taxonomy (NCBI): domain Eukaryota; kingdom Metazoa; phylum Chordata; class Lepidosauria; order Sphenodontia; family Sphenodontidae; genus Sphenodon; species Sphenodon punctatus. The sequence continues at coordinate 599,599 of QEPC01002874.1, forward strand.
TCGTATCACTGCCGAGGCAGAGTGCCCCAGTTGAGATCCCATAGGAAACTGCGTTGCCGCCTCTCCAGCCCGGTGAACCAGACTGTGTCCGACTATCCAAATAAGCTTCTTGCGCCCTGGGTGATGTATAGAGCCTGAATGGGTGTAAAATTATCTGGTTAGTTCTCGTGAAGCCGTATATATCGTCTGTATGCTTGGGATCTCCAGTGCTCCAGTTTCTGAATCTCCCTGTCTGGCATGCCAGCTGCTGCAGCTGTTGTTGCAGCGCCTATCCTAAATGAGTGAGAGTCTACGTTATGTGTGGGCCAGTCCATTATACCAGCTGCTTTCTTAAGGATTGCCATAAATTGGTATCGAGTAAGGGGGGAGCCCTCGGCGTGGACAAAAAAATTCCCTCTACTCTCGGGTTGCGCTGCGAGAAATGCCCTTACTGCCTGTACAGGGCAGAGTTCAGTGCACCCTCCCTGCTTCAAAATCACTACCTGGCCTCTTCCTCGTTGGTCAGTCTTTGAACTACGCAGCTGGAATCCTTAATGATCTATCGCCTAAGTGAATATCCGTTATCTCTAAGGCCCTTCTTGCTGTGTCCCATTTAGAATCAGCTACCATTTCACTAACCCTGAATGCTCCGAAAAATGCCAACTTATATACTGTTTTGAACAATAAAACTTCATCCCTACTCATGCAGATTCGTGGCAGGATCTCACACAAAGCTTGTAACAGAGGCACCGTGATCGGAGCTCTCGTCACCCTGTGTAACATTCTCCCTCGCCCAGCTCTCAAACATCCTCTTTGCAAAGAAACCCTGGTCTGGTGATGGGAAGCCATGACTCCGGCTAACAAAGGACAAAGCTGATACCTTACCTGCTATTGTATGCCCTGATAGGCCTCTCCGACGCTGATGCATTGCAAATTGCAGCATCTCATCTTCCTGAATGGGAAGTTGTAAGGGCCATCCCTGTGTTTCCCTGAATAACTGAAATTCCTCATAGGCCCTTCTGTACGCAATCTGTGTGCGAGGGGCTAGGGATCCCTGGACAATCTTACGTAGTTCTACCCTCCAAGGTTTCAAATTCCCTGCGGGAGTGGCTCTGGGTTAGGTGCTGCCGCGGGTGCAAGTTCTCGAAATCACCCAATCTGTAATCGGAGAGGGCGTCAGCTATGCGGTTATCAACACCGGGAACATGCCTTGCCCTAAAAAGGATGTTATGTTCCAAACAGCGCAGCACGAACGCTCTCACAAGCCGCATAACCCTCAGGGACCTGGAAGACAAGGAGTTAATCACATGGACTACGGTCATGTTATCACACCAAAAAGTGACCAATTGGTTTGCGAATTCGGCGGTCCACAGGTGCACAGCTAACACAATGGGGAATAGTTCCAAGAAAGTTAAGTCTCGCGTTATTCCTTCCACAGCTCAATGCTCAGGCCAGGCCACAGCACACCATTGCCCATTAAAGTATACGCCGAATCCCACACCCCCTGCTGAGTCAGATTGAACCTGAAGGTTGCGTTCCCAGCACCACTTGTCTCTCCAGAAACTGACCCCGTTAAATTTGTTTAAAAAGGTATCCCAGATCTGTATATCCTCCTTCATGTCCCTTGTGACTCTAACGTGATGGTATTGTGGGGGGTTTCCTGTGAGCGGGACATACATCCTTGACAGGAAAGCTCGACCCAGAGCAACTACGCAGCATGCAAAATTCAAACTCCCTAGCAAAGATTGTAATGCCCTCACTGTGACCTTCTTTGCCGCCATGGTGGCCTGGACATTGACCTTTAACCCCTGGAGTTTTTCTTCGGGTAATCGAGATAGCATACACATGGTATCTATTTCTATGCCTAAATACGTGAGTTTGGTAGAAGGACCTTCTGTCTTTTCAGGAGCCAGCAGTATCCCAAGCTCCTTAACTAGTTCCTGGAATAGTGCTAATAGTTCTTCACATTCTCCTGGGGCAGGTGATGCGATGATTAAAAAATCATCAAGATATTTAGTGGTGTCGCCGTGGTCCATGCGCTGTCTAAATACCCACTCAACAAGTGAGCTAAATCGCTCAAATGCCGAGCACGAAATAGAGCAACCCATGGGCATAGCCCTGTCATAATAGTAGAGACCCTCGAATTTCAAACCTAAAAGGCGAAAACTACTCGGGTGCACCGAGAGCAGCCTGAATGCAGACTTGACATCGCATTTTGCAAGGTGTGCACCTCTTCCCAGGAATCTAACCCTCTCTATGGCCTCATCAAATGGGGTGTACTGAATGGTAGAGAATTCTCTTGGTATTGCATCATTAACTGAGCGCCCCTTGGGATAAGAGAGATGGTGGATTAAGCGGAACTCTCCCTGGGCTTTCTTGGACACTACTCCCAATGGTGAAATCACTAAATTTTCCAGGGGGGGGGGGAACGTGAAAAGAACCGGCAATGCGTCCTTCCTTAACCTCTTCAGCAATCTTTTCCCTCACTATGTCTTCCATTCCATAAACCGACTTTAGGTTCCGAGCTTCCTTGGTCTGGCGAACTGAATGAGCAGGTATGACAAAACCAAACTTAAACCCTTTTAGAATATAGTCCACTTCCCGTGGGTCCAGGTGGCATGAAAGTACTTCCTGCAGTTTCATAATTTTGACTGGAGTTGGGCCCCTTTGCGTTTCCACCCCCCTGTTGACCTCCCGAGTTTCCCTTTCTGGATCCTCCTGATTGGTTGTGTCTCCTGTTTCCAAATGGCTTTCCCCTGTAACAAGTGGTATGTGAGTGGGAGCCTCCACAAACGGAGCATGCATGGCGGAATTTACATGTGCTTCGCGTACATTTGCCATTCTGATTGTACTCCCAACAAGTCTGTCCCCATTGTCTCCTACCTTCCCCCCTCCTGGGATCATTCGCAGGGGCAACACCTCCCTTCATTAAGACGTGGCCGCTGTCTGTCTTGGGTGCATTGGTTGTGTCGACCATGCAGTCCAGCCAGAGATCCTGGGCATGTCTATCCCATCTCATTCCCGGTGTGAAGGAAGCCCTATGCCGGAAGGCCTCATCGTATCAGAGCCATGCTCCAGGGGGGCCAACTCCATACGCCCGTTTTACTATGTCGGCGTACTTCAAAAACTCTGTAGCCCGTTCGGGGTATACTTGCAACACCACCCCCAGGTAGACAGAAAAGGCTGGCGTCCAATTAGTCCAGTTCCGATCAGCTTTTGGTCTCCTAAACTTCTCTTTGTCCTTTTCGTCATCCTGTTCGTTAGGATCCATAATGGGATCCCCAAACAGGAGGGCAAAAATATCAATGTACTCTCCTCTCCATATACGCTCTCTGGTAGAGTTAGCTAGGTGCTTCCCGATTGGGGCAGACAAATTGGAATATCCACCACCCAAAGGTGGGAGGGGGCGGGTGTCCTGTCCCTGAGGGAATACATAACCTTGGGCTGGGTGAGTTTGCCTAGCCATTTCCCAACACGGGCTCTGTGGCTGTACGCTCATTCATGGCAGCGTCCTGGGGGCAAACTGCTGCCCCTTTGGGGGCTCTATGGGAGTAACCTTTACCCATGTCCTGTTCCACCACAGCGTCTGGGTCGTTGACCGTTGTCCTTGAGCTGGTGGATCCACCTGCCAGGGGAGTTGGGCCTCTGTCGACCCCGCCCCTTGGGGAAACCCCTGTGGGGGTGTAGGGTGACCATCATTTCCACTTCGCGTTACCCCTGACCACCTCAAATGGGGCTCACATGCCATGAGCCAGTGAATGTTAGCGGGGGGGTCCCATTGTTCACCCCATTCCCTATTTGTGAACCCTTGTTGCTCACCCCTTTGTGGCTCGGCGTTGGAGCCCCAGGTCTCCATTGCCTGGCGTTGGTGCCTTGCTCGCCTTTGCTCAACCATGCCTTTCAACTCCCTTTCAAGGGCCTGGATACGATCCCACATCTCCTCACTGGTAGGTTCTTCTTCGCCTTCTTCATAGCCTTGTTCTTCCTCTTCGGTCATTGGCTCACCATACTCTGCTGGAACAAAATCTTGCCCCCTTTGGGGAGCACTGGGGGGGGCGGTGTCCGCTGGTGGCGGATTGTCTCCGCCTGCGGGCAGGTGGTGTACCTGATTGCAAGTGGGCACTGGGATCCTGCTCCTTGTGGTCCACCACCACCACCACCCCATAAATTGGTGGCCTTCATCCCCTTCATTGCCCTGTTCAGCCTGGGACAGACCACTGAAGAATGGCCCAGAAGTGGCCCCTCCCTCTGGGGGCTTTCCCAGGCGTGTACAACCAGTCTGGGTAAGAGCTCCCGTGGGGGCTGCTCATCCTCTTCGATCCTATATCGGGCCGGTCTATTTATGGCCCTACTCCCCTCGTTAGTTGCTGTGGGGTTGGGCAAGCTAACTCGTGGCCCAAACCCCCTTGCATTTCTTGGCCCTCATCCCTAGTCTGATCCCCTGGGTCTGGTGTTGCTCCTGGGCACAAGCTAGCCACAAGGACTTCGCAGGCTCGCAGGTGGCTGGCCATCTCTTTCGAGCCTGGTCTGGTCTTTGTGCCCCCCCCCATTCCCCTGGGGGTTCCCTGATCTGCCTCCCCGTTTTCCTGGGGGGTTCTTGGGGGCTTCCTTCGAAGCTACCTTCTTTCTCCTTCCCATTGCGATCCTCTTCTCTCTCAGATCAGCTGGCCCCAGCAGCAGCACTTCGCTGCTGCTGCTGCTGCTGCTCTCTTCGATGATCTCCAGGCGTGAGTGTGCCTGGCTCCAGCTTGCACAGGCAGCAGAGCTCCCTACCCCCTCCATACAAAGGGAGGAGCCTGCCCCATGACATCCAATCACGCGCGCTCCTCCGCGCACATGATGCCTGGGCAGTCAATCAGCTGGCTCCCAGGTCTACACAAGGAGTCTTCCAACTACTCCTCCCTCCTCAGCCAGCCCTGCCCCCATCTCAGGGGGGGAACTTTGGGTGCGGCAATCTCCCCCCGCAGCTATGTCGCAGTGGAGGGCCGTTGGCCAAATATTATACCTCTGCAGTATGCCATTTATGTTTGCAAGTATCCCCAGAAAGAAACTGAAACATTCCCGTATCAGGAGGACACATCACCCTAAACCAATACTTGAGCACACTGGCCCAAGCAGATAAGCTCCAGCTGGTTTGACTAGCTTCCATCCTTATAGCAGCAAAGGGCGTACCGCTTGGAGCCTTAAGGAGTTTCCGGAGAAAAAGGATTGTAATCCATTAACATTATTATTTGCTGGGAGGAGAGGCGCCCACATTTCAGCCCCAAACAATAGCTGGGACCTCACCTTACTATCGTGGACCCTAATCGCCATTTCAGGTCTCAGTTTCCCAGTTTTGACAAAAAAACTCCGTATAGCATTTGAAGATCCCTTAGAAATAACTGACAGCTTCCAAAAATGCTCTGACCAGCTACCTGAGGAAGAGAAATTGAGGCCAAGATATTTAAAATGTTTGATTCGTTGTAGGACCTGACCATTGATATCCCAACCAGAAAAGTTCCTATTTTTAGAAAAAACAACTACTTTCGATTTGGTGTAATTGATAATTAAATTATTTGACTCACAATAGTTTGAGAAGGCCTTATTGATGAATAAGGTCAATTTTAGTCTGTGAAATCAACACCAAATCGTCTGCATAAAGCAAACACCTAACTGGTCTTATGGCCAGCCTCGGGGGAAAAAATTAACTTCTAGTTAAGAAAGGGATTAAATAATTAATAAAGAGGTTAAATAATGAGGGGGCTAACACACATCCTTGTCGAACCCCCAAGGAACATTTGATATTCTTTGAAATATAGCCATCTTTATCTATTTTAACAGAAAATGAAGACTGTGCATATAATCTTTTGATAAGAAATAATAACCTTTTATCTACTGACATTTTATATAACTTCCTCCACAATAACTCCCTATCGACCAAATCAAAAGAAGATTTTAGATCAAGAAAGGCCACAAAAATATTACCATTAAGAGATCTATACTTTTCAACCAGATAGTATAATATAAAACAGTGATCGGTAGTAGCCCTACCCCATTGAAAGCCAGCCTGTTCCGGGAAGATAATTCTGTTCTGTGTCAGCCAGAGTTCCAGTTTGCTAAGTAATAACTTTTCGTAGATTTTAGTGACTACGCTGAGCAAACTATAGGCCTATAATTAGAGGGGTCAGTATGAGACCCTTTCTTATAGATTGGAACAATAATGGCCTTATTCCAATTTACAGGAAAATCCCAGAAGCATTAATTGCAGTGAACAGTGAGGCCAATACCGGTATCCACCAGTCCATTTTAGCCTTAATAAACTCAATTTGAACAAGCTCAGAGCCTGTGGCTTTACCTGACCTAAATGTCTCTATGAGTGTGATCGCCTCAGTTGATGTAACTGGAGACCATACAGGAAGAATTTCGGACTCCAAGTTAAGGGAGGCACACTCGTTTGTCCCCTGATACAGATGACCAAAATAATTTTCCCAAGTACTAGAGGGAATGGGAAAAGACCATGGATTCCTTAAACCTAATAGATCCATTCATTATCTGCCAGAATTTTGGGGGATTCTTTCCTTCAGAGGCTTCTATGAGATCGGTCCATCTTCCTTCATCATAGAAGGCATTTCTTACATTGGATTAAGATCCTGTACTCCTTTTTGAAGGAAAAATATCAGGCAGGTAAAACAGAGATACACCCATTCCTATAAGTCGTATAAATATCAATAAATCTCTTTCTGGCTGCCCTACAATCGGCGTCAAACCACACCTGGTTGGCACTTCAAAAATGCTGTTTCCTGGAATCAGCAAAATTTGAGATCCGAGTCTGAAATAGCTGATTAACGCTATTAAAAGTTTCTATAACAAAAGAGTCACTGTCAGATTCAGCAATTAACCTCTTAGAGGTAACCACTACCTGTTCCTCAATACACATATCAAGTATTATAGCAAGAGCAGGAGAGCATTTAACTGAGAAATGTCTATTCAGAATTTCAGGATCGCCCAAAAGCCACTCATCCTGAATAGGGACTATATTACCACAATTCACTGCTAAAAGTAAAGGTAAATGATCACTAATCAGACAGGAACCGACTTCAAAGTTCTTAATCAAGGGAATAATATTGGGAGAAACCACTATGTAATCTACGACGCTAGAACCTTGTGAGCCAACAAAAGTGCATTCTCCCTGAGAATCACCAAATCCTGAACCATTAAGAATAACCAATTGATAATCCCTGATTAACTTAACAAATCTGATACCCAAAGAATTTATTTTCAGGTCCTTTGATTTACGTGACTTTAAGTAATCAGGAAGAATCATATCTGGCACACCACAGTAGGGTTCAAGGGATTCATCGTCCGGGCCAATCCTGGCATTGAAATCCTCCATCATTATTAACCTAGCTTTAGGAAACTGGAAAACTATGTCATTAAGTACCGTTTCTAAATTGGCCCATAACTTAGGGTCAAAAGAGCCAACATTAAAGCTAGTAATATAGATAATAAACCAAGTAAAATGACATTTTATTGGTTTTAGATTTGTTCCCTTTGCTTTGCAGAGTTCCACCGAACCGCACTCCCTCTCCCACACACACCTACACCCCTTCCTGGATGAAAAGTAAAAAGTGGCTGCTTGACCTCTCTGTATGCCCTTTCTCTAAATACTAGCTCTAGGTTTTTTTTTCTTCAGACTGAAGTGCTGTCAAATCTCATGATTTTATCATAGTTCTTCGGCTTCTGGAGACCTGAAATTACATCTGAATCTCAACTTTCATTAAAAGAAGAAGAAAAAAAAGAACTTCCTAGTGCTTGTGGTTGCAGAAACAAAATTGACAACATGACCCCAGAGAGTAATCTACAAGCTGTTTTTACAATGAAAGATTACACTTTCTCCAGATAGATGTAACTAAATGGTGCCAATAAATCGTTAATATATAACATCCTGATATTTTTAACTGAGTGGGTATACTCTATGCACCTTAAAAATTTGAGTAATCAGGATTCAGAATTCTGCTTATCCAGTCAAGAAGCAACACAACCCCATAAACCTGGGAATGAGGAAACAAACAAATTCCACTTATCCAGAAATTCAAGATACACAAGTTTTACCTAAGCAAATTCCACTGTGGATCAGGGGGTGACAAGTCTACTAATGTTTGTTTGCCTCTTTGGACTGTTCTGATTTTAATTTAATAAAAGCTTTTGAGCTTCCTACCTCCCCCTCAGTATCTCTGGATGGCAACACTAAGCTTCGCTCCTCCTCTGTTAACACCCCTGCCTGCTCGCGGCTCTGGGTGTTTTTAAACAAGCAAGGCTGGGGGTAGGGGGCTGGTCCATGGTGGCTGAGCGGCACAGCTGTGGTGCAGCCATTCAGGCCATTTTTAAACAGGCGGGGGGTGGGTACTTGGGGGCCGGGACCAAGGCTGTGTGCACTCAATGGAGTGCACGTGCACTTCGGGGTGTGTGTGTGTATAAATGCCAGCGGATGGGTGTGCATTTGATATACACACCCATCCACCCACCAGCACTCCCATGCCTCCATACAGTACAACCCAGGATTTTCTGGGTTGCTCTGTGCGGGGAAGTGTTTGGAGGTAGGTGGGGGTGCATGGGTCATGGGAGTGCATGCCAACCCACTTGCACTTTTACATGGGCGCTACCACATGTGTCCACTGGGTGGACCTGCATGGTAACGTCTCATGTATAAATGCCAGCAAGTGGAGTACCTGGGGAGAGATTCTAACAGTTGGCTCCCAGCATGGCTACCATGGCAGCAGCCTTGCACTCCCCTTGCCATGGGCCATAGGGGAGGGGGAAGTGCCTGGGCTGGCCTTTCATATTGACATGTCCCAGGTGTGAGCTGGGGAACCGGGCTCCCCAGTGCTCATGGCCAGTTCCTGAGATTTGCAAAGGTCGTGTCCCCCGCCCGCAGTGCCTACAGTCTAGGGGCCTGGTATGGTCCTGTTGGAAAGCATGCGTATAGAGAAATTCTTTTCAGATATCTGTTAGTATGTGTCCTGAGATGGTTTCTATCTTGCTCACATGCTCTGGATGATGTCATTTATTTTTAAAATGGCTGCCGAACATAACATGTTTTAAACTGTAGAAACAGCACACACTGTATTTTAATGAAACATAAGCAGTGTGTATAGAGAATTTTTAAAAAGATTTCTTATTTTAATGAATAGTGACAAGATTCCCTCCCTCAGCAGAGGCTCTATGGTTTTGAAGGAGGGGAACGCAGTTAGGGCAAGGCCAGAACTACCAGATTACAAAGTGTAGAGGAGTTGCTGGGAGAGAGGGGAAAGTGATGGGGGGAGACTGAGAGGGAGAAAGGGTAAAGAGATAGGGCACACTGGAAGGGAGAGGAGAGTGCTGGAGGACACTTGTGGGACTGGGGAGAGAAAGAGAGGTGAGGGAGACTAAGGGGCACCAAGAAAGTGAGATTGGGGGGAATTTCACCTAAGTTTGTTCCATCAGCTATGGCAGATCCAAGTGAACCAGTAAAGGTAGCAGCGCAGATTGATTGTGCTTGGTTTCTAGCTCGTTGTCTTCAGAGATCATACTTTCCAGAGTATGGGTTTCCAGAGTTCCTTCCAAGTGCCTTCTTGGAGTTCCTTCAACTCACTGACTACTACCAAAGTATTGCCTAAGACCAACATGGCCTACACCCCAATTCTACCTCACCCTGCCACAGATGTGTCCTCTGTTTATACAACAATGCTGAATTATCAAGATGCAATGTCACAAGTTCAGCAAGATTCAGGTTCATTATGGTGCGTGTGACAAAGGAATTTACAGACTTACCAAGGAAATACAACTTTGGTTTCCAATCAAGTTTGCAAACATTTTCCTGGACCTTGGTTCATTCCACACATGCAAAGCTGTCATCAGCTGCATTGGACTATACCTTCAAGATAGTGGGGAAAAAGAAGTACTAACAGAAACTGGAACATTTGGGCCAAACGGTAATTGGTAGAATTCTGAATGGAAGTCATTATGTCTGAGCAGTTCATGGAATGAATCTGTTTGCAGAAGCCATTCAGCATTTACAGTGGTTACAGTTGTTCAAGGACAATGATCCACACAAGTATGCAGTTCTACTAAATGCAGTGAAGTTACTGCAATTGTAGTGCCAGGAAGAACAATGTGTCAAGGCAAGAACACAGGTTGTGACAATATCCCACCTCACTGAAGCCCTAAACAAGGATTCTGATGCATTCGTACGTGAATGCATCAGCAAATCAAAAATGTTTTGATACTGGAACACATTCCTGATGGTTGTTTTCCCAGTCCTGTGAGATGGGAATTGGGACTTGCACCTGCCAGCATTTCACAGGGCACTTCCATTGTTCTTTATCTTTACATTTGGAAAAATTAATTATGCGAAATGGGGATCTGTTTATCTTTAAGACTGCATGAAGCTGGAAGAAGTACATCCAAGTATTCATGCAGCATGTAAGGAAAATGGCTTTGTTATTCAACATGGGAATTGAACGCTCAGTAGTGTTCAAATGGTTCAGGCACTTGAACAACTGTATAATAAGTCTGCAAAGGATCATGGTGGAATCAAAGGACTAACTCACCATAAGCAAGCTGCGGCACAAACGGACCTCATTAAACATGAGAAGTCAAGCATTAATCAGTTCCACCAAAATATGTATGGTCTACAAAATAATGAGGAGTACATATTGCATCATGAATTCTCACCAACTGTAACTCATATGGATGAAATTAATGCTGACAGCATTGAGAGTTTCATAATTGAATGAGGAAACCCATTTGATCTGAACAAAAAACAGTTGCTCAACCTAATCATGGGCAGACATTTCACTGGAGATGATGTGAACTTCAAATTGACATGCATTGAGGCTGAAGAAAGTGAATACAAATCATTCAGACAAGAAAGATTCACTGACAAGTCTAAGAAACTGTGTGATCTGCTGCCAAGAATGAAGACGTATATTCATAAGCAACAACAGACAAAACTAGACATCCAAAAGGAAACCGCCAATGCCCTCAGGGTTATTGATGTGGCATGGAAAAGAGGATACTCCATTGACAAGTGGCTCTGCTATGAACTGACTTCCACTTCATTCTTTCTAACTAAAGACGGTTTTCTTCAGAAATCGAATAAGTCCAAAATGGTTCAGGAGCTGGAGAAAGAGCTAAAAGAACCACATCACAACCTTCATCTCTCACTATTGCCACTGTATCTTATTTTATGCTATTTACAAGAGCAATCGCANCCCAGTGCTCATGGCCAGTTCCTGAGATTTGCAAAGGTCGTGTCCCCCGCCCGCAGTGCCTACAGTCTAGGGGCCTGGTATGGTCCTGTTGGAAAGCATGCGTATAGAGAAATTCTTTTCAGATATCTGTTAGTATGTGTCCTGAGATGGTTTCTATCTTGCTCACATGCTCTGGATGATGTCATTTATTTTTAAAATGGCTGCCGAACATAACATGTTTTAAACTGTAGAAACAGCACACACTGTATTTTAATGAAACATAAGCAGTGTGTATAGAGAATTTTTAAAAAGATTTCTTATTTTAATGAATAGTGACAAGATTCCCTCCCTCAGCAGAGGCTCTATGGTTTTGAAGGAGGGGAAAGCAGTTAGGGCAAGGCCAGAACTACCAGATTACAAAGTGTAGAGGAGTTGCTGGGAGAGAGGGGAAAGTGATGGGGGGAGACTGAGAGGGAGAAAGGGAAAAGAGATAGGGCACACTGGAAGGGAGAGGAGAGTGCTGGAGGACACTTGTGGGACTGGGGAGAGAAAGAGAGGTGAGGGAGACTAAGGGGCACCAAGAAAGTGAGATTGGGGGGAATTTCACCTAAGTTTGTTCCATCAGCTATGGCAGATCCAAGTGAACCAGTAAAGGTAGCAGCGCAGATTGATTGTGCTTGGTTTCTAGCTCGTTGTCTTCAGAGATCATACTTTCCAGAGTATGGGTTTCCAGAGTTCCTTCCAAGTGCCTTCTTGGAGTTCCTTCAACTCACTGACTACTACCAAAGTATTGCCTAAGACCAACATGGCCTACACCCCAATTCTACCTCACCCTGCCACAGATGTGTCCTCTGTTTATACAACAATGCTGAATTATCAAGATGCAATGTCACAAGTTCAGCAAGATTCAGGTTCATTATGGTGCGTGTGACAAAGGAATTTACAGACTTACCAAGGAAATACAACTTTGGTTTCCAATCAAGTTTGCAAACATTTTCCTGGACCTTGGTTCATTCCACACATGCAAAGCTGTCATCAGCTGCATTGGACTATACCTTCAAGATAGTGGGGAAAAAGAAGTACTAACAGAAACTGGAACATTTGGGCCAAACGGTAATTGGTAGAATTCTGAATGGAAGTCATTATGTCTGAACAGTTCATGGAATGAATCTGTTTGCAGAAGCCATTCAGCATTTACAGTGGTTACAGTTGTTCAAGGACAATGATCCACACAAGTATGCAGTTCTACTAAATGCAGTGAAGTTACTGCAATTGTAGTGCCAGGAAGAACAATGTGTCAAGGCAAGAACACAGGTTGTGACAATATCCCACCTCACTGAAGCCCTAAACAAGGATTCTGATGCATTCGTACGTGAATGCATCAGCAAATCAAAAATGTTTTGATACTGGAACACATTCCTGATGGTTGTTTTCCCAGTCCTGTGAGATGGGAATTGGGACTTGCACCTGCCAGCATTTCACAGGGCACTTCCATTGTTCTTTATCTTTACATTTGGAAAAATTAATTATGCGAAATGGGGATCTGTTTATCTTTAAGACTGCATGAAGCTGGAAGAAGTACATCCAAGTATTCATGCAGCATGTAAGGAAAATGGCTTTGTTATTCAACATGGGAATTGAACGCTCAGTAGTGTTCAAATGGTTCAGGCACTTGAACAACTGTATAATAAGTCTGCAAAGGATCATGGTGGAATCAAAGGACTAACTCACCATAAGCAAGCTGCGGCACAAACGGACCTCATTAAACATGAGAAGTCAAGCATTAATCAGTTCCACCAAAATATGTATGGTCTACAAAATAATGAGGAGTACATATTGCATCATGAATTCTCACCAACTGTAACTCATATGGATGAAATTAATGCTGACAGCATTGAGAGTTTCATAATTGAATGAGGAAACCCATTTGATCTGAACAAAAAACAGTTGCTCAACCTAATCATGGGCAGACATTTCACTGGAGATGATGTGAACTTCAAATTGACATGCATTGAGGCTGAAGAAAGTGAATACAAATCATTCAGACAAGAAAGATTCACTGACAAGTCTAAGAAACTGTGTGATCTGCTGCCAAGAATGAAGACGTATATTCATAAGCAACAACAGACAAAACTAGACATCCAAAAGGAAACCGCCAATGCCCTCAGGGTTATTGATGTGGCATGGAAAAGAGGATACTCCATTGACAAGTGGCTCTGCTATGAACTGACTTCCACTTCATTCTTTCTAACTAAAGACGGTTTTCTTCAGAAATCGAATAAGTCCAAAATGGTTCAGGAGCTGGAGAAAGAGCTAAAAGAACCACATCACAACCTTCATCTCTCACTATTGCCACTGTATCTTATTTTATGCTATTTACAAGAGCAATCGCAGAAGGATCAAAGTTGATGAGCAGATTTGATGACTTTATAGAACTTATCATGCAATGGGTTCAATCTCTGTCAAGAGGCTCTCCAAGGACTGACATCATGCTTGATGTGTACAAAGATTGTAGCATCAAATCAGCAGAATGACTTATAAGAGCTACTACTGATCCAATCGAGATGAGTATTTCAGGCATGTAAATGCCTCTTCCAAAAGGCATGTATGCAATCAGGGCTTCACCAAATAACAAATACCAGTTACAACATTTCTTTGCAGAGTACGTATTCATAACTTGTAATCAAGGCACTGATATACCAATTTACAGGCGGACTTGGAGAGGATGGAGAGACCAGTGTACACACTGCAAACGGCAAGAAAACTGAAGTTCCAGGACTGATATCTTGCCTTGAGGAGGGTGATGAAAGACTATTTCTTCACATATACCATGCAGTAGTGAGTTCAAATGTCCAGCATGTTGTGTTAGCATCCTCAGACATTGACACATTTGTGCATGCAGTATACTACTACTACAAAACCTTCAAAAAGGAAGGTTCAGTTGAGTTATGGGTTCTCTGTGGAAAGAGAAAGGTAGTGCATGCAGTGCCAGTGCACAAGTTCATTGGAGTTCTCAATCACAAGGTTATCAAAATCCTACCAGCAGTACACGCCCTAACCGGATGCGACACAACAAGCAAAGTCGGTACAAAACATTCAGCTTTCAAGCATGCTAAGCTCTAGTCACAACTTCTAATGAAGTTTGGAAAAACTGATTTATGTGAAATCATGCTAAATGATGCAGAAGTCTTCCTTGTACAGATCCTGTCATCCAATTTTACTTTGTCTAACGCACTCTGAGTCCACCAGCATCATCGAATGAAGAGATTAGACATCATAAGACTCACACCAACATCCTCAAGCATAAGACTACACATAAAGTGAGCATTTCTGCAAAGTTACCAGTGGTTCGTGTACTCCAACATGTGCCCACTGTGGATGTAATCATGTATGGATACACCGTGGAAGAAGGTGAATTTCTGCCCCAAGTCATCATGCAGAGCATTCCAGTTGATTTCCCTCATCCTTGGACATGCAAGAAATGTGCAAGAGCTAGCATCTGTCCATACCGCAAGAAAGGTATCTCATGCTCAAGATTCTGTGCATGTGCATGCAGTGTGGACTGCCGCAATCCCAATGACAAATAGGTACATGCCATTCTGAAGTGACTCCTATACTTTAAAAATGCAAATACTATAGGTGAGGACTGTTTATAAATAAATGCGGTGCCATCTACTGCATTACCAGGATTCTGAGCTTCAACTTGATACCAAACATGATTAAAATACGTTTCATAAAAATACATTGTGTGCTGTTTCTATAGTTGAAAACATTTCACATGTTTGGTAGCCATTTTGAAAATAAATGACATCATTCAGAGCACGTAACTAAGTTAGAAAACATCCCAAGACACATACAAATTGCTATCTGAAAAGAATTTTTCTATACGCACACTTCCCAACACACAGGACCATACCAGGCCCCCGCACTATTATGAGTGAGGGACCTGTCTGCTGGTGTGGGTGGCTGCCCCAGTTCATACGAGCAGGGGATGTGTGGGTGCCTGTTTGTGGCAGAGTGAGGCCATGGAGGCACTGGGGAAGAGCCAAAATGGCTGCTGCACCAAACCTAACATGGCTGCTGTCAGGAAGCCAAAGTGTTTGGGACGTGGCTCTTCCTATAAAAGGAAGTGTCTGAGCCAGAGTGTTGGTGGGTGGCAGATGATGGGAGAGTGTTGGGAGTCGCTGGTCAGGTGAAACCTGACAGTGCTAGTGAGATTTCCACTGTGAGTAGAGTTCCTCAGAGGAGCTGTACAGGGTAAACCAGAGAGGGCTTAGCCCTAAGAACTGTACGGAACATGTAATATAACTTTAATAAAGACATCTGAGCTAATTCCTTGGGACTCTGGAATATTTGGGCGCTAATCCTGAAAGGACTTCTTATTAATTATTAATTATTATTATTATAATCATTTATATAGTGCCAGTCGTGTGACCTGGTGCTGTACAGAACATAGTGGTCGACAGTGTCAAAGGCATCAGAGAGATCAAGGAGGACAAGAATGGAGTAGTGGCGCTTAGATTTAGTGACAAGTAGATCATTGGTGATCTTGGCCAGGGCAGTTTCGGTAGAGTGGAGGGGGCGGAAGCCAGATTGGAGAGGGTTCAGGGAGGAGTTGGCAGAGAGGAGGTCCAGGCAGCAGGAGTAGATGACACGTTCCAGAAGCTTTGAGGCAAAGGGAAGGAGGGCGACTGGCCGGTAACTAGAGGGGTCAGATGTGTCCAGGGCGGGCTTTTTGAGGATGGGGGAGACAGTGGCGTGCTTGAAAGCAGAGGGGAAGGAGCCTGTGGAAAGGGAGAGATTGATGACATGTAGAAGNACTTCCACTTCATTCTTTCTAACTAAAGACGGTTTTCTTCAGAAATCGAATAAGTCCAAAATGGTTCAGGAGCTGGAGAAAGAGCTAAAAGAACCACATCACAACCTTCATCTCTCACTATTGCCACTGTATCTTATTTTATGCTATTTACAAGAGCAATCGCAGAAGGATCAAAGTTGATGAGCAGATTTGATGACTTTATAGAACTTATCATGCAATGGGTTCAATCTCTGTCAAGAGGCTCTCCAAGGACTGACATCATGCTTGATGTGTACAAAGATGGTAGCATCAAATCAGCAGAATGACTTATAAGAGCTACTACTGATCCAATCGAGATGAGTATTTCAGGCATGTAAATGCCTCTTCCAAAAGGCATGTATGCAATCAGGGCTTCACCAAATAACAAATACCAGTTACAACATTTCTTTGCAGAGTACGTATTCATAACTTGTAATCAAGGCACTGATATACCAATTTACAGGCGGACTTGGAGAGGATGGAGAGACCAGTGTACACACTGCAAACGGCAAGAAAACTGAAGTTCCAGGACTGATATCTTGCCTTGAGGAGGGTGATGAAAGACTATTTCTTCACATATACCATGCAGTAGTGAGTTCAAATGTCCAGCATGTTGTGTTAGCATCCTCAGACATTGACACATTTGTGCATGCAGTATACTACTACTACAAAAACTTCAAAAAGGAAGGTTCAGTTGAGTTATGGGTTCTCTGTGGAAAGAGAAAGGTAGTGCATGCAGTGCCAGTGCACAAGTTCATTGGAGTTCTCAATCACAAGGTTATCAAAATCCTACCAGCAGTACACGCCCTAACCGGATGCGACACAACAAGCAAAGTCGGTACAAAACATTCAGCTTTCAAGCATGCTAAGCTCTAGTCACAACTTCTAATGAAGTTTGGAAAAACTAATTTATGTGAAATCATGCTAAATGATGCAGAAGTCTTCCTTGTACAGATCCTGTCATCCAATTTAACTTTGTCTAACGCACTCTGAGTCCACCAGCATCATCGAATGAAGAGATTAGACATCATAAGACTCACACCAACATCCTCAAGCATAAGACTACACATAAAGTGAGCATTTCTGCAAAGTTACCAGTGGTTCGTGTACTCCAACATGTGCCCACTGTGGATGTAATCATTTATGGATACACCGTGGAAGAAGGTGAATTTCTGCCCCAAGTCATCATGCAGAGCATTCCAGTTGATTTCCCTCATCCTTGGACATGCAAGAAATGTGCAAGAGCTAGCATCTGTCCATACCGCAAGAAAGGTATCTCATGCTCAAGATTCTGTGCATGTGCATGCAGTGTGGACTGCCGCAATCCCAATGACAAATAGGTACATGCCATTCTGAAGTGACTCCTATACTTTAAAAATGCAAATACTATAGGTGAGGACTGTTTATAAATAAATGCTGTGCCATCTACTGCATTACCAGGATTCTGAGCTTCAACTTGATACCAAACATGATTAAAATACGTTTCATAAAAATACATTGTGTGCTGTTTCTATAGTTGAAAACATTTCACATGTTTGGTAGCCATTTTGAAAATAAATGACATCATTCAGAGCACGTAACTAAGTTAGAAAACATCCCAAGACACATACAAATTGCTATCTGAAAAGAATTTTTCTATACGCACACTTCCCAACACACAGGACCATACCAGGCCCCCGCACTATTATGAGTGAGGGACCTGTCTGCTGGTGTGGGTGGCTGCCCCAGTTCATACGAGCAGGGGATGTGTGGGTGCCTGTTTGTGGCAGAGTGAGGCCATGGAGGCACTGGGGAAGAGCCAAAATGGCTGCTGCACCAAACCTAACATGGCTGCTGTCAGGAAGCCAAAGTGTTTGGGACGTGGCTCTTCCTATAAAAGGAAGTGTCTGAGCCAGAGTGTTGGTGGGTGGCAGATGATGGGAGAGTGTTGGGAGTCGCTGGTCAGGTGAAACCTGACAGTGCTAGTGAGATTTCCACTGTGAGTAGAGTTCCTCAGAGGAGCTGTACAGGGTAAACCAGAGAGGGCTTAGCCCTAAGAACTGTACGGAACATGTAATATAACTTTAATAAAGACATCTGAGCTAATTCCTTGGGACTCTGGAATATTTGGGCGCTAATCCTGAAAGGACTTCTTATTAATTATTAATTATTATTATTATAATCATTTATATAGTGCCAGTCGTGTGACCTGGTGCTGTACAGAACATAGTGGTCGACAGTGTCAAAGGCATCAGAGAGATCAAGGAGGACAAGAATGGAGTAGTGGCGCTTAGATTTAGTGACAAGTAGATCATTGGTGATCTTGGCCAGGGCAGTTTCGGTAGAGTGGAGGGGGCGGAAGCCAGATTGGAGAGGGTTCAGGGAGGAGTTGGCAGAGAGGAGGTCCAGGCAGCAGGAGTAGATGACACGTTCCAGAAGCTTTGAGGCAAAGGGAAGGAGGGCGACTGGCCGGTAACTAGAGGGGTCAGATGTGTCCAGGGCGGGCTTTTTGAGGATGGGGGAGACAGTGGCGTGCTTGAAAGCAGAGGGGAAGGAGCCTGTGGAAAGGGAGAGATTGATGACATGTAGAAGNCCCCTGACCATAGAGTGGCAGGGGTAACAGAGTTGGAGGGTGAGAGCCAGGTTTCTGTAAGAGCAAGGAGTTGAAAGGGGCGAGCGAGGAAGAGATCATGGATGAAGGGGGCTTTAGCCACGGATGAGAAGGAAACTGCCTTCTCTTCCCTGTAACTAAGTTAAGCATGTGCACCTGTGACTTCTCAACTTCATGAATGTATCCTTGTCTCTCCCTCTGTTCACCTCTCTCTTGTTTCCCCTCCCTTGTCTTTCTTAGATTGTAACTTCTTTGGGTAGGAACCTGTCTATAACTATTGATTGTACAGTGCCAGGTACATTGCTTGTGCTATATAAAAAATAAATAACAGTCTATATGAGAGTATACTTTCAATCTTATTATTGTGGCAGCAAAAATAAATGACACCTCCGTGTCTTTAAATGTTTCAACCATCATGTGCTGTGGTTCCATTTGCTTGACATGAATTCGCTGACAACTTAAAGATCACTCTAGAATTTCTAGCTGGGTTGATACTTTCCTGTATTGAACACATGAAAGCTGAAAGGTCATGCCTTCAAACTTTCATGCCCTAAAAGTTCAAAAGAATCACCCGCAAGGAGTGAGCTGCAGACTGAGCTCTCACATCAACAGCTCACTCTCTCTCAAGGATGTTATGAAAGGAATTCTTCTGTTAGAAGAACCTTTTAGTCTTCTTTATTTGCTGTGTAGTGAAAACCCATGAATGTGTGGGGAACAGGTGTATGCAACCCGGAAATTAGGAAATCTGACCTGCCTGGCTTCCCCTAGTTCCTATTGACGCGACAGCGCACTCCTGATCCATTGAAGTCAATGGGAGTTCAGCCAATGACTTCAGTGGAGTTAGTGGTACTAACCCAGAGTGTGTTTAGTAACCAGTATTCTAGTGCTATATATAAACTAATTGGATCAATTATATGAATACCATTTTCCTGATGGAACATACTTGGTTTAAATGGAAATCTAAAAACTGCAGTTTGCAGGGCAAATTAAATCTATTACCAATTTCAACGGGATTTCATTTTGCAATATTTGCTACTTATAAACCAAATCAAAAAGTATTCATGTATATTAATTCAAATTGTGTAAATAAGATACTGTAATTTAAGAATCTCTTAATCTTGATCTCTGATCAAGGTCCTATTTATAAGCTATATGAAGGGCTGAATGGTTACCTTGGAGGTACTAAAATAATTACAACAGATGAGAAAGTTTTGAAAAGTCTTCATACATTATGCGGAAACCTGTTAAAACTCATTAAGAGATCTCTCTTGCAATTTGTGAATTTGGTAAATATCTCTGCTGAATAAGACGCTCTCAGGCTTCTGCCTTAGGTTTTGATTTGATTTGATTTAATGATTTATTTATGGCCTAAGTCAAAAAAATAATATAAATTCACAACCCTCATATACCCATGAAAAACATGGAGTATGATATAAAATAAAATATATATTCACATTCCTCATATACCCATGAGAAACATGGTATATGATATAAATAAAATAGGTATACAAGACACCACCATACACACATTTCAACATGGCAATCAATTGTTCTCTCTTACAATTCACAACACTTCCCAAATTCCACATTTAATCAGGCTATCACCATTTCGGCTTCATTTAGGTTCCTTGAACACAAACTTGTTCATACTAAAAAGGGATCACTTGCATTTATATTTTCCAAACGTTTTCTTCCTTGCA
>QEPC01002874.1:638334-663016 GCA_003113815.1 Sphenodon punctatus
CACAATGGAGAGGGCATTCTCAGTAGCCGGGCTGCGCCTTTGGAACTCCCTCCCGGAGGAAGCTCGCCTGGCCCCAAGCCTTTTGACATTCCAGCGGGCTTGTAAAACCTGGCTGTTCGCCCACACCTTCGGGGAGGAGAGGGGTGGGTGGGTTAGGGTTTTAGCTCTTCCCTTAGCTTTTATTTTGATTAGTTTTTCCCGACTCTGTTTTGGTTTTAAATTGTTGGATTTTTAAAAATGTTTTTATTTATTGAATGTTTTTATTGAACTGTACGTCGCCCCAGGATGCCATTGGCATGGGGGGGGGACTAATAAATGTATAAAATAAATAAAAAAATAAATAATGCTGTGAAGGATAACTGATCCTTCAGTTCTTCACTCAGGCCTCTCCGGAATAGCACCTTAAGTATGTCTGCTGACCACTGTAACTGCAAGGCTAGCTGTTGAAAGTGTGTAATGTACTCAAGCAGATTCCCCTTTCCTTGTTTGAGGGACATAATCTGAGTTTCTGCATCACGTACATGATAGGGGTGGTCAAACAAAAAGGAGAATTCCTTTATGAAATCTGCGTACTTGGATAATAAGGGGCTCTTGCTCTTTAACAACGTAGTAGTCCAATCTAAGGCTATTCTCCCAATATGTCGAATGATAAAAAGCTACTTTCAACTGGTCCGTGGCATTAGTGGTCAGTTGCATACTGAAGGTTAGCTCACATAAGGCAAAAAAACTCCTGAAATAGACGACGATCCCCCCCAAACGTATCTATTTTAGAGCCCTTGGGTTCTCGAGGAGCAGCGCCCCCAGCCCCCTGAGGGTTTGGGGGCGCTTGGGGTGTGGGCATGGGTGGAGGAGCGGCCGCCAGGGCCTGGTCCACTGGCCTTGCCAGTACTGCTGCCTCCAGCTTGGCCTGCTTGGCCTTCACGTCCCATAGTTCCAAGGCCAGGGACTGGACAGCCCGCACCAACTCCCCGAGTTCCTTAGCCACTTCCATGGTTTGTGGAGGAGCAGCGCCCCCAGCCCCCTGAGGGTTTGGNGGTTACACCCAGATTTGAACCTAGCATCGTGTATGTTTAATGAGGATTCCCCCCCCCCATATGTCTCACCTTGCACTTATCAACTGAATTTCATTTGCCATTTTATTGCCCATTCATCTAGTCATGCAAGATCTCTCTGTTGTTCTTCACCGTCAGCCTGGGTCTTAACTATGGCCCTTTTCACACAGACACTCTAACACTAAAAAAATGGTTGTTACATTTTATTATACATGTTGCAGGGCACCCATAGAACACACCTGCAGCCCTGCAACATGTATAATAAAATGTAACACCAATTTTATCAGTGTTAGAGTGTCTATGGGTATTTTCAGACATTACGCCACCACACTCAACCACGGTGAATCTCCTGTGGTGGTTGATGATCCCGTAATGTCTGGTTGCTCACTGCCAGATGTTCACCATGGTGAACCACCGGCGGTGAGCAAAATAACCATGCTTTCGAGGATGGTCCGGGCACCATCCCCGAAAGTGTGGTTAATTGAACCACGACCCGGAATCTGTGGATGGTAACGTGTTACTGCCGCTGATTCCGGGCCATGGCCCAGACCCTGGGTCGGAATTGGGTGTAGCGGCCGCATTGGCCACTGTGCCCACCCGTCTCCAGGAGGGCGGGTGGTTGAGGGATTATGGGGGGGCGAGGCTGTGTGGCCACACGTTGCGCCGTGCAGCCCCCCACCCCGATTCCCCGCCGGAATCAGCCAGCACGTCTGCTGGATGTGACATTTTGATTCCAGCGGGGAAGCAAAAGGTGATTCCGTGACGGGGCCAATAGGCGCCCCGTCACGTCTGAAATCACCCTATGTCAAAGGAGCCTATCTCAAATAATCTGGTGTCATCTGCTAATTTAGCCATCTCACTTTTTACCCCATTTTCTAGATCATTAATGAATATGTTAAACATTAAACAGTACTGGTCCCAGCACTGATCCCTGAGGAATCCCACGGTTTACCTCTCTCCAACTTGAAAAATGACCATTTATTCTTACCCTGTATTTCTTCTCTTTTAACCAGTTACCAACCCATGACAGGACTTATTCCATGACTACTTAGTTTGCTCAACTCTCCAGTGAGGGACCTTGTAAAGTGTTTTTTGAAAATCCAGATATACTATATCACCTGGATCACTCTTGTCCAGATGCTTGTTTGACATTCTCATAAAATTCTAATAGATTTATGAGACATGACTTCCTTTTGCTAAAGCCTTGCTGGTTTTTTATCCCTCAAATCATGCTTGTCACTATGCCTAGTAATTCAGGTTGATAATATAGCTCCACTACTATCCTGTTTCCATTTAAACATGGAATTTCTATCCATGGTGATTCCAGAGGCGAGTTTGTGTCATTTTTCATTTTTATCATGTTTGATGCAATGCTGTTGTCTTTAACATCCAGGGCTACTCCAGTACAATTAACGCTGTCATTTCTAAATATTTTGTATCCCAGTATCACAGTGCCCCGTTGATTTTCCACAATCCACCATGTTTCTGAGATGCCTATTATATCAATGTCCTCACTTAAGCTAAGTAATCTAATTCTTCCATTCTGCTTTTGAAGTTTTTGACATTGGTATACAAACATCTAAGCATTTTAATGTTTGTGATTGCATACTTTATTTAATTTGGAAATATTTAAGTTTGTCTGTTTCATACTAATTTCCACCTGATCTCTCTCTGATTCTTCACTGTCCTCTTTACCGGAATACACTGTAGTTGTTTTGTTTTTTATTATTATTATTTTATTAATTGCAAATTAAAAAAAGAAAATCAACAATCACCAGGTATTTTCCACCAAAAAAAATGTAAAACAACAAATTACCACCCAACTGTCATCAAATATATCTACTGCAAAGTACCCAATTTATCCCACCAAACACAGGATGTTGTATCAAAACTGTCACTAAAAGAAAAGAATTGTTTTTACCCAATCCTCTATTATTCTTTATAACGTTATAACATGGAGTCCATTTTTCAATCCAGTCTTGTTCTTCACTTTTCAATCTTGCAAAAGTTTTCTTCATAGTGAAAATGTAGCATGTATGGGAGAGCCACTCCTTCTCCAGCTCCCCCACTACATGTTTCCACTGTAGAGCAATTGTATATATATAAAGCTGCTAAGACAATGGTCTGACATGCACCTGCCAAACCCTTAATAAATAGAGCATCCAGTACAAGGCCCAGAAGGGCAATCTCTGGTTTAAAAGGAATCTATATCCCTGTTGCCTCTTTCAAATAATTTCAGATTTCCCCCCCCTAAAAATAACCAATACCAGGCATGACCACCAACAATGGAGCTACGTACCAGTTCCCCCACATCCTCTCCAGCAATCTAAAGTGCCCACTTTACACTTCTCTATGATAAATTTAGGGGTCAAATAATACCTCATTATTACCTTGACCTGAACTTCCTGTACTTCCAGAGATTGCGAGCAAGTGGCCATAAATTTAAATATTTTTTTGTTTCTTCCCTTGCTCAAACTTTAATCCCAAATCCTTTCTCCATTTATGTAAATATACAGGGTCCTTTTCATACCCAAAAGTCTTTAATGCCTGATACATTTTTGCAATTCCTGCTTTCACTAGCAATTTATCAAACAAAATATGTTCTAATAAATGTGGAACCATGGAAAAATGCTGGATCCATTCCTTCTTTGTAAAGACAGATTTTAACTGATTATATTGAAAATCATCGATCCTTTCTTGACAAGACTCCTGTAATTCCAGTTGTGATTTCAATTTTATTTATTTATTTTATTTATTTTCATTATTTATATCCCGCCTCTCCTGCCTAGGCAGCTCGAGGCGGCTTACAAAAATTAAAATATTTAAAAATATACATAAAATACAAAAAAGGGAAGCATAAGAATAATTAAAAAAAAAACAAAAAAAACCCATCCTTCCCACCCACCCTCACCCTTCACCCACCTCCCTCATCAAACACCTGGAGGAATAGCCAGGTCTTGCACTGTCGTCGAAATGAGGCAAGGTCCAGCCACCCAGGCCTCCACCGGAAGGGAGTTCCACAGCCTGGTTGCTGCCACCGAGGACACCCTCTCCATTGTAACCCCCTGCACCGTCCAGGGGACATCAAGAAGGGCGCTCCCGGCAGACCACAGGGGTCGATCCAGGGCACGGAGAATGAGGCTGTCTCACAGATAGGAGGGGCTCAGACCATATAAAGTTTTATAGGTAAACACCAATACTTTGAATCAGGCCCAGAAGTCTATCAGCAGCCAGTGCAGAGCTCGAAGCACTTGTGTAATATGCTCACAGTGACCTGTCCCCATAAGGAGATGGGCCGCCGCAGTCTCCAGATCGTCACCAAAGGTAGCCCCACATAGAGTGTGTTACAATAGTCTAATCTTGAGGTGATGAAGGCGTGGATGACAGTGGCCAGGTCGGAGCCCAAAGCCGTTGCACTAGATGTAACTGGCAGAAAGCACTCCTCACCACAGCCTCAACCTGGAGATCCAGGCGAAGCTGTGGATCAAGGAGTACCCCTAGACTCTGGACTGGAGATACCAGTGGGGGACGAACCCCATCAATGATAGGGGATGTCACACCCACCGCCCTCCCCACCAACATCACCTCCGTCTTGACAGAATTTAGTTTCAGAAGGCTCACCCTTGTTAAAAAGAAGCCTGCCCAATGGAAACCAGTTCCTCTCAATTGATTTCTCAGTTGTAGAGCTAAATTATCCTTTTACAAAATCCATCTATCCACTGGTGAAAAAGGTGAGGCAATTAATATGATCCATTCCAAGGTTACGAACAACTGTTTTCAAATTAGTTAAAACCACCATCACAAACAGGTGATCTTGCCATCTTTTTTTAATCAATATTTTGCTCATCAAGTAAAATAAATTTGAACTTCTCAACCTCTAATAATTTCCCCCCTAAATTTGTCCAGTCTGTTTCCTGCGGTAAGAAATATCACCTATTGATTGGAAATAAACAGGCTGCCTTATGATACAAATGAATATCAGGAAGATTTAATCCACCCTGCTGTTGAGTTCTATTTAAAGTGACCGTAGCAATTCTGGGTTTCTTTTCATTCCAAATTATAGTCCTCATCAATCTGTCCCACTGTTTAAAATAACTCTCAGGAATGTCAATAGGTAGTGCGAAAAATACATACAAAAACTTTACCGGAATACACTGTATACTAGTGATGGCATCCCTTTGGGCTGCCTCTCTCCAAACCACATGTTCCACTGCAGCTATCGGCTTTCCCCCAGATCTTAGTTTAAAAATTCCTCTATTATTTTTTTTATTTTTAGCACCAGCAGTCTGGTTCCGTTTTGGTTAAGATGGGAGGCCGTTCTTCCAGTATAGGCTCCCTCTTCCCCAAAGGCTCCCCAGATCCTAATAAATCAAAATCCTCCCTCCCTTCACCTTTGTCTCATCCACACATTGAGACCCTGGATCTCAGCCTGCCTCTGAGGTCCTGTGCATGGAACAGGAACCATTCAGAGAATACTATCCTGGAGTTTTGAACTTCAATTTCCTGCCCTTCCTAGAAGCCTAAATTTCACCTCCAGACCTACTTCCTTCTTCCTATGTCATTAGTACCGACATGGACCACGACGACCAGCTCCTCCCCATCACTCACTAAAATCCTGTCTAGATGTTGTGTGGGGTCTGCTACAAACCCAATTATCCATATTCCTAATGATCAAATCCCCCACTACTACAGCCATCCTATTTCTTCAGTTGGGGGTCCCCTCCTCTGGAGAAGTAGCCTCAGTGCAAGAAAATAAGATGGCGTCATCTGAAAGGTAGATCCAAGCTACGGGATCATTTACCACCACAGCAGCTTGATGAACTCCTCCCCCAAGACCTTCATCCTCCAAATCAGCGCATAGGTGGGACTGCTCTACTATGGCTGCTTGCCCACATTACCTGGAGTGGTGATTTTCCTGGCAGCAAATCTCCTGGCTGGAAATTACCTTTAACTCTGCACATGAGTGTGGGGCTAAAAGCGTCGTCAGCCAGGTCCTGCATCTTTTTTCCTTATGAATGACAGGACTGGATTTTGAGCCCTGTCATTTGTAAGAAAACAAAGCAGCAGGCCATGGCTGATGACGCTTTTAACGCTGTGCCCACATGCAGAGGTAAACATAAGATATCCAGCCGGGAGACTTGCTGCTGGGAGAATCGCTGCTCCAGGTAACATGGGCAAACAGCCATAGTCTGTGAATATCTTCTCTATAAACGTCTGAGTCTGCCTCATCTCCTCCAGCTCACCCACTCTAGCCTCCAGAGACTGCACTCTTTCACTGAGAGCCAGGAGCTCTTTGCACTGACTGCACACATATGACCCTACCTAAGAGAAATACATGTTACACGGTGCAAAACACTGGATAGCCCTCTCCCTGCTGCTGGACTTCTACCTGCATCTCCCTATTTAACCTTCCCCTTAACTAAGCTTAAATGCTCCTACCCCCTCCCACCCCCACTCCAAGCTTCCTCACCCTATAGCTGAATTCTCACAGTAGCCAAACTCTATGCTCACTCTGTCTCTCACTCAGCCTGGGGCTCTCTCTGCTCGAGAAGGGGGTCTTGCAGGGGAGATCTCAATTTATACTAGTGGCTAGGCCTCAACCCTGCCTACTTCTGGTTCCCCCACCCCTGCTTGTGGGAACAGAGGTGGAAGGAGGCAGTCTGGAGCAACTACCCTTGCTTGTGAGAACAAGCCCTCAATAAATGGAGTGTAGGAGCATTTGGAGTGATTTCACCAGCTAGCCGCATCTGGGTGAAATGGGTGGAAGAGAATTTTCCTTTCCTTTCCCAGCATCCATGGGGCCGTTGGTTTTGGCATTGTGCCAAGCACAATAAAACATCTATAACCTGGGTACCTGTAGCCAAGGGCAGTGCATCACAACAACATCCATCACTTGCAATCCTTTCTTTGATGGAGTAACGAGGGTCACTTACTAAAACAATATTTTGGAGATTGTATTGTTTTCCATCAAAATATAAACAAGGCATATGCATTATTAAAATGCATTAGGATTTGATTTTTTAATCCAGATGTCTTAAAAAAAATTCAAAACCAACACATCAAACGTTTTGAGGCAAGCCTTTTAAGATCAAAATCTAGGTCTGTGAAATGACATTCATTCTACTACAGAAGGAAAGGAAATTAGTTTTAAAAGGAATCAAAGAAATAACAGGATAAAGAAAAAAAAATCTGTGCTTTGAAATGTAATGTTGCTCTGTAGGTTTGTTCTCAGAAGAGAATACATTTCCCCCCACTTTGCTTTTGTAACTTTACATGACACTATAGCATAGTGCAGCTGGAGGCCTGCAAGGAAAATCACATTCATTTCACATAGGCCATTTTTACACGGCGCCACAGGATTGGGGGGTGCGTGGGTGCGCCGGTGTGTGCAGAGTGGGCTGGTGGGGCATGCACACGGCCTCTGTTTTCCCTGGTTGCTCTGTGCGTGGGGACGAGTGGGGATGCATGTTAGGCGGGAGCGTGCACACACCCCCACTCACCACGCGTGACCGCACCATGTCATTCACACGGGCCTCTCACACGGGCAGATTTCTGCGTGTTCATGAGTGGGAGAGGCCTATGTAAAAAGGGCCATAGTGTAGCTGTCAGAACATCCAGATGTAGTAAGGAAAACTGCTCACTATGTACAGACTGTAAACTACGGTTGCCACCAAGTCCTACTACTACGTAGTGGGTGTTTTCAAATGAGCAAGCTGATGGGAGGGGGGTGTCCGAGGGTGCCATGTGCCTCGGCCACAGAGCACCCATGTAGGTGGTGTGCGTGGGAAGCAGTTCAAATGAGCGGCTTCCAGCGTGGTTACCATGGCCACAGAGGCAGTCATCACACCTTTAGCTGGCCCTGCACGGAACACTCCAGATTTCCCGGCATTGCTCTGTGGTGGCCATGAGTGGGTGCTCTGTGGCTCATGGGAGTATGCATCTGGCCGCTCCACCTTCAGATGGGCGCGCAGATCGTGACTCCTGGGTGGCCATGTGGGGTAGCATCTTCTCTGAAAGCACTCATTGATATATGCATTCTGCTATACAGAAAACCGTTTTCCCTCAGCAAGCTCCCATGCTACCCACCCAGCCCCCAGGGGAACTGGGTACAGGCTGTGCTTCATGTTGGCTTCTCCTGCTCAGGGAGGGCTGTGTGAATGTGCCTTTAGTCCAGGGGTGGGGAACCTTTGCTGTGCCAGGGACCACACTGAAAATTAGTATGATCTCCAAGGCCCACATAGAGGTTGGGGACAGGGGTGCTTAATGGGTGTATTCAAGAAAAGTAGGGCCCAGATCATGGATTTGTTCCCTACCCTTGTGTGCAGGCCCTTGTCTCTGTTCCACTATCCTGAGCTCAGTTTTCCAGTGCTTGGGGGTAAAGACTGAATCCAGTGGCCAGATCCAGGCACTAGAAAGGGGCCACATAAAAATTTGCTGAGGGCCACATCTGGCCCCCGGGCCTGAGGTTCCCCACCCCTGCTTTAGTCTATCACTCATTTTCCCATGTGTGAAATAGGGCTTAATATTACAGCCCTACCCTACAGGGTTTTTATTCATTAGGATAAATCATTTGACTTTGTGAGACATTCAGGTACTACACCAATAGGGAGCATAGAAGTAAAACACAGAGGATATCTTTTATTGGATTCCCCTCATTTATTTAAGTATTTGAAATACTAGTGACACTTGGGACCAGGCTGTAGGGAAAAAAGATGTTCAAGGATGAAAGGTAATTAGTATTTGGAAACATTTCAAACAATGTAGGGAACACAGCAGGTGTATAAAACAGCAGGCAGTCTCTTACACCTTTTTATAGTGGCTTATGAACCAATTCGACTACAGTGGAAAATATCACAGAGATACACGTAACCTGGGAAGATCTAGCTGGAGGGGTTTCAGCACTCCCACAAGGGAAAACACTGGAATCCAGATTTTTCTGGTGTTACAGGAATGGCTGGACTTTTTTTTCGAGGAATTTGACTGGCTCCGGCTTGTTGCCAGCCAGATCCAGAGCTTTGCAGGAAGTCAGCTCCCAGAGCCTGCTTTTACCTTTTCCTCGTCTCTTCTACGTTCTCACCCCCATTGTGTTTCAGTCCAACATGTGTTTAACGATCTCAGACACGCCTCTCCATTCAACCCCGCCTCCAAACAGCCTGGGATTTACCAACGTGCGAAGGGGGTGGGGGTGTTAATCAATCAGACCAAATAAAAAAGCTGCAGGGGAAACAGAAAAGCAATATGCTTTTCTACTGCTTATCTTTATTTGCAATGTGTGTGTGTGTTTGCCTCCTGGAGCAGCCCCGCCTGGAGGGTGCAGGGAAGGCCGTCTGTAATGCACCCTTCTCTCCTCGGCATTGGGTACTGACCGGGAGTGACTGCAGAGATTCTCCCAAAGAAGCCAGCCAGCGTGAGTTCCAGCCTCCCATTCTCATTCATTCCCATGCCCACCTTTCTAGCTGGCACAGTATGAGCCGCTCCTTCCTGGCAGGGAGCTGCGCGATCGCCTCCTACCCTGGACTGTAAGAGCCCATACAGCCGGAAAGCCCCCGTGGTGCCGCTGTTCCAGTTGAGTGACGGGTAAGTACAGGGCGGCTCCGGGCTGGGGCAAGCCAAAGTTTTCCTGCTCAGGAAGTGCTGCTTGTTGGGAGTTCGGAGGGCGATCTCTTCCTGCTCTCTGCAGTGGGACAGAGCTTTCTCTCTCATCATCGTGGTTTCCCCAAAGCTTTGCGATTCAAACAAAGTGCTGCTGCCAGGAGCGGACTTATTTGGTGCTTGTTTTCCGCAGGCACCCCAAAAGAGTGAGCCGATCCCTCCAGCAAGGCAGGGGACGCCCTGGCAGTTCACAGCTTGCGTAGCGCTTTGGTTTCGTCTTTTGCTGGGGCAGCTTGCCTAGATGTCGGCTTCAGAAAAGCCGCCTCCCAGGGCAAGTACAATAGTAAATCTGGCAGATGGAAGACCTCACCCTCTCTGCACAGGGTAGAGAAACTAGAGCAATCACTGCTGAGCTCCGACAGAGGCAACCTCCCCCCCAATAGCTTGGACGGTATCAGGAAACTACTGAGCACAGACGAAGGTTGTCCGCTCTTGGCCCGAATGTAAGCACCAAAGACAAAGTAGTTTAGGTGATATATTTTTATTGGACTATTTTCTATTGGTGAGATTACACAAGTTTTCGGGCCACACAGGGCCCTTTCTCAGGTAAATTCAGAACAGGAGAAGTGGAAACAAAGTCAGATCAAGAAATGGAAACTCGAAATTGTCTTGGCAGATTAGGTTATATCGGGATAATTCAGATGGAGGAATTATATCAGGATAATTCAGGACCTGGGATCCCCTGAAACTGTGCCTCTTCCAGATCTTGTAATTGGAGGATGAGGGAGGAAGTTGGGGCAGTGGGTCTTGTATAGATGCAGTTCATACTATGCTCCTTGGCTTGGTGAAGTTGCGGGAGTTTCACTTTTCCCCCCCAGGAATGTACCCGAAACCTGGAATGCCACTGCCCTAAACAATGATCAGATGTTTTCATCAAGTGAAGCAAGATCAGGCAGGATCTCAGAGCAATACACCTGCTCAGGCTAGCCCTACTTGATTCTCTTCCTTCACCTCTGCTAATCCTACGGAGCTCTTCCAGGATTATTCTGTGGACTAAGTGTTATTTGCAGGGATTAGCATCTTCCCTCTAAACATGCACATTATTCACAGACTGTTCCTTTCTGCTTAAGTAACATTAAGGATCAGACTGACATTGTGTTGCTAGCACAACTCTGGGTGCTTTTAAATGAGCAAGACTTGTTGAGGAGTCTGTGACCACTGAGTGGCATAGCTGTGCAGCACCCAAGCACGTGGACTGAGTGGGGAGGGATTCTAACGGGCAGCTCCCAGGGTGGCCACCGTGCTCACGCAACTCCTGCCACCACAGACCAACCCTGCAAACAACTCACAACGGCAGGGGTTGCCCTTCCTCCTCTCGGCAACACCCCTTGCCCTATGTCCTGCACAACAGCTCGCCCACTGCCATGACACACAACTGCAGACACCATGGAAACATGAAGTTGCAGCAGCCAGTAACCCCTTCCTACCCAGGAGCTGGTGCCGCTGCAACTGCTGGCATTCTCGTGCAACAACGGAGGCACATCCGGTGGGCAGGAAACTGCTGTCTGAGCTGCTGTTCTCCATGACATTGACTTGTCTCTCATGCATCGCGAGGGGGGTTTGTTGTGCTTTGAGCCACCGTTGTGTTGTATTTCACGTGCGTGTCCTTTACGAGCTAGAGAGAGCTCTCAGCAGGGCAGGGGGCAGGACCGGTAAGCCATAGACATGTCTTCTGGCGTGGGTGGGTGCTAGGGCTGCCACCCTCGGTCATTTTTTAACTGACACATCCATGTTGGCCTATGGGAGTGTCAGGTAAAAAACCACCACAGGTGGCGACCCTAGTGGGTGCCCTGGTGCATATGGGTATGGAATGCATGGACACCTGTTCCCACACACTTTTTTGGCTTTCCCTGCATGGGGCACTCCAGATTTTTTGGCAGTGGCCATGAGTGGCCGTTGCATGGCTCATGGGAGCGCACATCTCCGCGCACCACCTTCAAATGAGCAGTTGCATGCATGGTTAATGGATAATGATGCATGGTACTATCTCATTTTAAAACATCCTCTCTCTCCCATGCTTCAGAGTAGAAAATAAAAAAGACACTTTATGTTTATAGTCTATATTTTAAAATGGATTTTTCAGCATCAACACAACAGTAGGTTTTAAAAAGGCAGCTAACCACACCCTGAGTTCTAATAAAAAACAACCGGTCCTGAATCTGTGGAATCTCCTGAATGTCTAAAAGATGAGAGGCCCCCCCCCCCAAAAAAAATGTTTACAAAATGTTCCAGTTTATGGCAGTTAGTCCTAATCTCTTTGTCTGTGTGACCCTTAAATATAATTGTCTAAACATATTACTTCAGACAGCAACAAAGATTTGCAGAGTATATAACAGGAAGGGGCAAAGTTCCCACGCCCAAGAACTGCATACCAAAATGTTCATATCATCAAGAGCCACGAGATGCATTAAATCAGTTGTGACATCTCCCCAATCCTGGGATCAGTGCAGCACAGCTACCCCAAATCACCCCTCTCCCCCCCGCCCCTGGCTTCCAGGTGGTCTGGTAAACTTGGGCAGCAGCAAGAGCGGCACAGAGCATGCACCCTCTGCTCCCGCAGTCCCCATGAGTCTCCAGTTGCTGAAATGGCAGCTCAACTCTTCTTACTCCCAAAAGAGCCCCATGGACCCCCCACCCACCCAAAGTAGCCACTTCTGGCAAAAGGTGTGGGTGGGACTCCCAAGCCAACATTTGCCCCACTCTGGAATATAAAATATCTCTTGTCAGTGAGACTGCGCATGAAATTTCAACCCAAAGTTCTGTCTAAACATGACCTCCTGTTTCTGTATCCTGGACATACTTTATGTCTTGCGCTACTTGTCCAGAATAGAATAGCACTGAACAACTGATCATCATTTGGACTTTAAAGATATATATATATATTTAAAAAGCCCTTGGAGCTTGTACTAATTTTGAAAGTGACCCCTGGAAGGAAAAGGTTCCCTACCCCTGACCTCCAGGATTGTTTTCTAGCACTCTATTAAAAAGTGGATTTCCTGCCACCCCACCGTTGATTATGTGCAAGTCTAGTGTGTAAATCCATCTTGCTTCACAGTTAATTGATCCAATAGACTACAACAGCTGTTAACGTCTTTTGCATTGGTTTGGCACATTTTGGGTAATTTCAGATGTGACGGGCCTCGAGGTCCGCCATGCTGAACCACGGACTGGGATCCGTTTCAGATCCTGGTCGGGAATCAGTCTGGCCGTCCTTTAGATGTGCCGGCCTGATTCCTACTGGGGATCGGGGAGGGGGCGGGGCTATGCGGCGCAGCGTGTGGCTGCACAGCCCCGCGTTCCCCCGCCCGCCCTCTGGGAGACGGAGCTCAGCACAGTCGGCCACGATCCGGGATGGGCCAAAGGTAACAGACGTTACTTTTGGCCCATCCCGGATCGTGGCCAATCTAACCACGGTTCCGGAGGTGAGGCCGGTCTCAGCTCTGGAATCGTGGTGAATATGATTCCCGCCAGGTATTCACCGTGGTGAGCATCTGGCGGGAATCTCTTAGGGTACGTTCAGACATAACAGCACAAACGGCCACCACAGGGGTTTCACTGTGGTTGACCGTGGTACCGTCACATCTGAAATTACCCTTTGTCTCTGGTTATTCAGGCCACTTCTCAAAATGTTGATTAAAGCTTTTTTACGATAGTGTCACCTATCCTTAATTAATTATTCCTCTGTGCAAAAACTATCAACTCTATTATAGATTTATCTCTCGCCATACTCTGTGTTTCAGATTAAAATAATTGTTCGGTTATAGCATAAAGAGTAAAAAAATATGCTTTTTCTGTGCTTAAAAATGTTATAATGTTATAGCTGATAAAAATAAATATCTGACTGTAGACATTAAGAACTTTGTTTTTTAAGTGGTTTTATGCAGATGAAATCAAGAGAGTTTGCTATATTTAAATCCACTGTTTTATTAAAGACTAGTGAATTAAAATATAGCTTTCAATTTAATCTTGTGGTGACCAGAAGAGATTTCTTTACATACTGGCCTAATAATCATGTGGCATATAATCAGAACACACTAATTTCCTCTTCTTTCTAATAGCAACAAAAGGCTTGCAATGATACAAGCTTGTTTAGACTCAGCTACAAAAGATTTGTCTTCTGCTAACATTAAAAACATGCTAAATATATTCTTTCTTTTGGTCACTTACAACAAAATTGATCTGCAATGTGCTGTATATCTTGTGGCTTTCATGACAAACCCAGTTTCTCTTGGTTTACTTTATGAAATAAAAATGAACGTTGGTAACTCAAAAACCAGATTTAAAGCTTCATTTTCAGACTCTGGACTGTATGAAAACTATTCCAACAGTCTCAACACAGGTTGGAAGTTACTATTAATGTGAAGATACTGAATGTGTGTGACTTGTTTATCATATCTTTTTAGTCTATGGCAGTTTATTAAAAAGATCTTGATGAAATATGCAGGAGGATCAGAGATCCTGAAAATAGAGAACTAGGATTACATACATTTTTGTTTACTTCTGTTCATTGAAGATACCTTAGGGATCAAGCTGATGCATTTTTAAAAATTTGAATTGGTAAATACTCATTTTGAAACGACTAAGTATTTCACTTGGGTGTCTTTGTACATTCTGATATTAATGAAATGCTAAATTGTAGCAGATCAACTTCCCCCTTCTCCCCTTAAGGATTAAAGGATCCCAAGAAAAATGCACACAGTTTTTAAAAGTCAATCTTTTTATGTACCATAAATATGAAAGTTGTAATCTTATGCTCTTTGGTCAGTTTACATTGGGATATAGGCCAGTCCTGTTTAGCTCAACTTAATCATGTCACAGTAATTACAAGTCCATGCACAATAGGCTTAAAATCATAAACAATATTGATATGAATTGTAGAGTGTAGTTATGGAATAGACCTGTGTATGCCATGTAGCCTATTTTTGCTGGGAGTGATAGCTTGCTCTCTGTTGTACATTCAATAGAACTGCTCATTTCAAGTGGCATTTTCTGTTAATTTAGCTCCCTTTATGGTTAATGTATCTGTTTATGAGCAATCCTTATTTCTATGAATATATATGTTCAAGTGTTGAACTAGAAATGTAAAGAAAAACTAATGGAAAACCATGGTCTACCTGCATAAGCTGCAGCTCACAATAGACTCTGCAAATATTCAAAATAGGACATTGTATGCTCTCTGGAACATGGGGCTTACTTTTCCAGCAGTGGGGCCAAAATATACCCATGAATGCTATTAGGGCTCCTCCGGCTTACTTCCCTTTCAGTAAGACTTAGGGTTGAAATGAGAATCAATTTGTTTCTTGCGAGAATTGAGAATCATTTCTGAGATTTAAACTGGGTGCCACCATCACGTCAAAAGGTGCCCACCAGATGTTTCCCAAAGCTTAATTCCTATGGTGGGGTGTGGAGTAAAGCAGGCTTTCATGTTTAAAAGCCTGGTCCAGAGTGGGGAGGAGGTGGGCGCCATGGTGGTTATAATTCATGGTGGGGGGCATGCCATCTCCCCACCGCCTCCCCAGCCAGGTCGTTGTCACGGGTTTTTGGCGGCGGCCCAGTCTCTGACCTGAGTGAAGACACCCACCGCTGCCCAGGTAAGTCTGAGGTGGTGGAGGGTACTGGAGTAATATTCCAAGAGAAATTAGTTCATATAGTCATAGTTTATATTTATATTTAGAAATTAGTTCATATAGTCCTACATAAATCCGTTTATATCCCGGAAATAGGATTGAATATTTTCACAAATAAATCTGGTTGTTATGATTCCTGTGACCATGGTTGTTAATGAGATTTTATACAACCCAACACAAGGCAGTGGGTTTAGCATCCCTGATCATTTATTGGGTTCGCCCCTCCACTGGTTCCCCAGGTTCATACTCTGGGAGTGCGCCTCACTTCCCAGCTCTGCCTGGATGCCAAGGTGGGGGCCATGGCGAGGAACACATAGTGCATATCGCCAGCTACATCTGGTGCGGCGGCTTCGGCCGTATGTCTCAGACTCCGACCTGACTGCTATCATCCATGCTTTCATCACCTCAAGACTAGACTATTGTAATGTGCTCTATGTGGGGCTACCCGTGGTGACGGTTCGGAGACTGCAGCTACCTACCTGTGGGACCACCTCACTCCCCATGCTCTGGATCGCCCCTGCGGTTGGCCGGGAGCACCTTTATTGAAGTCCCTGGGTATCCCGGGGGGCGACTATGGAGAGGGCATTTTCGGTGGTCACACCAAGGCTGTGAAACTCCCTCCCAGCAGAGGCCTGGGTGGCCCCGGACCTCTCCTTCTTTTGACCTGACTGTTCCACCAGGCTTTTGGAAAGGGAGATGGGTGAAGGGTGCGCGGTTTTGAGGGTTAGGGTGGTGGTGGGTTTGTTATATTTTATGTATATTCTTTGATGTCCCCTTTTAGAAATGTTTTAGCTGTATTTATATTATGATTGTGTGTGTGTGTGTGTGTGTGTGTGTGTGATATATATATATATATAATAAATTGGTAGCCACCCCGAGCTGCGGCAGGAGGGGCGGGGTATAAAGTGCCTAAATAAATACATTAATTAAATTTATTTATGGAGATCCTAACATGACAAGGTTTTGTTTACATATTTATTTTTATTTATTCATCTTTCTATGCCGCCCTTCTCGCAAAGGCTCAGGGCAGCTTACAATCATAAAAACAAATTAAAGGCCATTAAAACCAGCAAAACCCAATAATACCCCACCTAATTCACCCCTACATCTCCCACCCATCCCACCCTATCAAACGTGCTCCTCACCATGGCCCCAACACCCAGACTACGAACCTGGGGAGCCAGTGGGGGCGAACCCCATCAATGGTCAGGAACGCCAAACCCACCACCTTATGTTGGGCTGTATAAAATCTCATTAAGAACCATGCTCACAGGAATCATAACAACCAGATTTATTTGTGAAAATTTTCAATCCTATTTCCTGCATCCCGTCTGGATATGAACCGATTTATATATGACTATATGAACCAATTTCTAAATATAAATATAAACTATATTTCTATAGCTCATTTCTAAATAGAAATAAATATATAAACAAACAGCTGACTTGTTGGGATCTCCATGAATGGGGCTGCATGGACCGAACACAGACTCCAGTGGGCTGTTGTCTTGTTTGATTTTACCCTATGTTTCTGTTAGTGAGATGTCCTGAAGCTAACACAAGATTTCAGGTGCTGTCTTTAGCAAAATCTCTTATTAATTTCTTCTTCTATGTTGTGATACTTCTACCAGTTCTAACTTCTTGATACCAGTTCAAAGTTGCATTAACTTTGCTATCTTAACTCCATGCAAGCACATGTTTACTGTAGTTGGTAATGAAACCAGCATATACCCACAGTTATCGCTCACTATTTGCTTGGGAGGCCAAGCTATTAATTGTATTTTGAACAGGAAATAATTGTGATCTCTCATGTCACTGTGGGTAGGAACACATGTAACGGCAGCATGGCGGCTGCCTGGCCTGGCTCTGGGAGGAAAACTGTGATGGACGCAATCCGGACTGGGGTGCTTAAGAAACGTTCCCATGGCTTGGGCGCCGTCCTGCCACGCAAGTGGCCCAGGGAAGATGGGGAAAACCATGAATGTGCAGCCAGCCGGCCCTGGCCCTGCTTCAGCGCTGTTTCCAGCGCCTCGCCCCATGTCATGACAGTCAGCCATGGCGACTAATGATGGGCAGACATGGCGACCCCGACCTGGGTTGAATGTCGGCCTGGAAACAGATGCGATAGCCCACTGTGACCCACTTTGGCCTGGTTGGGTAGGCCTTAGTCTGGGCTGCGACCTTGGAGTTTTCCAAGGTCACAGCCCAAGCTAGCCTTCGATGTGACCCGGGGCAGTCCTGGGCCAACATCTAGTGGCACCTGCACACACATGCAGGTTAGGTGTGGGACAAAGCCGGGCCAGTGTTCTATTGGCACATCTTTTTGTTTTCCCTGTGTAGTTAGTAACTGGATAAATGTTGACTTTTTAAATGGCAAGTTAAATTGCTATCTGCTATCAACAGTTGCATTACGGCCTCCCAAACTTCCCCATTTCACTCAGTATTTGTGTCTAGGGGTATTTCTCCCCTGCGGTACTAGCCCATATTTTTGAAATCAGAATATCCTTTTTGCAGCTTCCTGTACTTCCTCATAATTTAGTGTCCTGTGTGAGCATTGCTTTGTAATCAGTTCTTTTTCTTCCCTGACTTCTTATTGAATCAATAAGATTCACAGATTCCTACAATGCCCTTCCACTCTTCTGCTTACTTCTCTTAATACTTTGCCTTTTATCATAAACCTTTGTTAATGGTCCATCAGCCAGTTTTCAGTCCATTACAGTCACATACTTTTAGCCAAGCTGATTAAAATTGTATTTAGAGGATGGCATCGCATCAAATGCTTAACTGAAATCAAATATATTACACCTACTGCCTTCCCATCACCAAGTAATGTGATTGTCTGAAATTTGTCTGTCAGAATTTGTCTTTTGTAAATCCATGTTACTTATCGCAAATAGCTTTTTTGCTTCCTAGATGCTTAGTGGTTTTCTTTTTCAGTATTTGGGAAGGGCTGTGAGATTTATGGGATGATAAATGCTAGGATCACTCTTTTTTATGATTGCTATTATTAATTCTTCACCAGTCTTGATTTTTTTTTTCAACTTTGTGAAAGAAATGCAGTGATTCGGTCCTTCAGCATCCTAAGACGTATAGCATCTGGATTTCATGACTTGTGTACACATTTAAAAACAATTAACTAAAGTGCATTTCCAATCCATCTGGATTGAATGCACATTAGGCTTTTTCCTCTATGCATTAGAAATGGCTTAAATATAAGTAACATCTGCATTCTGCACTTTTCAATTAAATACCACCTGTGCAATACCCTAAATAAACTTGACCCTATTTTTCTATTATGAAAAATGCTCCTCTTAATTGCCTTCAGTGAACATCAGAAGTCTGTGTATATACAGAATCATTTGAACTGTTTGATGTTCTTGTACATAAAACACTTTACAACCTCATTATAACACCCTTTGTAACAGTGCAAATTCAGTTTCAACAGTGTGTGAGGCATGGGTCCCAAAAAGTGTTATAAGGAGGTTACACTGTACTTGGATACCTCAGAACTCATTCCCACAACAGTCGTTTAAAATGGTGGGCAGTAGCACAAACCCACTTTCTCAGTGGTGTGTGAAATCTTTACCTCTTCACGTGCTCCTTTTGCTTTCTGAGACTGATTTAAGGGGCAGATCACTGATATGCAGGGAAATCAGCAATGGTGTGACTACCTTGCTACAGGATAAAGAACAAGATTCCAGATGAACAACTGGTGAATTTGTAACATTCATTAATTGCATCTCCTGATACAGGTCTGTTTAACTAGACTTTTCCTTCACACTACCTTGTAGGGTGCTTTTACCTGCCGCAAATAGAAGCTTTAAAGTTGTGGAAAACAATAGGTATTTTTAGACATGACGGGCCTAGAGCCTGCCACGCTCAATCATGGACCAGGATCTGTTTCGGATCCCGGTCAGGAATCAGGCTGGCTGTCCTTTTAGACGTGACGTGTTGATTCTGGAGGGGGATCGGGGAGGGGGCGGGGCTGCGCGGTGTGGGGTGTGGCTGCACAGCCCTGCCCCCCCCCCCCCCCCCCCAGCCGCCCGCCCTCCGGGAGACGGGCAGGTGCAGCGGCCAATCCGGCCGCTGCACCCGATCCCGTCCCAAGGCCAGGGCCATGATCCGGCCGGGCTGCAGGTAACAGACGTTACCTGCGGCCCATCCTGGATCATGGTCAATCCAACCACGGTTGGGGCCGGATCCCACCATGCTTCCGGACCTCCGGTCGGCCGGAGGTCCGGAAGCGTGGTCAATGTGATTCCCGCCAGGTATTCACTGGGGTGAACATCTGGCGGAAATCCCTTTAGACGTTACGGTACGAACGGCCACCACAGGGGATTCACTGTGGGTGACCGTGGTATCGTAACGTCTGAAATTACCCAATGCCATGGCTACTCTGTGGGAGATTTCCATGAATGATTTGTGATGTCTGAACTGCTAACCCATTAAAAATTATTATTTGGGGGTACTTTTCATAGATTGCCATAGGTTGCTTTCCATGGCATCTAAAACCTTTAATTTATGACATCTGAAAATGCTCTTAATGAAAAGGATCGGTATCTAAGTAAAAGCAGTGGAATGATTTTACCAGCTTAGAATTAGCTAGCTTCCTTTAGAGCCAATGTTTCAGAATCCAAAAATGGCTACTTCTTCAAGAGCAAATTTTGACGGTGGAACTCTGGCAGACACTGGCAATCCATTTTAATTTACCACCTGTGGAGAATTCGCCACCTAGCTTGACATAGACTAGTAGGTTTAAAGTATGCATGAAGAAGCTACTTGTAGTTTCTACAAGTTTACTTGTAGTTGTATGCATGAAGAAACATAATTATTAATTAGCAGTATGCATAAAAGGAAGTAAAGTACTTTACTTACTAAAAGTATGAAGCAGAAGTAAATGGGCAAACTCCCATTGACTTCAGTGGTGGAAGATTGAGATCTTTGTGTATGTTCTTTGAGGAAATTTTAATTCTGGTCTAGTTTGTGCTATAAGGACACACTCCACTCCTTACTCTAATGTGCAGAGGAGGTGGGGGTGTATAGTATTTTCTGTTTTCCTATGCTAGCAGTGAATTACTGGCCGCTATGAATCTAATCTCAACTCATTCTCCTCCCACTTGCCGACCATCTGCTGTTGTGGGAAGAAGTATTAAGTACATAGCACCTGCTCGTGCCTGTACCTCAAAGCCCAAGGTCTAACTAGCCTGTGCAAGGGCACAAAAGAGTGTATATAGGGAAAGTGGGGTACAGAAGGCAGAGGGATATTGGAGTATATAGAAATATTTGGTGAATACCAGCCTGCTCACAAGCCTACACGATGTGGCTAGTTGTTGGATAGTTAGTGTGAAAAGCGAAGTTTGTTGAAATAGCCTTGGAAAAACTGCAGCATTGAACTTCCATTTTCTGTTGCAGAAAACTTTTTATTCAGTATGAGGACTGACTTGTGTACAATTTGGCTGTGTTAACAAAGACAGAACCTGGAAAATAATATCTATGAAAAGAAAGAAGATACATTGGATCAGCGTGTGGGGGTGTATGGAGGGGAGGCGAGGTGGAGGGGGAAAATATTAACT
This sequence comes from Sphenodon punctatus, assembly GCA_003113815.1. NCBI lineage: Eukaryota > Metazoa > Chordata > Lepidosauria > Sphenodontia > Sphenodontidae > Sphenodon > Sphenodon punctatus. The sequence continues at coordinate 659,239 of QEPC01002874.1, forward strand.
ATTGTTTACTGAATTATTATTGATGTGCTTATGTTGGCAGATTTGGGGTGTAAAATCCTCAGCGTTAAAGCAATGACTTTGTGCTTAGAATTCTTTCTAGAGTGTTTTTGCAGTATTCTAAGCTCAAGCCATTTTCTGCTGTTGGTGCAAGCATGAATTTATTACAGTGGAAAATAAGATTAAGGATCAGTATACTAGGAATGAGAACCAAAGAGGAAGCAAGTTTTTAGCTTGCATGCTGCAAATATTTAGTGACTTGGAGTTGCAGCTGTGGCCTGATTACTAATTTATCACTGTGAATTTTGTGTTGTCTCTAGTAAACAGACATCTATTTGCCGTTACAATAAAAATTCAGAAAAGGAATCACGGTTGTATGCTTGTTTTAGTTTAAATCCTATGTGAATCTATCATATTTATAATAGAATATTTATTTTTGTGAGATCTCATGAGCTTGCAAAGGTTATGGCATGACCAAAGTTCCCAGCCCCAAGAACCGTGTACCATGTACCTTATATAGCCAGGAATCAAAAGACATACTTTACACATCTGTTGTCTAGCGCTAATACTTGAACACACATGTGGGCATGCACGTACACATTCTTACACTCACAGGATGTTTTAAAATGAGACTTGTCTCCCTGGTCCTGCCCACAGCCCTGCCGGGAACTCCCTGGGGAGCTCTTAGAGGACACAAATGCGAAATACACCGCCACATTGGTTCGGAGCACAACAAATCCCCTCACAATGCACGAGAGAAGAGCCAACCCCATGGAGGATAGTAGCTTGGACGGCAGCTTCCTGCATGTCCTGCCCAGTAATATGCACCTCCGTTGTAGCCCGGGTCTGCCAGCAGCTGCAGCCGCTGCACAGTCTCCTGGTAATGCACAGTAACATGAAGGGATTACTGGCTTCATGTTTCCATGGTGTCTGGGGCTGTGTGTCATGGCAGAGAGTTGGCAGTTGGGCAGGGATTAGGGTGGGGTTGCTGAGGGTGTGGGGTGCTGCCACGGGGGGGAGGGGGGAGGCAGGGGAAACTGCCGACCATATGAAGTGTTTGCACAGCCGGTCTGTGGTGGAGGGAGTGTGTTGAGTCTGGCTGAGTGGATGCAGTGGACACCCAGGGATCCCCCCATTAGAATCCCTCCCCACTCCCTCCATGTACGTGGGTGCCCCACAGCCATGCCACTCAGCAGACACGGACCCCACCCCCCACCCCCAGCCTTGCTCGTTTAAAAACACCCACACATACACATGCAGACACATGGAGATACAGACTCACTCACTTTTTCATAGGTGGTGGTGGAGGTGGCATTGGGGCCCAGCTGCATTAGGTGTGCGTAGATGGGGCATGGCTCTCCCATGGCCTGTGTTGGGCAGATGTGCATGCGGAGCCCAGCTCTCTTGTGTCCCAGGGCGCATGCGTGAGTCCCAGTTCTTGTGGGACATGATGAACAAATCAGGGTGCATGCGACCTAGCTTGCTGTGGCAGGCAAGGGCCAGCTACAGTAAGCTGCGCAGGGGGGCCACAGGGTCGCAAGCCACCATTTGTCCACTCCTATTATAATAAGTAGTAAATCCAGGCTGGAGTTGGGCAGCTCATAGAATTATAGGGTTGGAAGAGGCTGAAAGGTCTTCTAGTCCCAAATGTCGTCTTCATGACAGCGTGCCCTATACCTGCATCGTTGTAAGCACCCTATATCTGCATTGTTTTAAATCCTCCTCAGGCAGCCTGTTTAGTTGTTTGAATAAAAAAAAACCTGTCCTACTCCACCATCGTGTACTCTGGGCTTCTGGCTAAAGGAAATCCACCAGAGCCCAAAGTTACACCACTGCAGAGGGCCTGTGTGGTACTTAAGTTCCACATAAGCCTTCTTTGACGTCAGGAGGAACGGTTAAAGAGTTGTGGCAGGAAAATGGGGCCCGTGGATATACAGTATAGGCCTTCTTCACCAGAGGAGATGTGCTCAGACTGCAGTACAACCTTTGGCAGCTGTTGGGTGCTTTCTCCTAATTAATACAAGGGCTTTGCAGTGCCTATATTTCTGAGAGTCCCAGGAAAGGTTAAAATGAGTCTACAGTTACCATCTTCCTTGCAACAGTCCATCACTGGTGCTTTGGCAATATGTGCTGTGTTGAACCTGTTCTGGACATGTACCTCCTGACGTTTCCTGCAGCCGAAGGGACAGTCTCTGCCCCCTCACACAGCTTATACCACTGTCTGAGCAGAATACGCCAGACAGGGACCTACTGATCATCTGTTCAGCAAGGAACAGGGAACTCCCATCTACGATGAATTGCTGTGAGTGGTTGGGAAGGGTGGGGCTAGCCTGTTTCTAGCAGGGAGCAGACCAATTCCTCCCTCCCTTGTAACAGGCGGTCCAGGTGTAAGCCAAGGTGTGTGTGGATGCAAACCTGAAATCGACAGACCTACGTTTTTTTGGAGCTGCAAATCTGGATTGATCAGGTAGCCACTCCCTGTAGACTGCTGAGACTAGCTGTATTTAAAAGTGCTTTGAATTGTAGTTGTGCTTAAACTGTCTTTTATGCCTTTTATCTTAGTGCAACGGTTATGTGCTATGTAGGATGTTCTGCTCATATATATATATATATATTTAGTTGGTGCTGGCTTTCGCCTTGACCCATGATCAGAATAAACACATCAAAAAAGAAATTTGAAACAAAGTAAGTACATTTATCATTACATAGACAAGGGACATTCATTCCTGTCCCCTACATATACTGTTGTTCAACTCCAGCTCTTCTAAGAAACTAGATTAAAAGTCATGGGTACATCTAAAGATTTTTACTGAGTCAAATATGCTGATGCAGTTAGATGTTTCCTGTCCACATTAGGTAGTGCATTCCATTGATTAGATCATGCATTCTTTTGTTGCTACGATTTCTATATAAACCAGAGAGAAACTGATCCTCGTTGTTCAGTGTTAGGATGTCTTTCAGACACCCTCGCTGTTCCATCTTCTCTGCAGAGAACCTATTTTCTATCTTGAACTATCTTAGTCTCCCTTTTTAACTCTGAAACTAAATGCAAATGTACCTTATATATTGCTAAGTAACTTGAGACCTGAGTCTTTGACTTTGTATCAGGAATCTGGTAAGAAAAGGGATTCTCTTAAAGTTAAAGTGAGTTGGTGGGGTACAGTAGAAACAAAGTAATAAGATCCCGATATTGGTCAAAACTCAAGGTTGCATCCCTTATATCTGTGTACAAATGTGCACAGAAACACAGGAATTCAAAGTCTTACAACATGGTGTATAACAAGATGGGGATCTGGCTCAGGACTGTTTTTAATTGATCCCTTTATAGTTTCACAGTCTGGTTCCTGGATTCAAGCACTGAAAAAATGAGCTCAAGGGAAGGGAGCAGAGAGGGCATGAGCTTGATTGGGGGAATGGATCCATGACAAATACCCATTAATTATGATTATTATAATAAACATTTATATAGCGCCAACCATGTACCTGGCACTGTACAGAACATAGTAATAGACGTGGTCCCTGCCTGTGGCTTACAATCTAAAAGACAAGGAGGGGGAGACAGGGAGAGGGGACAGTGGGAGAGACAGGGGAGAAGACAAACAAACATTCAGGTGGGTGCGAAGTCTCAGGTGTGTGTGCTTGGCTTGGTTACAATCAGGTTGGTTGCAGCAGTCGGCAGAGGAGGGCAGACAGTAAGTATATGGGGAACGACTAGCAGGCATTGGGAAAGGCGGCAAGGAAAAAGTGGGTCTTGAGGAGGGATTTGAAGGAGCGGAGGGAG
>QEPC01002874.1:665616-704398 GCA_003113815.1 Sphenodon punctatus
TGATTGAGGAAGGAGTGGGTTTTATGTCCCTCTTTGCCACCTGAAATGTACTGTTTTTCAAAGTGGCCTGGAGGAGGTTCCCCACCCCTAGAGAAACACCCAAAGCAGAATGTGCTTGGTATGTCATATGACACGGCTGAGGCTTGGTTTTAAATTGCTTCCTCCTTTGAAGGCTTGTAGAATCTAGGGCTAGCTCTTTGTGAATGCAGTTCCCTGTTCTGCAAACAACCTGATTGCTGTTAGTTAAAATAAAGACTCCCAATATTACACAGGTATAGCTAGAGAATGGGAAGAAGTCTATTTTAAAAAAAGGAAATCTCTGTATTAAAAAGTAATTTGATTTAGTTAAAGCAGGGCACTGTGAGAAAAGCCCTTCTAGCAAAAATTTCTAGATGCATTCTTTTGGTCTTTGACAGCTAGTCATTTAAGGACATAGTCCTTTATCCAGGTTAATCTCAAGTAGGGGAATGGAAACTTGGCTACGGCCATGAGAGTGAGGATTCAACAAATCAGGATGTTATGTATTTCCTTCCGCAAACCCCATCTGCTTCCCCTAGAGCCTCCTAAAGTGTGCAGGGGTGAGGATTAAGAAGGCAGAAGGGTAATCCACCAGAGGGAAGCATATCTCAAAGAGTATTCACATAGGGATTGAGGAAAATGATGCCATGGAAAGCAGATTGTCCTGCTTCCTCGAGCAATGGCCTGCCCTTTCCAAAAGTACCTAACCCATGTCCCCCAGGGAAATTTCCTTCACTGGAACTTGGGGAAAGGAAGAAGATCATAATAAAAGATGCCTCCTCTTCTTCATTCTTCCCTCCCTAATGCCTAGATCTGATGAGTTTTCCTTAGTGCTGGCTGGGAAGAGAAGGGGAAAAAAAAACTAACCTGAGGTTTTTATCTTTAAAACTTTGAATGAAGCATTTTAAGCAATGTTTAAATTTTTTAAAGTTTGTTTTTGAATCCCAGACTCCTTATTTGTACTTTCCTTTTTATTACTATTAGGAAAGGTGTGTGTGTGGGTGTGTGTGTGAGTGTGTGTGAGAGAGAGTAGTGTAGGATTAAATGGGGATATTAGCACTGCAAACAAGTAGGGTTAAAGTGGGAAGGGGGGGGGGGGTTGCTCTTGAAAACTAGTTGAGAGGAATTTGCTGTTATATTTCCCTCAGTACAGACTTTTGCTGTTTTTAGCAAACCTCAACACTTCCTCCTTTTTGAGAAGGAGACACAGTTTCTCTGCCTCACTAACTGCTTGTTATTCCAGCTCTCTTTGCTGGGAACGTGCAGGGAGACCAGGGGAAGGGAAGAGCAATTTAATCCTTGGCTCCCCCTGCTTGTGTGAACAAAGATAGGAGGGGGGGGGGAGTAGCTCCTCCAGAGTAACTACCCCATTTTAGGTATGCTTGGGAGAATCAAGCCCTCTGAAATTACATTTACATTGTGGTATCATGTACAGGACTTGGCCAGATAAGACCTCCATTGTGCAAGGCACTGTACAGGCATGGACTAACTCAGTACTGGTTGCATCTAGCCCATGGCTTTATAATCCAATTTTATTAAATATTGGTATTTTCTAAGTAAATTATAAATTTCCAGAATGATGCCTTGTAATAGCTCCAAACTCGGCATGTTTAACTTGCACCGTTCGTGCTGATAAGTTTGAGCAAGGTTTGATTGCCTCTCTTCTATAGAAACAATGTACGCTGGACAAACAATGAGAGACTTTTTTTTCAATCTGGTCCACCAGCAAAATGCTACTAAGCAATCTGGCCCACGGTGGCCTCGAAGTTGATTAATTATATATATATATAAGTTTATTAGATGTAGCCAAAGGCCATTGTCAGAAAAGCAAATAAAAATAGCATACAAAAGGTAAAAACATATCATACTAGTACAAGAATCATCATCTACCAGATCAACTCTATACTCAGAACAGACTAAATACCCCCTTGTAAAATGAGGACATCAAAAAAGAATTTGGTTACAATTGCAATTAAAATTTTGGAGGACTAAGGCTTAAGGGCTCCCTGCCATATACCCCGCAATTGCAGGTTACCCATGTTTTGATACCAAGAAAAGGCCTCTACAATTAAAGGCCAGCATCAGAAATTTCAAAACTGCGGAGGTAACATCTACAGAGGTATCACTCAAGGCTGCCTGTAACAGGCAGGAAGCAGTCCTGACTGGCAAGTTATGAAAAAAGAAGGCAAAATGTGTCTTGCGCAGTTGATCATACGATTGGCAGTCAAACCGTATGTGTTGTGAAGACTCTGCAGTCAGATTATCAAAGGGGCAAAGGCGATCACCGTACGGTATGGAGCACAATCGTCCCTCCAACACCTTTGTAGGGAGAGCATTGAACTGGGCGCACAGGAATAGATGCTTCTCCCTAAATGTCAAATCTGAGCCTAGGTAATTAGCCATTGCCTCAGGTGGAGGGGGCTATGACAAATAATTCGACATATGGGGTGAGGCTCTTATGCCAGCTAAGTTCATCTGCCTACTGATGTCTCCAAGTCTTAGCAGAATTTCGGGCCTAGCTGCCAGAATACTTTTGTTTTTAAGATACGCCTACGAGAACCCCATTTTGTCCAGCTGTTTTTCAATGGCCTTCCTCCACTGACTTCTATAGTTATCTGCCCACATAAAGTTGACCAAGCTGCTGCCAATGCAATTCGTTAACCTAAACCAAAATCCAAGAGTTTGTTCCCATGCCACCATTTTCCAGTTCCGTAGGCCCAATTCCAGCCTAATGGCCGCTGTGGGGGTGCCCCTAGGTACTTTTAGGAGGAGAAAGCGTGATTGCAATACATTTAGCTTTAAGTTAGAAAAAGACTCCAATAGCTCCGCACCATAAAGAAAGCTTGCCTTGACTTTGCCATTGAAAACCTTCACGGCAAGATCGATTTTCCGCCTTCCATTCCCTACAAAATATCTCGGAATAGCAAGTATGGCACCTTTAGATGTCTCAAGGGTTTTGTCCATGAGCCAGAAGCATGGAAGTATATTCCTAAATAGTTACTTAAATAGTTTAACCTGTTGTAAAGGTTGGTCCTCAATCATCCAATTGTGTATGTTCCAACTATTTGAGAAGACCACTATTTTAGATTTGTAAGAATTTATGGTCAACTTATTCTCCCTGCAGAATCAGAAAAAGCATTTAGCTGCCTCATCAACCCAATTCAGGTTTGGGATACCAACACTAGGTCTTCCGCTTATAGGAGCACTCCCAGGGCCCTTGATGCCAATTTTGGTGGAAAAAATTGTGGTTGGGCTAGGAGGGGGATTACATTGTTAATGAACAGGTTGAACAGGGCTGACGCTAGGACACAGCCCTGCCTGACACCCTGATTTGCTCGAATACCGCCTGTAATATGACCCTCCTGCTTAAACTTCACCATCAATAAAGAGTTCGCATAAAGTCACTGCATAAGGCAAAGCAGCCTCTTATCAATCACCAGCTTGTCCCAAAATAGGGGTCTATTAACTGAATCAAAGGCGCTTAGATCCAAGAATGAAAAATAGAATTTTCCATTTGCTGTTCTATATTTTTCTATCAAATGATATAAGACCAAGCCTTGTTCTATGGTAGATCTCCCCTTCTGGAATCCTGCCTGCTCTGGGCAGAGTATCTGAGAATGTTCTATCCAGGTTGTTAATCTGCTTAGTAAAAATTTTGCATAGATCTTACTGATTACTCCCAAAAGGCTAATCTGTCTATAGTTTGCAGGGTTAGCACGTGTTCCTCTTTTTTTAAGAATTGGAATTATTATAGCTTTCCCCCATCCTGCTGGGATTGTCCCTGAGTTATTAATGGCTGTGAATAAAGCAGCCAATGCAGGGGCCAACCAGTCCCTATATGTTTTTATAAACTCAATTTGCACTAGGTTGAAGCCTGGTGTTTTGTTATTTTTAAAGGTCCCAATAATTGTAATTACCTCAAGTTCAGTGACAACTGGCCAAGGTGGCAAATTTCCAAGTTCAGTACCCATTGTCCAGCCCTGGTTCAGTGAATCCGAGATTGAATACATATCCCTAAAGAATTCCTCCCATGTCTCCAGGGGGACTGGAAAGGTCCAGCTACTTCTCTCCTTCCTCATCGATCCATTTATCAGACTCCAAAATTTTGTGAAGTCGTTAGTTTTACTGGCTTAAACGAGGGCTAGCCATCTGTATGATCGCTTCTTGGTTCTTATTAAGTTTTTATACTCCATTTTCAAAAAAGAAAAATTGGTTAAGAAGGCTCGTGTAGGATTTGCCTGATACTCCCTATAGGCAGTCTTCATGTTCTTCTGGGCAGTCCTACATTCATGATCGTACCATGATTGATGTTTGGACCTATTTTCCCTACTGTTAACGTTGGATTTTGACCTAGCCTTAATATGTTGATAAATACAATCACGAAGAATATTAAAGGTGTCAAGCACCTGCTGACCATCGGACCTTTCAAGAATGATTTTCCTAATATTAACTATAAATGGGGATTACAGACACAGGTAGGGGAACTGGCCTTCAGCTCAGTTCCTGCAATCTAGGGGTAACTCCCTGGTTGAAGAAATACCTAATAGGGGTTCTTCGTCAGAGGGCTCCCTGTTATCACTTTCCAAGGCTAGTTTGGGGGTGGTGGTGGCAAGTAATAGGTGTCCCACCCCTGAGAATTTGCTAGGTTGCTTAAAATGGCAATGGAGGGAGATCCCTTTATGACTTTGCAGCCTACAGAAGTTTCTATGATGGATGTGGTAGTTCCTCTTCTTCCTACCTCCCCTTTAACGCCAGAAAAAAGGGGGAGGATGATGCAAGGACAAGATCAAATGAGGACAAGAGAGTGGGTCAAGGAAAAGCCCTCATCTATCAGCCAAGAGGGCTTACCGACTAATCACTCAGCACAGGATTTCCTTTTAGTAGGGGCGGTTGGCCCTATAAATACCTTATGAGATCAGGATTATTATATTTCACATTATCTTAATATCTGCTCCTGGAACTCTGCAGGATGGCAGGCTCATCAGAAGGATAAAGATTTTCTTGCTTTTATTAGTAGATATCCGGTTATCTTAATCCAAGAAACTTGGGCTAAGGAAACACTGGAGCTCAAACATTATAAAGCATTCTCTCTTCTGACCATTGTGGTAAAATCTAAGGGGTGCCCTCATGGCGGCATGGGGTGCTTTGTTGCTGAGAGTCTACAGGCTGAGATGTTGACAGAGCTAAGCTCTCCTCCTTTTATTCTAGGGGTAATGTTTAGGTATGGTTTGTATCAGATAATTATCGTGATCACGGCCTACATACCTCCTAACAATGCTGCTTCATCTGACATTAGGGCTTGGCCTTGCTTAGAAAGTCACATAGTGGATCTTCTGATTAAATACCCTAAGTCTTTATTTGTCTTAATGGGCGATTTTAATTTCAGGTTGGGCCCAGATGACAACTCCCTTGTCCCTTCTTGTAACTTATCTCTCTCTACTCCCCCTGAAGGCCTGAATTCCACAATATCAAAGGACAAAATTATAAATTCCTCCTGTATTAGCTTTGCTAATTTGATTACGGGTTTGCATTTATATGTCCTAAATGGTTCAGGGTTCAGTGACACAGCAGGCGAATTTACATTTGTAGGGACACAGGGAGTTAGCGTAGTTGATTATGCAGTTGTGTCCCCAAATACTCTCCAGTTTATCCATGACTTTCGGGTGGGTTCTTGTATAGTATCAGATCACCTGCCATTAACTTGTCTCTAAACCTTCTTTCGAGAGACTGCCCTTCACCTTATTCGACTTTTGTAAGTTATGATTCTTGGGAGAGATATTGCCCAGTCCAGTGGAATAAGCAATTGACTACATCTATGGGCACTATTCTTAATGAGGAACCTGGCCTTAATATTAGGATTAATTATTATTATTATTAAGCATTTATATAGTGCCAGCAATAATCATTTGCTACAGGATAGACCTGTAGTAAATGATACATTGACACTCGTTCCTGTCTCAAAGAGCTTTCTACCAGGTATATAGGTGTAATTGTGTGTGTACAATCATTTGTGCATTTTGCTGCAAATGGCATGCTTCAGCTTCTATGGTCTTATTCTCCAAACTGTAAGAAAGAACCTTCCTTCAGGCAAAACACAGGATTATAAATATGTATAAGACTTTTCCTTTGCTTCATTGTTGACACAATCAAATATTGACGTTTGAAGTTAAGAAATGAACAGCTCATCCTATCCGTCTCTAATAATAAAGCAGAGTGCATAATGACATTTTGCCTAGATTTGAAAGAAAAGTCTCTCTGCAAGGTTTAACGTTTTTTTTAATATGTGCCAAATGGTTTTTTTCTACCCTGAGAAGAGCAAATATTAAAAATTCAGTAGGCCCAGCATTTGTGTTATTTGCTCTTAACACGGTCTTTAAATGACTTCTCAGGAGAGCTGGAGTGTAGTGAAAACTTGCGCTAATGAAGTCTCCGGGGGAGACCAAGCTCTTAACTAATCTGCTCGTAGAACTTATGGTTGTTTCCGTGAACAGCTATTGCTTCTATTACTGATCTGGTCATGCAGACCTTGAGTAACCGTTCTCTCCTGTATTGTGAAATTGCAACGATCACCAAGGGGTTTCTAAGTGGCTAAATGAATGTGTGTTCTCCAAGAGTTTTATAAGAAAGTTTGCATTGGGATGAAGGGGGTATTTTTTAATATATATTTTTTAAATTTCTCCCTCATTAGTTTGAAACTTTGCAGTCGTGGCTATTTGCCTTGCAGGGGTTTTAAAGCTTAAGAGGATCTGAAGGCAATATTGAAAGAATATTGATTTCTTTACATTGGGTTCTTCATTTGTTTGCAGGCAAAGGGTGATAACAGACATGACAATGGTGAGGCAGCGCCCTGGTGAACCGCTGCAGCTGCCACTCCTCTGTTTGGTGGCATGTTTGGCCAACCCGAGGAGTGGCAGACAATCTTTTTGGTTAAAAAGGCATTAGCTAGATTCCAGAGGATTTGTATATTGCACACACTAATTTTAATTTTAGCAGTCCAGCAAACCTCATTACAAGACAGTTTTTTTTTTTTTTTAAAGACAATAAATCCATTCCTGATCCTTAAGTGCATGCTCTCCTTTCAGGTTCCTTCCCCCAAGCTCACTCCTTCAGTGCTTGGAAACGGGACTGGATCCAGAGGACAGTTAAAAACTGGAAAGGAGCCAAATAAAAAAATAACTGCGGGACAGATTTGGCCTACAGGCCAGAGGTGCCTCACTTCTGGACTAATGAGAAAAATTTGACTCTTTCTTTCAAAAATTCTTACATTGGGTGAAATTTTAGTGTGTGCAATATACGGGTTCTCTGGAATTTAGCTAATGTCTGACTAAACTTACAACTAGGAAGATTTTCCTAATATTTAATTAAATTTTATTTTACTGCAGTTAAAGCCTATTGCCTCTATCCCCTCAATAATGATGATACAGTCACGAGCGTATAATTGGGTTGTGGAATCTACTGCCAGAGGCTGTGGTAAGGGCCAGTACTATAGCTGAGTTTAAAAGAGGTTTGGACAAGTTTCTGAAAGATAGGGTCCATTAGCAGCTATTAGCCAGACAGGATCAGGGAACATGATGGGAGCTGGGGGGAAACAACAGGGAATGGATTGTTGGGTGGCCTGTTGGGTACTTCTCCCAAGCCACTGTGATTGGCCACTGTTGGAGACAGAATGATGGGCTAGATGGACCATTGGTCTGACCCAGTATGACATTTCTTATGTTGTTGCTCGTTATCCTGTCAAGTTTCAATAATGCTAATTAAGTCATAGTACCCATCAGGAATGCTTGACTTTCATCTCATCCTGTTTGTTGCCCATACACTTTGCACTAGTCCATAGACATTTGAGACTACTGGTAGTAGGGTCCCTCGTACTGCTTTATCTTGGGCATTGCTGTGCTTTCCCCACAGTCATCCTAGTTTCGAACCCTTTGCTTAAAGGCTGAGAATGTTTCATTCTACAGAGTCCGTATATTATCTCTTTTTTAGGACCTAATCCAACAGAAATACTATTGATTTAAATGGTTGTTGGATCATACCCATGAAAAAACAAACAAATGGAACAGCAAAGCAGCATGTCATTCAAAGTGTACTTATACCAAGGTCTGTTACATCTCCAGTGGTGTAGCTTTCCTCAGGTTCACATTGTTTTGTCTTCTTTCCTCAGACTTCTTCACGTTTACCAAGTACTGTTAACAGGAGAACCCCCTCCCACTCGTGACTATTGGTGGGTGGGTACCCCAATATCCACTGTTCCTTAACTTCAAGGGGAATTAGCCCAATTTCTTAAACTGGGGTTTCCACGTGTTCAAAAAGGATCAGTCTGAGGACAGGTACGTGCCACAGTCAGGGTATGTTCCCCTCCCAAAATAGAAGAAGAGAGAAAGAGACACATGTTCCAATAAAAACGGAATGAGGTTTATTGGCTTACAAAAAGGCAAGGTTACCGAATATAGAAACACAACCCTGGTCTGGCTGGCGGGATACACAAGAGAGAATACAAGCGGCTGCGGGGAAAGTGAAAGCAAGATAGGAGAAAAAGGGGGGTAGTCCGGTGAAGGCACAGCGAGAGCAAGAGGAGAGAGAGAGAGAGTCTGGACCTATGGTTTACCTCTCCTAACTGATTGCACAAGGGATCAGTAGCCCAGGATCCAGCAAAGTTCGGGGGGGGGGAGGGAAGAAAGAGAGGGGCAGACCGAAGTCTGGGAGACCCCTTAGCATAGACACGTACAGAGCAAACCGGATGTATCTGCGTTCCAAGATTTCTCAGAGGTTGAGGGGAAAACCAGGGGCAGTTATCGGATGCTAGACAAAGGGTTGGGAGGCTATGAAGGGTTGTTGAGGGTACACAATGGGTTAACGAGTGGAGAAGTCACAACTTTTACTTCCATCACAAAGGTGACTCCAAGATATGCACAAGATATCTTTGACATGCAGGGAAACTGTAAAAAAAAAAAAGTGGAGGGAGGGAAGGAAGGGCTAATGACATACTTCTACCAAGCCCCTCTCACCAGGGTGTTTCCCGGCCAACCCCGGCCCTCGTCTAATTTCTATGCTCCTCCCCCCTTCCTCTTACATCCAGTGTGGGGAGACTATGTCTTTTCCCCAAGCCTCCTTGCCCTTGGTTACCCCTGGGGGCTTTGCTGACCCCCAGGTCCAAGTTAGTTGGCTATCACATGGGGGGGGGCATCCGTTTTTGGGGGGACCAGGGGTCCTGGCTAACAGTACCTGAAGAATGATCTCACTCCTCATCCTTTCTCTAAAAGCAGATGGGACAGTGGTGAGGCACCTCCCTGGCCCGACCCATGGTGGGGATAGGCAGAACTGAACAAATGTGTAGGCCCACGCTTGCCCACGTGGGTTTGGCCTGGGATTGTCGCTTGGAATCAGACCCAGGTCACATCCTGGACCAGCTGCCTAGCTGGCCATTTATACTTACTCTCATGGACTGCCAAGAGAGCAAATGTTGGTAATGATATCATAATATTAAGCTCTCTTGACGCTAAAAGGAAAAACAATATTTTGAGCAGGAGAGGAAAACTGCCTATGGCTCAACAGTGGCCCAATCCACACCGATCTTAGATCAGTATAATACGGACATACAAAAAGGACGTATTCCAGGTCTTCGATAACATCAGGGCAGCAAGTACAGTATAAGGTAAAAATCAAGTTTCGGTGTAAGATACTTAATAGTAGTTGTCTTCAATAGAAGGGTGTTTAAGTCAATTCCATATACCTTAAAGTAACGTTTGTGGCACGGGGTAGAAAGGGAAGGGGAAAATGGTCAAATGATATTTTATTTATTTATTTATTTTACAGATTTATATCCCGCCCCCTCCTGCAATGCAGCTCGGGGCGGCTAACAACAATAATAAAATATTAAAAATTCACTTTAAAATATAAATATAAAATACATCATCTAAAACAAGGCTAGAAAAACAAATAAATAAATGGGCGGGGGATTAAAATCACCCCCCCCCCCCCTCCCTCCCGAAGGCCTGGGCAAACAGCCAGGTCTTACAGTTCCGCCGAAATGTCAAAAGGCTTGGGGCCAGGCGAGCTTCCTCCGGAAGGGAGTTCCACAGCCGCGGCCCTACCACCGAGAATGCTCGCTCCATCGTGGCCCCCCGCTTAACACGGGGGACCTCCAGGAGGGCACCCCCGGCAGACCGCAGGAGCCGTTCCGGGGCGCGAAGGGCGAGGCGGTCCCTAAGGTATGAGGGGCCAAGGCCGTATAGGGCTTTGTAGATCATCACTAGGACCTTGAACTTGGCCCGGCACACTATCGGCAGCCAGTGCAGAGCTCGGAGCACCGGTGTAATGTGCTCCCGGCGACCCGTCCCCGTAAGAAGACGAGCCGCCGCATTCTGCACCAGCTGCAGCCTCCGGGCCAAGAACAAGGGAAGCCCCACGTAGAGCGCGTTGCAGTAGTCGAGCCTCGAGGTGACGAAGGCATGGATGAGGGAGGCCAGGTCCGGGCCAGAGACATACGGACGCAGCCTACGTACCAGATAAAGCTGGCGGAAGGCAGCCTTGGCGACTGCCTCCACCTGCCGCTCCAGACGCAGGTCTGCGTCCAATACGACCCCCCAGACTGGTTGCAAATAGATGTCTGCGGTTGGTTACTATAGTAAAAAGGACAGAGACTTTGATGCAAAGTATGATATGGCTCTGTACAATGTAATTGCATGAGGTTGCTCAGACCTGAAGGCTATTAAGGGCTCTTTGTATCCTGTCATCTATAATTCTGTCTGTGTAATTCTGATACACAGTTTTAGTATGCTTTTGAAAGTGAATATGTATTTTCTCTTGCATCTCCCAACAAGGAAAAATGTGTCTCCATCTTCCTCCGAATCCTTATACTGGAAAATACAATCATTTCCAAGATCATATGTCGTATTGGACTGTTTTTTTCATTTGGAAAGACAGTGGATTTTAGATTTGAGCAGACAAACACAGTATGTGGTATGTTTACTTTCCTACCCTTGGGGTTCCAGCACAGTAATGCTTTAAAAGACTGTCGTTTTAAAGATGTACTGTACTGGAGCACAGACATTATCATCTTTGGCTATTTTCTGCTAGCTTCTAGTTTTTTAATTCTGTTAATGTGTTTGAAATACTGAGATACATTTAATAAAGAGGGTTTGCCTACTGACATCAGAGGCACTTAACTGACAAAGTGATCATCCAGTCCAGTCACTTATGCTTCATTAGCCTCTTTGATTTCTAGAGAGACTGTTTGAATGAATGCTTCAGTAACATGAGAATCCAGGGTTTCCAGACTGTGGGTTATGACCGCAAATGGGGTAACACCATCTGCAGATTCATGTGGTGGGAAGGATGATTCTATTGATATTCTTTGCATATTGCTTTTGCTGACTGGGGTGATGACAGAATCGAGTCTCAAAATGAGGTTGCATAAGCAAACCTTTGATAGAATTATATTGTGTTTGTAGGCCAGTTATCCTTTATTATAATATACAAAACATTTGCCTGGTAAGTACTGTACATCCATATTAGAAACTCATTCTTATTTTACAGCAAAATGCCAACCAAGTGACTGTCATTTTAAAGATGCACTCAGGTTTGCAATAACAGGAGTTATTTTCCCAGCCAAAAACAACACAAAACCCATGGTAACTAATTCCACAAATGGGAGGACAGACACACTCTGATCTCCATCCTTTATAAAACTAAGACCTTCCAGCTGTCTTCCTCATTTTTCCACTTGTGTAAAATGTGATCATACTGATTTATCCAAGCAGATAAGTGAGCTAATGTTTGAAAAGCTTGTGGAAGATTTCAAAGTGCTACTTAAATGCCAAGCCAAGTATTAATAAATAAAAGCAAAACACTATATGCTTACCTTCAACATATATGCAAAGCTCACTTCATCATTAACAAGAGATTCATTCTGGTTCTCTAGCTCTTAGGGACCTAAATTATATATTGAGATAATAGTCTAGTATATAGAATCTTAAGTACTTTCAAACAAAGGAAGGAACATCTGCCAGACGCTGAAAATTTAAACCCATTTCCTCCCTTGGGTTCTGAACCTGGATGGAGAAGTTTGTAGGATTGGGGCCTAAGTGTAGGATTGGGGCCTTGCAGTGTACCAAGTGCCTTCGGATACCATCGACTTCAGTGTCAATGGAAGCTGCTCAGCATCCTATATGTCTCTCTCAAAATAGGGCAATACAAAAAGAAAGAACATCAATCTGGATTGGTTTTTTGTTTGGAGAGGCCGTGCATTTTACATTTGATCAGGCAAACATAGTGGTTGGTAAGTTTGTCCAATAGATTACTAGATGCGATTGATTTATTGTCTATGGAATCTTTACTGTTAAGACTGTCCTTTAATGGTAAGTGCCATTGCATTGACATAAATGAGGATATAGTTTGCGGATAGGAAAGTAAATAATTTTAGCAATGGAATGACCTTTGGGATGGGTAAGTACCTGCAGGATCTGCCTCTTTATCGTCTGCTACTGTTGTATAAACACTCACAGATGCTGGATTCTTGTCACAATTATGCTTTTAATTTACCGTGCTGTACATATACAAGGCTTCATAAGTTGCCCAAACATCAGGTCCTCACTTCTCATTTAGTTCCGCCCCACTCCCATTTCAGAGATCCCTTCACCCACAGCTGTTGGGTTGTATCCACTTTACTCCTAGAAGCAGCCTCTGGCACTCTCTGTTTATCTCGTGCTTGATGCAATATGACCTTGTAGACACTGTGCCATAAACCGCACCCACCTACTTAGCTCATACTCACCTGTGTTCCTGGAAGATTTTTGCTTTTTCTTCCAAGTCACCCTTAATTGAGCTTAATAGTGTGGTTGCCTGCTCACCTACACCTGTGCTAGTAGCTGGGTGTGGGCTCAAGAGCTAGTCTTGATAGGATTTATCCCTGCGGCAGCAATTTATTATTGTAATTGGATTCCAAAAGAGAATCCTTGTTATTATAAAACAATTTAGAGTATTCACAATACAGCTGAATTAGTTACCTCTCTGCTTGTTTTTAATCTGCATGCAAGTGCACACTTCCAATCATGAAAAGCAAACCCCAGCTATGGAAACATTAGCTATTAATATTAAGTGGAACTCTTATTCTATTGTTTATCCACTCTGTTGAGGAACACATGGATGACAGGCCAGTCTTTTTATAAACTGCTAAAATGAATATTGCACAAACCAGGAAGAAAAGAGTCTGAAATCCCTTCCTTAACATGCTAGTGAATGGTGAGATCAAATTTCTAAAGATACTTTTGAAGGGGGGGAAAGCACTACCTTGCTCAGTCAGTTGTCTTTAAATTATATCTGGATAACTCCTTTTCAAGTGTCCTTTCCTTCTACAGACTCAGCAAATCTTTCCTTTTCCTGGCCTGTTCTTCTGCATCTTTCTCTGCCACTCTGTTGCTTCACAGGTGGTTACTTTCCTGTCTCTGTTTCCTAATCTTTTGGCCCTTTCTTACTGGGCAGTCTCTTTGCAGATGGCCCTGCTGCCAGCTCCAACAGTGCTTAGGTGCACCAACCCTCTCTCTCTTGTTGTAGCCATAAACCACCCCACTCTGGCACCCATGAGTTCATTCCTTCCTTTTAGATGCTGAATTAAGGAATTTATTTATTTGTTGCAACCATAAGGTTATACAAAAGAGAAGATGACATACAACCACATATAACATATAAACAAAAACATAAATACACAATCTAGCATTCATTGAGCCCTGATACATTGCCAATTCAGCCCCCCCCCCCCCCAATTTAATCTAAGACAGTTTCCCCAAGCCTTATGTCTACAAATTGCAAGGGCGTGCATCAAGTTAGCAGCTTTTTTCATTAAAGATTCCTGGGTGTTTGCCAAGAGATAGCTGATCTTATATTCCAGATCCCAGTGGCCTTTGCCTATCAGTAATGGTTCAACAAATTTAGCTCGCAACTCGAGGGAGGGAGAGCATTTAAATAAATAATGGAACAGATCTTTGGGTTCTCTGCTCCCACAAGATCAAAGTCTCAAATGAATTGGGATTCGATCATATCTTCCCTCCAGAATGCTCAATGGCATTTGCTGAAATCGAGCCAATGTTAGGGCCCTTCGTATAGTAAAATTAAAAATTTTACTAAGATGAGGCTGAAAACCATGGAACAGCTTAAATTTAGAATACCAAGGAGCAATCCTTACTCTGGCCAAGTCTCCCAAATCAGTTTGTTTTACAATATCACTTAACCGGGATTTAATTAAAGATTTTGCTTGGTTGTAAGAATTATTTACAAAAAACCCCGCAGATGAATAACCAGCATAATGCAACATTTGATGCAGTTTCTTGTACCCCGAGTAAACTTGCAAACTGGACAGCTGCTCCAAATAGCAAAGTTTAAGGAGCCTAGGATCAGGCATAAACTTAGCCTCAACCAGTAGGAACCAATCTGAACAGATATTTTTGAGTGTAAAGGTAAAGTGCCTTTCTCGACTCTCAACATACACGCGGGTGTACTGCATGACACTCTTAAAATAGTGCACAACTACTTCTTCTGTATGGGTTCTAACCCTACCAAAACCACCCGGCCCCACAGTTTGGCTCCATACAGAATCTGAGGGGCAAGCTTGTGTTCTAATAACTTAAGTGCTGGTTCTGTCAAGCTTGCCCCCTTGAGTTCGCCAACATTTTGAAATTGCACCAAGAGATCGGGACGCTTGTAGTTTAACAAATTCCAAGTGTTTCAGCCTATGACCCGTATAATAAAAAATAAGTCCCAGATATTTATATCTGTCTACTTGCTCCAGCAATCTATCGGCAAGATGCCAGGTATAATTGTAAGAATGTTTTGCAAAATCAATCTTCTTTGTTTTATCATAATTTATAAGTAAATGATTGCTTTTGCAAAATAGACCCAAAGAAAAAAGAAGATGCCTCATCTCGATAACTGAATGTGAAAGCAGAACCATGTCGTCTGCATAAAGCAGAATCGAGATGGGCCTACCGTGAACCAAAAGAGGGAAAAATTTGTCACCAGAAAGCTCCTGGACAATATCATTAATGAAAAAATTGAAAAGAAAAGGGACCAACACACAGCCCTGCTTGACCCCATGTAACAACTATTGGTTCTGATAAGTGACCCATTCTAGTAACTCTGGGTGTTTTCAGACATGACGCTAACCCCAGTTTAACCACACTTAAACATTTCTTTTGCATGTTGCAGGACTGCAACATACATAAGAAACGTTAAAGTGTGGTTAAACTGGGGTTAGCGTCATGTCTGAAAACACCCTCTGACTTTGAGTTTGGTGTTAAAATACAAGCTTTTCACTAGGAAGGCCAGTCTCCGATCAATACTTGTTCCTGCAAGTTTGTCCCATAGCAGATTTCTATCAATAAGGTCAAATGCTGACTTCAAATCTCTTTAGCGATCAGGCGCAGACTCTGTCAGTCTGCGCCTGACCGCTGAGGAGAACACATCTTCTGGAGAGGCTGACAGAGTCTGCTCCTGACCGCTGAAGAGAACGCATCTTCTGGAGAGACTGGCTGACCTGGATGCTGAGAAGGAAAGAGGTCTGGACCTGAGGGCCTGAAGAGTGCCTGGTTGTAAGTGGAGATAGCTAGCTAATGGACTGTTGTCTGGCAGTGGCTAGGCTTAGCCTTACGTGATTGACTGTGTGCTGAATTCAAAGACTGGCCAGAGGCTTGGTGCCTGGCCAATGGACTATGCGAGTGTAAATAACTTGTGATTGAGCCTGACTCTTGAGTGGCAATCTTTTTGGGTGTAGAGCCTGACAACGCTTACCCCATGATGAAGTGGAACCCTGTTACAACAACCAACTACAATTTATATTTTAAGCATGATTCATATTGAACTTCAGTGAGCAGCTGAATCTGTCAGAGATACTCATTACTAAAAACTACTGTCATCAGGAATACTGAATGAGGAAACAAAGATTATAGAAAGCCTCACTCTAAAGAAAAATCATGTTCCATTAATTCCAGCTGCTTTCTCTGGCGCCTTAAACTTTGCTATTTGGAGCAGCTGTCCAGTTTGCAAGTTTACTCGGGGTACAAGAAACTGCATCAAATGTTGCATTATGCTGGTTATTCATCTGCGGGGTTTTTTGTAAATAATTCTTACAACCAAGCAAAATCTTTAATTACATCCCGGTTAAGTGATATTGTAAAACAAACTGATTTGGGAGACTTGGCCAGAGTAAGGATTGCTCCTTGGTATTCTAAATTTAAGCTGTCCCATGGTTTTGAGCCTTATCTTAGTAAAATTTTTAATTTTACTATACGAAGGGCCCTAACATTGGCTCGATTTCAGCAAATGCCATTGAGCATTCTGGAGGGAAGATATGATTGAATCCCAATTCATTTGAGACTTTGATCTTGTGGGAGCGGAGAACCCAAAGATCTGTTCCATTATTTATTTAAATGCTCTCCCTCCCTCGAGTTGCGAGCTAAATTTGTTGAACCATTATTGATAGGCAAAGGCCACTGGGATCTGGAATATAAGATCAGCTATCTCTTGGCAAACACCCAGGAATCTTTAATGAAAAAAACTGCTAACTTGATGCACGCCCTTGCAATTTGTAGACATAAGGCTTGGGGAAACTGTCTTAGATTAAATTGGGGGGTGGGTGGGGCTGAATTGGCAATGTACTATCAGGGCTCACTGAATGCTAGATTGTGTATTTATGTTTTTGTTTATATGTTATATGTGGTTGTATGTCATCTTCTCTTTTGTATAACCTTATGGTTGCAACAAATAAATAAATTCCTTAATTCAGCATCTAAAAGGAAGGAATGAACTCATGGGTGCCAGAGTGGGGTGGTTTATGGCTACACCAGGCGAGAGAGGGTTGGTGCACCTAAGCACTGTTGGAGCTGGCAGCAGGGCCATCCGCAAAGAGACTGCCCAGTAAGAAAGGGCCAGAAGACTAGGAAACAGAGACAGGAAAGTAACCACCTGTGAAGCAACAGGGTGGGAGAGAAAGATGCAGAAGAACAGGCCAGGAAAAGGAAAGATTTGCTGTGTCTGTAGAAGGAAAGGACACTTGAAAAGGAGTTATCCAGATAGGAGAAAGAGAGAAGGGAAGAAAGAATTGATGGAGAAGGAGAAACAGACAGGGTTAACACTGGAAGCCCTGGAGAAGTGGGGAAATATAGTGAGAAACAGGAATAAGAATTGCCCTGGTAAAATAGATCAGACCATACAGACTGGCCTGACTGTAGAAGCTCTAGGGAAATGGAACCAAGAGCTAAGGCAGTTAACTGAAACTGTAAAGGAAATAAGGAAGGAGAATGGGGTTCTTAAAAGGGAGATCTCTTGCTATAGAAAAGGCAAGGAGGAAAAGAGTACCCAGCCTGGAAGGAGTAAAGAAAGGGCTGGTAAAGGAAAAGTCTTTGGAGGTTTTATACAGACTGGGGAAAAAGGGGTCCAAAGAAAGGAAACAGAAAGTGACAATATACTTTGGGCCTAATTCTGACAACACTTACCCCATGGTCAAGTGGGGCCCTGTTATAGTTGTGTGTATAAAAAGTGAGACATATGACAAATTTAGGCTGAAAAATCAAGAAGCCTACCGGAAATATATGGTGAACACTTTGAGAGGGGGGGAAATACCCTTTGTCAAGAGGAAATGCTAGTTTAGAGGTCTCCTGGGGAAGACATATAAATATTTATAAGCTGAAAAGTACTCTTTAGTAAGAGTTAATAAACTTTGGTATGCTCATTCTGTGTCTGGAAGAATTTTTGTCAATGCAAAATGTATAAGGATGTTAATTAACTTGGAAGACAGCAACTCTTCCCAAGCTTAGTTAAGTGGGAGAGACTGAACATGAGGGAGCCAGGAAAGACATTGGCCATTTTTAAACGTGATGCTCCCACACATGAATACCCAGTGTCCATGTATGGGAGCATCTTGTTTGAATGTGGAGGTGCGGGGGCGCATGCTTCCGCGACCCACCCACCTCCACTCATTCCCCACGCACGGAGCAACCAGTGAAAAGGCAGGTTGCTCCATGTGTGGAGGTGAGTGTAAATGGGTGTGTGTTCATCTGCATCCTCCCCCCATGCAGCGGTGTTCCCCCCTCCCTGCCCATTTTAAAATGGCCATTGAAACCCATTTTACTAGCATGATCCTGAACAGAGAAAGGCAGGCTTTACTGTAAGATGCCAAACCCTACTTGATTATAACGAAAGCACTTGGCTTAACTGGTGAGGCTGTGAGTCAATGCCACAATTTTTACTGGGTTTCACTTCCATCTACCTCTCTTTGCTTTATTGAAGTAAATTGGCAATGTTAATTCTCTCATTAGTAGGAAAAAGCACAGGTAGATAGTCTGCTAAATAAATAGCCCCAAATCGTAATGTCGCAGGAGGTTGAGTAGCAAAGAGGTACCAACCTGAATGCTGATGAAGACATGAGCATAAGAGGAAGGGGTGGCAGGGGATCTCTTCCAAAAGTGGAAGAGGAAATGATGCCAAAGTAGGGTGTGGAGAAAGCTGACTTAAACAGAAAATGTTATAGAATAATTACAAAGAGGAAATGGTAGGTTTTGTGAGAAAATCCCCAAAGTGTGATGTGATATGTACCTTGTAGTGGGCAAGATTCCTAGCCAAAACTTTAGAGAAGTGATTCCCACACTGAGGCCTGTAAGGCCAGGGTAAGCGTAAGCGGTCTGTGGAACAGGCTGCGACTACAGCACAGCATGCTTCAGTCCCCATTGGCATGAATGCTGCAGCCATCCTTGGGCGGTGAGGGAGGGAACGAAGGCTGGTTGATTATCATCATAATACACACCTTGATGTTACCTTCCTCCCTTCCCCTGGGAGATAGTCATGGCACTTGTGGGGACTGAAGCTGCCCAGCTTGTGCACCTACAGCCAGCCCACAACAGACATGTGTTGGTTTGTGGTCCTCTGTAGCAGGTACATAGGGGTCTGCGAGAAATCTTGCGGGATGATGGTGATCTGTTGGTCCAAAAAGCTTGGGCAGCAGCACTATTGTAGAGTCTGTCCTTGGAAAATAATACAGCTGAGGAATATCTCAAAATGCTAGCTCCAAGCATTAGTTGCTTAGATTCATGAAGGAATAAGTAAGTGGAATACAAACACCTGGAAAGGTGGCTATAAGTTAACTTTGGATGAACAGCATTCTGTTTCTCTCTCATTCTACTCTGCTCTTTTTTGTGTGCGGAGGGGACTCATTGAAGGCGTCTTGTGATTCAAATGTGATAAACACGAGCACCATAACTGTTTGCAAATGGAAGTTGTAGATGAACTGCTACAGGGATAAGTAGTGCTTTCTTAATTATGTGTCGGTGGAAGGTTGTCCAGTCAGCAGGCAAACTCATTTCCAATAGCAGTTTGTAGGGTGGTAGTTACACACAGGCATGCCATAGCCAGTGTTTTAAGTTATCTTTCTGTCTAAGTATGACAGCTAAAATAATACTCCTCTAGGGAAAAGAGTTTAACTGTAGTGAGCATTCAGTATGCAATCACTGAGAATCCAATTTAAAGTGTTTAACCTGTGAATAAAATAGCTAAATAGCCTCTGATTCTAGGGAGAAACTGTTTCCCACTCTTTCAGAAATTAGAGGAACATAAAAACAGATCTTGAAGGTGAAAATAACAAGTTGGGTGGTTGTTCAGATTATGCTGCAATGGGTAACTAAATTGGAAGTTATTTTGCTAAAGAACTGTCTGCCCTTTTCCTCTAGGGGAGTTAAGGATGTGAGATATTCATTTGAAAAGGGATTTTTCACCCTCGCTGTAGGTTATGATACACTAAGAAAGAAATCGGCAAGTAGACAGAAAAAGATCATAATGGGGCACATTGTAAACTTGACAGGCCTGAGTTACTCAGGCAACAAGGTTAGCAGAAGACAGAAAGGGCATGCAGAGAACACTTGTTCATGCCCCAGAGCCTGCAGGATATGAGTGATGCTTTGACAATAGGTTTCTTTTATATAATGGCAGAGAAATGAAGCAAAAAGTCAGGTTAACAAGGACTATTTTGAATGATACTGTAACTAAATGTCATTGAAGGTACTGCAGGTTTAAAGAAACCAGTAAGTCTTAGCTCATCCGTTTGTCAAAATAAGATTCAACCCAGGCTTTTTTGGCATCTGGGGCATGTTTTATTTATGATCATTCTTATTGCTGTGTTTGCCATGGGAAATAATGATCGAAACCATGTAAAATGGGGGCTGTGTTGCTTTTGGGTAATGCATAAACCAACTTTATAGAGAAACTGTCCTATGGCTTAGCTCCCCATTCATTCACAATCTTGCTCATCAACTCTGCTTTTGTGGTTTGTGCAACATCTAAGTAACAGGTGCTTACATGGAAAGTCTGTTTCAGAAAGCACAGATATATTTAAATTGTCTTTAATATAGTAGCTCTGTGCAGTACGCTGTGCTGCCTGGGTGAACTTCATGTTTGGGGCTGGCGGCTGCTGCCACAGACATCTCCTGGGGCTGCCCTGAACTTCCTGAAGGGGGGATGTTTTATAAGAACTCCCTTCCCTCATCTCCCATTAAAGAGTTAATCACTCTGTCTGATTATAGTCTTCACTAAATTATTGTGCTCTTACTGGTCCAATCTACTCTTCACTGGCCTCGGCATACCTCATTTTCTTTCTCTGCACGTGCTTCCCTGCCATGTCAGCTTCTCTATATAACCCTTTCCTATCAGGAGCTAGCAGCCCGTTTCCATTCCTACTGGAGGCTCTGAATCTTGAATGTTTCTTCTTTTCCGTATCAGTGTCCCTGTATAAGATACAGATTCTAGGGGGGGGGGGAAGGAATCAAGCCCCACCCAGTACTTCCTGTTGTCCTAACAGCCAACCATCCCAAATGGCTGGAATGAGCTCCATTCACACTCACAGGAGTGCCAAACCCTTGGTACTCCTTGATCCAACTTCACTGCCCCTGCCTGGGCATCTGGCCTGCCTACTTCTGAGGCCCCTGATCCTTAGGGCCTGCATTTGAAGAGAGCCCACTTAACTTTCTTTTGCCAAAATCACCAGCATTGTTTCCTGTTGGGATAAAATCTTCCTTAGAAGTTCTTGCTCACTCCTCCATCTCAGCCCTCATTTCACAAGAGGCTTCTCACCTGGCCCTTATTCCACCTGTTTTCTCTCAAACTCCCATTCCCATCATGCTCTCTGAGAAGACCTAGCATCACATCTCCTGCTACAGTACCCTCCTAGAAACATCTGGAAACCAGATAGAGCCAGTGATATTGACCAGCCAGCTCTTTATAGGTTACCAGTAAATGCTCCATAGATGAATGGCCCCACTGAGGTAGAACCCAGGTCTTGGGGACTTGAAGGCAGCTGCCCTGGCCAGTTGCATTAAGTGCCACAGCAGAGCTGTCCATGCTTGTGTTCTCCAGGGGTCAAGCTCCCATACTCCAGACAAGATGCTCCCACCAGCTGACCTCCTGCTTAAAAGAGCATCACAGGAATTAGTGAATGTCTGGGCAATTTGAAGGCTGTAGCAAGTGTAACTCAAGACTTACCTGTGACTGCTTCACACTTTAAACTCGGTCCTTGCCCTGCCCTACAGAGACTGATTTCCACAGCACTGACCCTCACTCTAGCCTCCAACTCTGTTGACCCTCTGGCACTGACTCTGACCTCTGGATTTTGACCTGTTCTGGCTCTGACCTTTCCCTGTAGTAGTTTGCTGATAGATTTGGGATGAGCTAGTGCTCAACCTTGGCCTGACTTTTGGTGGTTTATGACTCTGGTTTACCCTGGCGCACGACCATCTATTTTGTAACCTTGGGTGAAAACAGACATGACGCTAACCACCCTTTAACCACCCTTGGTGGTCATTTATGCATGTTTCAGGGCTGCATAAGGCACCAATACNGGGCTCACTGAATGCTAGATTGTGTATTTATGTTTTTGTTTATATGTTATATGTGGTTGTATGTCATCTTCTCTTTTGTATAACCTTATGGCTGTCTCTTATACACATCTAGATGTGTATAAGAGACAGGTATAAGAGTACTGTCTTTTGGTAAACTGAAATGGACAAGGAGTGATATATCATATTGCCGCTATATAAATCTATGGTGCAACTGCACCTTGAATATTGTGTGCAGTCCTGATTATCTCATTTCAAAAAAGATATAGTAGAACTAGAAATGGTACAGAGAAGGGCAACAAAAATGATAAAAGGTATGGAACGGCTCCCGTACCAAGAAAAGCTTGATAGGTTAGGGCTCTTCAGAAGAGATGATTGAGGGGATATTGATAGAAGTTTATAAAATCATGAGTGGAGTAGAACAAGTAAATAGGGAATGGTTATTTACTCACTTAAATAGTACTAGAACTAGGGACATCCCATGAAACTAATTGGTGGTAGATTTAAAACAAACAAAAGAGAGTATTTTTTTTTACTCAGTGCAGTTAACTTGTGGAATTTGTTGCCCTATGATGTGGTCAAGGACAGTAGGATAGCAGGGTTTAAAAAAGAATTGGATACGTTCTTGGATATAGGTCCATTAACCGCTGTTAGCCAAGTAGGTTTAGGGGGCGTAACTTCTTTAGATTGGGAGCTGGAAATGGACTTGATTGGGTACTTCTCCCAAGCAACTGAGATTGGCCACTGTCAGAGACAGGATGCTGGGCTCAATGGACCATTGGTCTGACCCAGTATGGCACTTCTTAAGTTCTAATGGAGACTTTCAGAACTCAGTCCTTCAAGATGCTAAACCCTATAGCCCATCCCATTGAAACATTCAGGGCATGATTCTCCAAGTAGATAGTGCCAGACTGCCAGTGCTAGGACATAGCACTTTGAAGTGAACGGCTTTGTACTTGTGCTAAATGCTAGCAATGGTGATACTCAGATTCATGCTGGTAAGCATGTGCTTAATGTAAAGCATAAATTAAGTAGTATAGTTGACTTCAGTGGGACCCCCTCCTACCTTGCCCCTCATATATATGTGCCCTACATTTGCTCAGTGTATATATTTCTACTGGCTGTGCTGTGCTACATGCCTGAGGAAGGGCCCTGTGTGGCCCGAAAACTTGCTTATTTCCATGAACAACAGTTAGTCCAATTAAAGAGATCATTTGAACCACTTTGTCTTTCAGTGGGACGGAAAGCTTAATTGTAGACATATACTTGATTGTTGTACTGCAGTGGGCTAGAGAGCTTAGCATCTTACAGGACTGAAAACATGGTTTCTCTCTTTTTGATCTGCCACTGATTTGACCTTAGGCAAGTCACTTAACCTCTCTATCTTCATTTGCACTCTATAGAATGGGTATAATATTTAATATGAATGAGGGTTATTGCCCTTGTTTTGAGATTCTCAGAGAAAAGGTACTGTGTTAGAGTACTCTACTCGCATAGTATTTAAGTCAAGAATTGACAGAGAAGTTCGTAACCATGGCACACAGGCTTGGAAATATGATTGTGCACAAAGCCTAAGGGCACCCTTGGCTGATATTAGTAACTGTAGCAGATGATATCACTGAAGAGCGCTAGTAGGGGACATCTATAATTTAACATGTACCACCGTCTAGGTCTCCTTCATAATAAAGAGAAATGTGTAGCATAGGTTTAATTAGCCATTGCAAATATTTTCCCAGCTTAATCAAGAAAATTTTGGATAAGACCATGAAGGCACCTTAGAGACTATGATTGTTCCTAACTGTAATAGCATATTTCAATAGCCACAGCAACAACTAAGATTTTATCCTGTTGGAACTATCAAAATAGCTTTATTCCCTTATAGCATGGGTAGGCCACTTTGGAAAAGTTCTTGTATTTATACAAAACTATATTAGCACTATTACTAATTCTCACAGAAGTACCAGGCCTAGAACAATTCTGTGTTCATAAGTTTATTCAATTAGAATGTATTTTCCACAAGCAGTCTGCATCATTGTCAAAGGTTTAATGCCAAATGGTCATTTGGGCTGGCACACACAAGCAGTTAACATGAACACTATCCCATGAAGGATTGCACTGCCTTTTCAATAGCCTGTCTCTGAGGGAAAATTTAGAGAAGAGTCTCGTGGAGAGCAGCAAACAGAAGGAAGAGTGTATAACTCTGTCCTCCCCTTTTCCTTCCCCTATTTTTAATTTTTTTAAATACAATTTTCATTTACTTTGTTTACATTGTTTTTACTTTTATGTAATATGTGAAGCTCTACAAGTACCATGTAGGCAGGGGGGGCACTATAAAAATGTATTATTATTATTATTTATTTATTATAGTAGACAAAAATGCTGTCTACCACTGATTAAATATAAGGCTCCTCATCTCTTCCTTTCTCTCTCTCTGTCCAGAGATTTGTACCACTCTCTCTTTCCTCTGGTATATAAAAGCCTTCAGTCACAAAATTTCAAGAAACTACCTGAGGAGATTCCTAGATATTTTTAACAAATGACGAGCACATAAAAGAAGCTCAAATACACTGGAACAGGAAACTGATCATCCAATTTAGAAAGTTTGCAAGATTTCTTCTTTCCCACCCTGATTCCTCTTTTTTTAAAAACAAAGGTGGGAGGAATCTGCCCATAGACCAAATCCAGCCCATGGGTTATTTTTATTTGCT
The DNA here is from genome assembly GCA_003113815.1 of Sphenodon punctatus. NCBI lineage: Eukaryota > Metazoa > Chordata > Lepidosauria > Sphenodontia > Sphenodontidae > Sphenodon > Sphenodon punctatus. The sequence continues at coordinate 690,209 of QEPC01002874.1, forward strand.
CCTTCCCCAATTCCTGGATCTGGCCCATGGATCCAGTCCCTTCCCTCAAGTACTGAAAGAGCTCAGGGGAATGGAGCAGAGATGAGGGCATGCACCTAAGGAGAGGAAATGGATCCATGGCATGGATCAATGAACTGGACCATCCCTTTTCTTCCTCAGTCCTGAGCACAACCCATTGGCACCCCTATTTCCAACCCTATATGGAATTTGTACTCCTTTTCAAAGTGGCCCATGGGAAGGAAAAGATTTCCTGCCCCCCTTTTAAAAGAGCAAAAGTTTTGTGAACGTGTCGCTGTCCACAGGCTGAAAATAGCAATAGCTACTGATGTGTGATGGAATTGGTATATCTGAGTAGTACCAGGGCCAAATCAAAAACATTTTTTTTTTTCAAGAAGATCTTTTCTAACTTAGTGTCAGGTTACGTGTTACTAAGTTCCAAATTTATCTGTCTTTGTTTGACTGGCATTGGGATTACCAATGTGTTGTGTTCCAGGGAGATCTGAGAGGCATGTGTCAGAATTTCCCCCAAATCATTAAGAACATAAGAAGTGCCACACTGGGTCAGACCAATGGTCCATCTAGCCCAGCATCATGTCTCTGACAGTGGCCAAGCATGGTCGCTTGGGAGAATCACCCAACAGGTCACAATGGGGGATCCATTCCCTGTTGTTTTCCCCCAGCTCCCATTCTGTGATGTGTGACCACATCACAGAATGTGATTCTGTGATGTGTGAATCTCACATCGCCTATTGCAGCTGCACATACTCCTGTAGACCTGGGAAGTGGTCTCCAAGCTAGAGGAGAAGGGTTCAGAGTTTGATTGTCACTTCTACTGTCTGTCGTTGCTTTTTCCATGCACCAGACCCCTGTGTTCCATGGCCATGTTGCTCTGCCCTACAAGGTAATGAAACACTACCTCTCTAAGCAAAGCCACAACCATAGTGAGTCTGGGACTGGCACTTGGAGATCGTCCATAGAGGAGGGGTTCTGTCAGGAAGTGCAAATCTTAAATCTGTGTCTCAGGGATTTCCAGGCAAGGGCCCAGGTCTGCAGAGTTACTGAATTGCCCTATATGAATACAGAACTGTTAGCCAGGTTAGTCTGAAGTCTGGCAGAAAAAGAGGCAGGGTAGCATCTTCGAGATGGGAAGAAGAGGCCTGCGAAAACTTACTCTTTCTACCAGTCTCTGAGATATCACCTCTTCTGTATTACTCTAAAAACATTTAAAACCCAGGGTTCTGAATTCCCAGGTCAGTGTCCAAGCCACTGGACGTCATTGCCTCTTGCTTGTTTAAAAAAGATCACAGTGTGAGCAATACAAGCCGGCAGGGGTTGGATCTTGGGGGTGGAGAGAGTCAGGATTCATGGTTCAATGTCTTTCTAACCTTACTAAATGAAATTTCACCTTTTTACTACTAGAAGTGTCAGGCTTTTAGTGGTATGGAAGATCTAATTGCTTTTCAAGTCCTAATTTCATCTAGCTCACCCTCAAATACTATTCTCCCTTCCTCCATAGACCTAATTTCTTTAATTACTGTGATGAGCTAGTTTGGGTTTGCTATCCTCATGAATATTGCTTTCCGAAAGATAATTTTAGATTTCATTTTCCCATTAGCCCCATATGAAACCATTTTCTTCCAGAACCACATCGTTATTCAGGCTCTAGTCTAAACACTTCTGTGAGCTTAATTTTCTAAAAATTACTCATTTTTAATAACACATTACTCCATGAGTAGCACTAATTACATCAGTTGGACTACTTAAGTGGATATAAATAGCAAAATTACACTTCAAGCTAGATTGACCCAGTAGGCACTATTCTACAGAGAGGGTAGTGTATCATTTGATCCTCAGGAATATCTCCCTGGAATACACTTGAGATTTGTTTCCTTTCAATTCCTCCTTTCCGTAGGCTGAGGCTGGGGAACCTACAACCCATAGGCCTAATCCAGCCCTTGCCTGTTTATTATTTGGCCCCTTTCCAGTTCCTGGTCCATCACAGATCCAGTCCTGACTTTCAAGCCCTGAAGGAGCGAGCTCAGGGGATAGGAGAGGAGGCGAAGACATTCGCTCAAGGACAGAGGATGGATCCATGGGCTGGACTTTCCCTTCTTTTGCCCAACCAGAGTACAACTCTGCTCTGAACTCCTACTTAGCCCACAGTGCTTGTACAAAGGCCCTTTTTAAATGGACCACGGAGGTGCCGCAGTCTGTGGGGGATGGGTGGAGGCAGCAGTGGCAGGTGTGCAGCCCAGTACATGGACACACACACACCCCCACTGATCTCCACCCATCTCCACGCAAGGAGGCTCCTCTGTTTTCCCCAACGCCTCCATACACGTGCGGTGGGTGGAGCATGGGAGCACCCCCACCCATCCCCACTTGCTGTCACACAGACGTGTCCCCCCCTTGCCCACATTGGGGGGGGGGGGAGTGTCTTGTGTGAAAAGGACCTAATTTTCAAAATGTCCCATTGTAGAGAAAAGGCTCCTTGTCCCCACCTCACCACGTTGACAACAATGGCTAGTGTATTGAGGACTGGAAGAAGAGGAGCCTTTGGGTGTTAACAAATGAGAACATAGCCCGCTGGTGGGTTTGGTCTTTGCAGCCCCCCTCACAGGTTTGTGAGAGCCTAATAATGGACAGCCCCTTTGTGTGTAGTTGTGCATCTGTGCAGCCCCCACGCACAGGTTTAGCGTGACTAAATAAACAGGCAGGTGCTCTTCCCCCACCTCGCTCCCACCCCCTGCCATGACGCTCAGCTATGGCAAACCATGGGAAGAAACCGCCACCTCAGCTGTTTCTTTCTTCCGGGTTATCTCTTTGGCAGGTGAAGATTTTTCGTGGTATCAGTAAAGGCTTTAAAAATGTTTCTTGTCTCACTGTGTTTCTCCCCCTGGCCCTTCTGCCTCCCCTGCAGCACCGGGATGGATTCTTTCCCTCCTTGTGCCCCATTGCCCTGGGCCAGCGGTCTTTTCCTGCGGGATTCCTATCGCCCTCCCCGTAGCATCTGGCTTGCAGCTTTTCCATGTGTGTTCCCTGTTGACATTCGCAAATTAACCGGCTGCAAACCTCAGCCTCTGCGTTTCCTATTGGCATTCAGATGTTCCCTGGGTCTGGGAATAGGAAGCACAGAGGTACAGGTACTCTGCGAATGACCAGCCTTTGCCTGTAGCTTTCCTACAGCCATTCTCTGTGCACCTGGACAGAGGCTTTTCTCTTTTAGGGTACGATGTCTGTTCCCCAAGCCCCCACCACCCCCAAGTGCTTGACCAGAAGCATCCTCCTGCCTCCCTTTAAGGTGCACCATGCACATCCCCTTTCCTTCCAATCTTCAGCGCACAAAGTGGCGTATTACTATGCCATCCCGCCATTCTCCACAGCCCCTCTCAAAACATCCAAAGAAGCACAAAAAGCATGGATTATGAAAAATAAAACCTCTTCCCCCCCCCCCTTTAAATGAAACTATTTCTACTTGTGCCTGCTCTTTTGGGGGGCAGCTTAGTGAGATTGCTTGGGTGGCAGGACAGGCAGGGAGACGTTTTCTCAATCCTCCTCCCATGGAGAACACTGTGGCAGAGTGTTCACGGAAGGCATGCAGGAATGATTGGTGGGGTGGTAGGTGTGCCTAGGATCCAGCAGTGGTAGACTGGGTAGTGGTTTTAGCAGTGCTGGTTCTTGCCTGGCTGTCAGTCTGAGCCATGGCCCCAGCGATGGTAATCCTCCGGAAGTCATTATAGCGAACGCAACGGCTGGGAAAGAGCAAGCGTCTGGCACGTACAGCCAACCAGGAAGAGCTGGGAAAATGTATGTGGGAAAACGGTGTGTTGGGCTTTTAAGGCGGACATTATGTGCGCACCGGTGAGAGGGAGAGTGATAGTTCTATGGAGCACTCTAGGTTTTTTCACCTGCGGCTGGAAGGTGGGTGCTGATGGACCTGGAGGCGAGGAAGCTGCACACAACCTAATTGATGGGATGCAGACATGTGAGCATACGTTACCCCGCATTCGCCCACACGGCAGGCTATGGGCGCTTTTACACGTGACACAGAATAGGTGTTGAGGAGATCGAACACACGTTCAACACCTGTCCTGTGTTACTTGTATACAGTGTGACAAATTTCGACACCTATTTGAACATCTACTGAACACAGGATGAACCCGCTTTGTACTTACCGGTTGATGGCGGGTTCATTTCCTGTGTTCAGGGTGAACACCGGTATCGTTGCTCGTCTAAACATGACTGCACTGCAGTGTGTTGCAGCATCATGTGACCACAGTAAAGGGTACCCGGAAGTGGTAAGAGCAAGCGTCGCTGGCGGTATCGGCAGTCCTGCATCCTTTTTTAAGCGGCCAGTGCAGAGAGACAGCGCAGAGAGGCAGAGGGAGACAGCACTAAGGTAATCCGCTTAAACACAGGACGCAACGGGAGGAAAGGTGCCCAAAGGGTGGTGAAGATCACAGAAAACGGGGGGATGCTAAGGGTGCCGCGGCTCAGCCCTAAATCTGTCTGACGACAGAGTGAACTGTTCAGGAAAAGGAAGGGCTGATGCTGCAAAATTCAATCTACATCATTTTTACTTTTGCTGGCAAAGCTTAACATAATGGCTGCATCATACACATATTATACAAACATAAAACAGCAGGAATTGCGTAGTGTGGTATGGAACAATGTAATTACTAATAAACACAATTGTTACAGCAGATGAATTGCAAATTCTGATGTACAGTAGAAAGCAAGCAGCAAATAAATTGCAAATTATTGTATACAATGGGAAACAAGCATATAACATCATATGAATCATGCACTGGTAAATAGCTGATGGAATGATGAGGTGATGGTACAGTGGTTACATCCCTTCCTCATGAGCACTGGCCGTCAAATGCGTTACGGGGAACCTGCCCCTTCTTCAGTGTGCCTAGTGTTCCATCAGTGAACAGAAATGCTTTCACAATAGATGGAAGCAAAAATGAGATTGAATCTGAGCCTCTCTCTCCTCCTTCCTGATGAAGGAGACCTGGATGAACCTCCCAAACAGCTGCCCAATTGTTCCTCAAAATGTGGTCATTTCTGTAAAGTAAAAGAAACAGTTTCGAGACCCAAAAGACACTCAACTATGGGACCTGTGCTGGTAAAGCTCAAATCAAATGGATCCCAATCACCAATGGTTGATACCATGTAGTTTCATACCACACTACGCAATTCCTGCTGTTTTTATGTTTGTATGATGCAGCCATTATGTTAAGCTCTGCCTTCTGTGTTGTGTGTAAAAGCGCCCTATGCATGCTCCAGGACACGCATGCATAGCTGTGAGTGGAGGCTGTGTGTCTGGTGGGTGTTGACCCGTGACTGGTGGGCATGAACCCCTAATAAGTGGGCAGGTGGACTCCCTCCTGGAGTGAGCTATTGTATCATCTCATTAACACCCAATGTTGATCTCATTCCCTCCTTAAGAACCTAAGAAGGGCCATATTAGGTCAGACCAGCAGTCCATCTAGCCTGTCTCTGACAGTGGCCAGCTCCGGTAGCTCAAGAAAAGTACATGTACAGGTCATGGAAGTGTGACCCATGTCTGCTAACCACTCTTAACTACCAGTAGCCAGGGGTTTAAGGCCCAGCTAGTAGGCATTTATGGCTCTACTAAGAATTTATTTTATTTCCGTTTGAAGCTAGTCATGCTGCTGGCTTTCACAGTTTTCTCTGGCAGTGAATTCCACAACTATTTTGAAAAGGGACAACAGCTTTTACTTGATCTTGTGCTCCAAGATTTGAGTACTCTACACAAGAGATAAGCAGTTCTTTCTTCCCTTTTTTTCTGGGGTGTGTGTGTGTGGCAGGCACATGTTGTGCTTTAGATTTCAGAGAGAGGGAAACTGAAGTAGGAGAGCTACTGTAGTTATAACCCAGCCAATGGGTGGCTACTTTTATTGTTCTGGGGAAACTGGAAAAGAAAATAGAGTGCAGATAGTTCTTTAACTTGTTTGGAAAAGTATTTCTGTTAGGGCTCAGGACAGAGCCATTCCCAGCATGGCAAACTACTACAGAACCCAGGCCCTTGGTACTATGCATTTGAGAAAAATGGTGTTCTGCTGTAGTGAGTTCTCCAAAGCCAAAATAACAATGCTCCACTTGCACCGAACCATGAGTTGCATGTAGCGAAAGTGTTTGTGCAGCCCCTCTGGGCCCTCCTATCACCCGAGACTCTCCAGTTGTGGGCCAAAATCACACTTTGCAGGGAGTTCTAAGCCCTGGCTTCTTTGGAGCTAAAAGGCAGCACCCCTTCCTGCTTCCTCAGTGGTGAAGAGGTAACCTCTCCTTGGCTCTCTGTTCCTTGGGTTGCTTGTTCCCTTCAGAACAGAGACAGAAGCTCTCCCTGCCAGGTGTCTTCCCCCCGAGCTTTCCCTAATCAGGGTTAGTTACCTCTTTAACTTTTACCTCGTGTTTGGGGCAAATAGCCTTGCTAGCGATGTGCCATTAACCCCCAATTCCCTCCCACCAGCCATAAGCTTCCTTCTCTCTTGCTGTTCTCCCATCTCTCACGGCCTTTTATGGTTCCCAGCAGCCAATCTGTCTCAGCCACCCAGGCAGGCAGCACCTACCCTTTCAGCACTGTTTCAGTGACTGTTTCAGCACTGGGTATACTGATCCCACAACAACTGAATTAAAGACATTACACTGCCTTTTCGTATAGACTTCACATGAAAGCGCTATGAAAAGGAAATCTGAAGGTTAACAGTTTGAGTCTGTGGCCCTTTTCAAACAGGCCGTGGTGGGTGGGTGGGTGGAGGTGTGGATATGCAGCATAGCGGGTATGTGGCGCATGAGCATCCGTTACATGGACGCACACCCATCTCCATGCATGGAGCCATTACCATTTTAGCCAATGGCTCCGTGCGTGGAGCGTAGGAGCGCGCATGCACCCCCCACTCACCCTCTGCAGTGATCACACGGGCACCCCCTACCCATTCCCACATGTGGGGCCCGTCTTGTGTGAAATGGCCCTGTATTGTATGGAGGGGAAGAAAGGATGATTGAGCTTTGATTTTTGATTTTTCAGCCCGACCTCCAGTTTAGACAATGAGCTATTTTAAAGGTTCCATACACTTACACAAATTAGCACATTTAAACGTATGGAATCCATGAGGGGCATTTTTGCTGCAATTATTATAGGGAGCATTTTTGCATTGACTAACCTATGGTGCAGCAGGTCAGGAGAGTGTGACTTCCTTCATTCGTTAGGCACTTGAAATATTGGAAGGTAGGTGAACAGCCAACATTTATGCTGACATTAATATATTGTAGTCAGAATTAAACTATCCATTCCAGCCCGTTTCTGAGACCAGCACAGGGGATCTGATACTGTGAGAGTTAAATTAAGCTAATGATGCAGTTGTGTAAAAATACTGCACATTTAAACCAAAATATACAAGTGTAGAAAATGTACATCAAGAGCTGTTGGATGAGCAGCCATACAAAAGGGTCAGTCATGGGACTGGCAGCAGTTTTGAAATACTAAAAACATGTTTAAAGAAACTAAATAACGACAGGTTAAATTTGACCAGAACAATTAAAATGCTCCTACATAGTTCACCTTTTGAAATATTGTTTGATAGGCTCTATTGCTGGCAATCAAGTGGAACATTTTGTATGAAAAATGAGTTTATTTATATGTCTTGGGAAGCATAGCATTTCCCCCACACTTATTATAGCTTGTGTGTAGTTAATTCTGTATTTAGGTTTGAAATCAGGTTAGTCAGGCAAAGAAAGAATAAACAGTCTTTCATCAAATGACAAGAAAGGGAGTAGAAGAAGGTGACACTTGTCTTGTTATACAACAATATTTGTAGAACACCTCCTAATTTTTCACATGTTGTCTGTATAACATGCTGTTCTGTAATTTAAAAATCAGGTTTTTTAAATCACTAATTCTACCAATATACACATGAAGAAAGGCTACCCCAACTTTCTTCTGCCCCAACTTTGCCTCTGTATAAAGAATACACATGCAGACCTTTGTTCTTGTTTCTGTTGTTGGAAGCACTGTTTAGAAATGATTTTACATAACGAATAGCGTATTACACAAAGAAAACAAAAGTGTTGCCCAAGTATCATTAGATAACAAGTAAATTAATCATTTCCTTTTTTGTTGGCATTTGATGGAAACAAAAATGTGCATACTTTGAAACCTAGCTTACATTAGATTATTTTTTTTTTACCTGTTCTAATTTATACAAAGCAGAAGCCCTCATTTCAACTAGAGTGACAGTTTAAGAAAACTTGAGAAAGAAGTTCACTTGGACTATACTCTCTGGTAGGGTAAGGGTAAGAATGTATTCTTGCAGGAATGTGTAGTGAAAGCTTGTTGCTTATGCTGTTTCAGCATGGGGGCTTTTTGCAATGATATCAGTCTTACAGTATTTGCAGAACTAAATCCATCTGTATTGGAAGCGTTGTAAACCAGTAGTCTTCTATGGTTCATTTGGTGCCGTATTTGAGGTTTGATCTTTGTAGTGGATTATATGGGATGACACACTTCGTAAGTCAAAATTTGTTAGATGCAACAGAATGTAGTAAAGGTGATAAGATTGGACTTTGGGAGCTGAATTCTGTTGTTAACAATGCTGTAGGTTTGGGGGCAGAGTTGCACGCTACAAAACTGCAGAGCTAAAATTGCTAAGTTGAAGATTTGACACCACAGAACTAGACTGTATTTTTCTTGATATATTGTGTGGCAATTGCTCATCAGAGTTGTTCAGATAAAACCAAGTTATGATTGCACTGAAGTTTAGTTCTTGTGTAGGGATAGCACAAAACTTCATTTTCCCTAGCAGGAGTACTGACACACTGGTCTTCAGAGAAGCCTAATGCCTTTTAGAACTCCTACATATCAGAAGTGAGTTGCTACACCCCTTCAGTGGGCAACCTAACTTACCAGTGCAGAAAGGTAACGGCCATGAGCTTGACCCCTCTCTCCTCCATATTATTCTTTTTAGAGTGATTAGCAGCACTACAAAGGAAACCGAAGAGTTCTTGTGCTCAAGAGAGAGAGTTAGGCAATTACGTGGCCTAGGTGTAGACATGGGCAGGGCTCCTGGTACTTCTGAAACCCCTGGTACTTGTGCAACTGGATAGGGGTCAACAAGAGCCTGGGTACCACATTTTGTATTGGCTACACCATCAGCCAGGCTACATTTTTGACAAGAACTGGATAAATGACAGTCACACAACAATAACCTGTTCGGCCTGAACTCTTATAAGCGTCAGACAGCTGTACGCATGGCTGCACACTAATGGGGGATTATTTTCCTCTTATCATTTTTCTTCTAGCCACTCTTTTAAGTGACAGGCTGGATGATGGAATTGCTGACTTCAAATGTAGCCTATGTGTTGCCTGCTTTTATTTATGGCAGGTGGAGCGTATAGGTTATCATCTCCTTGCTCTCCAGCGACGATAATGATAGGGTAGGTAGGGGAGCAGGTGTTGCTTCTTCAGAGTGGTGACCTTGTGGCTTTCTGCAGTCTAACTTTGTCTCACACAGAGTCTGCTCATCAATTCATTCCTAGCATTTTTGTACTTTGAGAGAAAGCTTGCATCATTACAGGGCCACTGCAAATGAGTTGCAATGTTTGGGGAATAGTCAGTGTTTGTGAGAATGGCTGTGTGCTTCTCTTAACAACTGCTGCTTCTCTGGCTTGCTACGGTGCAGTGAAACCTTCACCACTAGATTATTATTATTTTTTAATTATTTTCCCCCAGGAACGGGCAGGGAGCAGGGCTGCACCAGAAAGGGGTGGGGCAAAGCAATTCACCCTGCTCCCTGTGGTGTATTGTGATGTCATGATGCTTCAAAGGGGGTATGGCCATATTAGAAACGTTCCTTTGCTCCGCCCCTTTTTGAGTTGGTGCGTCTGGGAAGATGGCGACTCTAAACAATTTCAGTAGGAACATGAACAGTCTTTCCTCCGACTGAGAGATCATTCACACAGCATCCTCCCCCATGGCAATTTCTCCATGTGTTCTTTAATCTGAGTTGGCAATGCATTCTCACATCTGCTCATTCCCTTGCATTACACTACCCTTTTCCCTTCCTACAATGCAAAGGGCATGAAGGAAAGCCCTTGTAGTACTCCTGAACTCAATAATCCAAGAGGAGGAGGAGGGAGTCCCTGTTGCAAGACTTGCTGGTCACATCTCTGTTGTTGGTCATCTGAAAGCAGGAAGAGAGAAATAGGATATGATGGATCAGGAACTGAGGTTTGCTGTGGGAACCTCCATTTGGACATCACCAATTGTTAAAACGTGTTGACTGGATGCCAGAAAACACAGGTTCATCAAGGAGCTCAGGGAAGGGGTAAGAATTCTACACAACACTCGCTATGGGTTTGTGACGTAACCCACTCTTGTCACTTTTGCGTGAATGCGCCCTGGCCATCTTTCAACTGCAAAGTTCTGTTTCATGCTCTGTCTAATGCAACCTTTTGGCCTGGAGCTAGACTATGGATAAAAACAAACATGCAGCCAGTGAGACTGCTCCCTGGGCTTCCCCAGGGTGGAAAATCTCAGGCAACATGACCTGAGTCAGGTCGGAGCACTGACCCGACGTGACCACAGCCAGGTAGTTGCCCAGGTAGGGCGAGAGCACAACAAATGGGTGGGTGGCCAGCCTCACCTCTGCCATGACAATCAACCATGGTGACCCCAACCCAGGCTGGGTTGGTGGGCCCAGGAACAAATAGGATAGCCTGCTTTGGCCCGAGTGGGCAGGCCTTAGCCTGGGCTGTGACCTTGGAGGTTTTCCAAGGTTAGAGCCCGGGCTAGCTGCTATCACAACCTGGAGCAATCTTGGGCCAACATCTGGCAGCGCTTGCACAGATGTGAGGTCTGGCCACAGCAGGCTGCTGTCACATGTTTTTACCCTACATTAACAATTAACAGGAGCCTGTTTTATTACCATTTAAAAGTAATGACATTATTAGTGGCAAGTAATTATCCATTATCCCTGTCGTTCTGTTTTAATATCTGCTCTTTTCCCCTTCCACCCTGTCCCAAATTGCTCAAATCTGCCCTTCTGACTACATGAAGGACTTGTGCTTTCACTATAGGGAAGAACCACCTTTGGGTTATTGCCAGCGCACTCCTGTGGATAAAGTGTTGGACTTGGACCTGGGAGACCAGGGTTGAAATCCTTTTTTAGTCAGGAACTCACAGGGTGGTCTTGGGCATGTCACTCTCTCTCAGCTATTGTTTCCTATGTGTAAAATGGGGATAATAAGGACTTACCTCAGAGGGTGAACTAGGCAAGGACTGTAAATTACTTTGAACACTGAAAGTTTTATAGAAATGTTTAAATGATAATTATGCACCATACTAGCAGCCCACTTGGTTCTTGGGGAAGAGAGTTGCTACAGAACAATGCAAGATGCTCTTTCCTTCAGGGGTAAAGCATGCTGCCTGCACAGAACGTCCAGCCCTAGAACTGGAGAACTCCAATTTGAAACTATCCCATAACACAGTTGCACTGTTAAGAAGTTCTATAAAAGCTCGTGCTTCAGGGCTTATTACTAGGAATTAGAATGAAAACTTCATAGAAGCCAACTATCCCACATCTGTTTGCTTAAGGGACCTTGCACTGCCTCTGAAACATTGGGTAGCCCTTGGTAGAGATAGGATTCTGGATTAAGTGTGCCACAGCTATGGCAATATCTATTTTCTTAGGATCTGAGAGTGCCAGAAAGCAATGGCATTTGGCTCCTGTTCTGATCAATATTTAAATATTTTGGACTTTTTCCTGGTCCATGGAGTTGGCTGATGCAAGTGTCACAGCAGGGTCTCCTGTTTGGTTTTATCCAGTGTTTAGATGGGTTCGAAGCATGAATCTGTAAAGTATAAGGGCAGAGCTCTCCAGAGCCACCTGTATTAAAACAACAGAGCAAGCTTTGAACGGTGGAGCAACAGTGATTTATTGCCCATTGCTGCAGAGGGGATTGAAAATGCTCAGTGTACATAATGGAATGCAAAGTGCATGTCTGTGCAGGTGTGGCAAAGTGCAGAGTGATCATTTCTGACACACAGGCCTTCGGAAAGGGAAAAACAAGGGCATCTGGAAGCATCTTAGAGACGGCAGCATTGCTGATTCAACCCTTCTGCCAGGAGGGCTTATAGGCCGCAGCAAGGGGTAGGTGGTTTCGTGGGTCAGGTTGCTGTTTACTGCATTTGGCGTGAGCCCTTATCTTATGGTGAATACTGCTGACTAATGGAATAGCCTAATGCATTTTGTGAATTACCACGTTGTGCCAGCGCACAACGCCCTCCTCTGTTGGAGCTATTATATAGAATTTGGTTTGGGTGCCTAATTTTAATCACCAAGGGTGTAAAACTTTGGCAATGATTTGTGAGCATAGGCCTCAGGTACCAGCAGTAGATTATATTTTCATGTTTGGCCAAGTTATCCTTGGGCATGTGCCATTATTTAGACACAAATGGGCAAGACTGTTCCTTGTGTGCCTCCCTCTAAGCAAATAATGCCTTGCCCATGAAAGAGTTTGGAAAATGAAAGTGCTGCACCACAAAACTTCATAATAAGAATGGTCTCTGCATGAATTTGACGCTTCAGTGCACTTGGTAAAACTATTACCCTCCATGGGAAGATCCATTTTTTTTTACTTATTGCCTTGAAGATAAAGTACAAAGAAGGAGGAAAATGTGAAGTGTCTTCCCCCCCCCCCCCCCCCCCCCCCGTTACAGGTTAAAAATCAAATTAGCCTCTTGCTTTATCTGGTCTGATGCACAGGGCTCAACTTTGAATCATTCTGGGAATGGCAAATATATGTCAAGAAGCATGTTCTAGCCACTTAACAGATAACAGCTTTGGTTCGGTGTATATATAGAAAGCAAACTTCCCTAGCACATAGCACAATTCTCAAGTTGCTTTGCGAGTCCTGTTTACTTCAATAAATCCTGATTGGTGCAAAGAGCTAGCACTGGTGCTTGACTTCAGGCTCATGCTGTTAGTCTGCCTCTCTCCGGGTTTGTGCAGGTGGCAGCAGCACCCATGTGGGAACACTGCATGGGTTGTGCTCTGAAAGTTATCCCCTCAACAGTGTGCAGCTGTGGGGGCAATGCTTCATCTGAATGGCCAGCACCACCTGGAGCTGGCCTATGGGAGTTCCAGGATCAAACCATGAGAGGTGGCAACCCTAACACCACCTGATGACAGGCCAAAGTATTCACTGTTGAGTAACCATTTCTTAGGACCCAAACCAACTCCTATTGAAGTCAGTGAAAGTTGGATTGGGCCTGTGAAGAAATCTGGAGGGGGTTGGACCACGTCCGAGGGAGTGGGGAAAGAGGCTGTCACACCCCCATTCTGACCATCTTGGAAAGCATTGTGATATCCTCTGGCATCCCAGCGGTTCGCCCACTTTCTGACATAACCACCCTAGAAACTCTGACTTTTCCAGGTTACTGAGGGTGACCCTAGCTGACCCAGTAAAATCAGAACTTCCCCTGTAGCCCAGAAACTCTAGGTCAAAACCTGAATTTCCGGGTGCAACCCAGAGAGGTGACACTGCAGCCCATCCACACGTGGGGGGCTGCTGTTGCTAAATGTGAGGTCTGTTGTTAACAAGGCCCCAATTGTCCGGGATATAATCTCGGATGGGACCATGGACCTCGCATGTATTACGGAGACCTGGCTGGACGAGTTGGCCGGTCCAACTTTGGCTGATCTTGTTCCGGACGGGTATGCCGTGCAGCATCAGCCCCGCACGGATGATCGGGGAGGTGGTGTAGCAATTATTTTTAGAGAGGACTGGCCTGTTAGGAGGTATCCAGTTCAGGAGATTGTGGGTATTGAGGCCCTTCACGTGGTGTTTGATTTGGCTGGGGGTAAGCTAGGGGTGCTGCTGGTATACCGGGCCCCTTCCTGTCTGGCAGCATCCCTTACCGCTCTAGCAGAGCTGGCCTCGGAGATGGTGCCATCTCCGAGGCACCATCTAAGACCTTGGTTCTGGGGGACTTCAACATCCACGCCGATGCTCGCCTTGTCGGGGTGGAGCGAGAATTCATGGCCGCCATGGCAACCATGGATTTGTCCCAGGAGGTTATCTGCCTGACCCATGTCGGGGGGCACACCCTCGACCTGATCCTCGGTTCTGGCCTTGAGGTGGGGGGTCCGGTTGTGGGGGAGG
>QEPC01002874.1:704563-717553 GCA_003113815.1 Sphenodon punctatus
AGGCTGGAGCGACGCTGGCGTCGGACTCGATCTGACTCCGACCGACTTCTCCATAGGGCCCATTTGCGGTCCTATGTTGAGGCTGTGAGGACAGCAAGGAAGGAGTTCCTTGCTGTCCTCATAGCGTCTGCAAAGTTACGCCCGGCGGAGCTGTTTCGGGTGGTGCAGGGGCTGGTCAGTCCGACCTCCCTCCACCTGGCTGCGCCGCGCCTTTGGAACTCCCTCCTGGAGGAAGCTCGCCTGGCCCCAAGCCTTCTGACATTCTGGCAAAGTTGTAAAACCTGGCTGTTCGCCCAGGCCTTTGGGGAGGGGGGGTTAGAAGGTTTTATCTCCCTTACCCTATTTTATTGTTTTATTGAGTTCCCGGGCCCTGTTTAATACCTTGAATATTGTATTTTGATATGTTTTAACTGTTTTTAGATATATTTTATATGTGATTGTCTTTTTATTGTAAGCCGCCCCAAACTGTTTTAGGAGGGGCGGGGTAGAAATTTAATAAATAAATAAATACTATATGAAGTAGTCCAGGAAAGCATGGAGGGATGACAAATTAGGACTATCATCGGTCTTGTGAGAGCATGAGTTTAGGTCAACATAAACACACAGAACATGACACAGTCCGAGTTTGCATGGGGCAACAAGTGTTTTGTGACTATACCCTTGTGCATGTGAATGGGGGTGAGTGGGCAGGCAGACTCAGAGGTTGGTGGGGGACATTTCCTCCCAGAGCAAGAGAAGAGCAGGGTTATGACACTGGGTGTTTTCAGAGGGATGTGGGGCTGGCCACCCCCAGGGCTGCTCCAGGGGTGCACTCCTGTGTTTGCTCAGATCCAGCCTTGCCTGGGTCAGGTTTAAACACACCTGGTGGGTTCCCTGTCCTGTGGTCTGCCTGAGCAGTGCCCACCACCACCGTAGAGTTGCAGACTAGAGCGTCCACAGAGCTATGGTATTGCCTGGGGTAATGGCCGACTGGAGACGGAGCAGCAGCATGGGTCCATGCATCAGATGGACTACTGCTCTGCTTCAGGCCAGTGCCCCAGGTTTGGCTGCCCCACTCCTCCGGTGGTGCTGCCTCAGAGCAGGCACAGCCTGCACATCTGACGGGCCACATGCAGGTGAAGTGGAGCAGATGTGGGAGTGCTGTCCATCTAAAAGCACCCACTGAGTCATGGTCAGATTCCTGGCCCACCTTTGGGGTAGCACAATTATGTGTGACCTCTTCGGTTTGTGGCTGAATCACAAGTGAATCCAAAGTAAATATGAATGATTAATTATTAAATATATAATATATATATAAAGGCAAGAGTATTCATTAATGGGCATTTTCTAATTCCTGTTGATTCCAATGTATGTGTGATAGTCACAGGGACTTGCAGGATCAGCACCCTGAGAAAGGACTCTAGTGAGGCTGTAACGGTGTTGGCCTTTAAGAACCCTCACCAAGGGAGCTAATGAGGCACCTGATGGCCACCTGTGAGAAGCCAGTGGGAGAGAAAGGTGGAGAAACAGAAGAAGTGTGGAAAGGAAGGAGACCAGGTTAAGAGCTCACCTTGCTAAGGGAAGCTGTGAAGGACAAATAGTCTCCGTTTAGGCTGAAGGCAAGACTGTACCTTAAGGCTGAGGGAGAGCCCTGGAACAAGGGAGCAGCCAGTGCACCGCAACATAGCCCGGAGACAGAGCCAGGAACCCAGGTGTGAGCAAGCTGGGTTTTGAGGCTTTGGGAGGTGGATTGGTTAGGTTGGGCTGCTCTACGGGACTCAGTGTGAGGCTGAGAGAAGCCCCTTTCCCAGGAGGATTGGGACTGCCTGTAGGGGAGTGAGGGGGGCAGGTTTAAAACCGAATTAAGTTATGTGCACCTAACCTAGCCAAAGGAACGCCCAAGGCTTGTGTGTGTGTACCCAGACTAGCTAATTCCTCAGAGTAGGGTGCGAAGGAAGCCAGAGGGAGGATTACGCCCGGCAGCCTGTCACATTATGTAATCTCTGGGACTGAGTCCTTACAGACCAGTGCCACTCACAATCCTTGGCTGCCTCCTTGATTCCCGTCCTAGCTGTTCACTCTGTCTTTTAGGGGGTGGGAGGAGTGTATTCATGTTCGTTCATCCACTGTAGCACTCGCTCACCATTGTCTCTGCTATTTCTTTGGTTATTAGCTCTCACCAGTGCATAGTGCAATCCATGCGTAGGGAGCTGAGGTTGGGCATCCTCTTCCATGCTCTCAGTTCCCCTCTCACTTACATTCAGCCTTCACCCACTAAGGCCGCTTTTAGATGAGCAGCCTGGGAAGCGCGATATCGGGGTTTCCAGAACGTGTCTTTAAAGAGGCTGCGGTAGGCCACGCATACCGTCGATTCCCATGGCAGGTGGCCACTTCTGCCGACTTTTCCTCCCGGCACATAGAAGAATGCGCTTCCCAGGCTGCTCATCTAAAAGTGGCCTCAGGGTGCATTCACAAGTGTGTGTCCTCTCTCACATTCCTCTGGCTTTGAATTTTGTCTCAGTTGCTGCAGCTGCTGTGATAGCAATCAGGCTCGCCATCACAGCTAAAAACAGAGTGCTGCAAGGCTGTCCCATGTGTCTCAACGCGGCTGGTGGACTAAAAGAGGAGAGTGTCCCTTCTCGCACTACAAGCAATGCTCATGTGGAAGATAACTCAAATGTTAAACCTCAGTTAGCCTTCTCATTCTTGCAGGTCATGTGCCAAGGCATCTTGCAGTGTAATTGTTTCATAAAATAAATCCAAAAAACCCAGGGGAAACAGTTTAGAGCTGGGCTTCATCACCTGTGAATGTGTCTTAAGCACCTCCCATCTAAAACCCTAGCCCCTTAGGCATGCTGGCCTAACTAGCTCTAGGGATCCACTGCCCTGTTACCTCTCTCGGGGTTCTAAATCTACTCTCATTTTGATCTCCGGGCCTCCTTGCCCTGCTGGGTGTACACCCTTAAGCCCCCTGGGCTAGGCCATCAGCCAGAACCCTCTTGCATGGGTCCCTTGTCCAAGTACACGGCTCTTCCCCCTTCAGGTCTGTGACGTAGTCTCAGGCCTCCTTTGAAGCCCCCTCTGGTGAGTGGACTGTTAGTATGCCTCTTATTCCCCCTTGGGTTTACTTGTCCTTTGTGGGCCATCGCCATGCAGGGCCCTGACCCTTGGGTAAAAACACTGGGGACCCCTTTGGGCTTGCTTGCACCCATAGGTCACCACAACACTGGGCCCACATCCTCACCTAGCAGGGCCCAGGGTCCCTGGGGCACCAGGCTACCCTCTGGCTCCACACTCTAAGCCCTACTCCTCCATGCTGGCAAACTGTCTCTAGGCCCCCTTGGCTGGGCTACCAGCTTCTAGTTTTGCACCCACAGCTTCTGCCTGGGCTACCATCTCTTTCTCCTTTATCTGAACCCTCTTACTTAGACCCAGGGAGGGTGGTTGCCCCACCCTTGGGTAGGAGTTCCCAGGCAGCTTACTCGTCCCAGCAACAGCCGGTCACATTAAGGCCTCCCTGGTCCAAGGCCCTACCTTTTAATCCCTCCTTGAAGCCCCTTACCCCTCCCTAGGCAGAGTCAGGGTTCCCACCCACATGCCACCCCAGCCAGGTGGCTCCAAGCTGACTTAGGCATTCCACATTCTATAGTTTCCAAGCTGATTCTCCTTTAGTGAGACTGTCTTTCCCTCTATAAGCCACTGTCATGTGACCAGTTCCTTCTGCTCACTAGGCTCCAGGTAAATCCTTTCTAATAGCTGGTCCCAGGTAAGCAAGTGGTGAAATGTTAACACTCTCTGTGGTTGCTCCTGCAGCAGCTTACCTACAATACTTCACCACAGGGGCATCCTTGAAAAGGCTCACTAGCCACAAAGCATAGTAATATTTGTGTGGACACATCCTCATAGCACAGAAATCATACTACTTAGTGCTGATTATTATATTAAACATAATCATTGGCTTCATCAGTAATCAAATAAAACCACTATAATTCTCATTTTCTACTGGGTGAATCAAAAATACTACCAAAAAAATCTCCAGAAGGCTTGTTGTGAAAACTGGAGTGGCAACCAAAAGAAAGACATTTGCATCTAAGTGGATAGGTTTTACTAAGCAAAATGTGCCAGGTCCCACTGGTTGTATTTTTGAAACTCCACTATGTCTCCCAAATTCCAAGCGTAAAAAGAAATGCGAATTAAAGGCCAGAACTGGCAAGGGTAAACCTTCCATGTCCTCTCTTTAAATTAACGGTGAGGTCTTAGCTGAACAAGGAGTGCTAATCAAGACTAACTGTATGGATTGGTTTTATAATTGAAAAACAAAATGTGACCTTCCTCCATGCTTCGCTTTTCTCTGATCCCTCTATTCAACTAGTAAGTGACGCAGGAACTCTTCACTGATACCTGGAAAACCAAAGGCGTAATCTCTTGAGCTCAGCAGACTACGGGTAATTTCAGACGTTGCGAGACCACGGTCAACCACAGTGAAACCCCTGTGGTGACCAAAAGTCCCGTAACGTCTGAATGATTTGCGCCAGATGTTCACCACGATGAACCTCTGGCGGGAATCATTTTGACCACGATTCTGGACCTCCAGCTGCCCGGAGGTCCAGAATCGTGGTTAGCTGGACCACGATCTGGAATCGGCCAAATGTAGCGTCTGTTACTTTGGCCAATTCCGGATCGTAGCCCAGACCGCAATGTGGGATCGGGCACAGTGGCTGAATTGGCCACTGCGCCCGCCCGCCAGCAGAGCGTGGGGGGTGGGACTGTGCAGCCATACGTTGCGCCGCGCAGCCCCGCCCCCTTCCTGATCCCCTGTAGGAATCTGCCAGTACGTCTAACGGACGGCCAGGCAGATTCCTGTCCGGGATCTGAAATGGATCCCAGACCGTGGTTCAGTGTGGCGGGCCGAAGGGCCCATCACGTCTGGAATTACCCTACATTTCAAAACGTTAACACAGTGCTCGTTTATAATTTGTATCCTCTGGCAATAGCCTGAATTACAAACACTGCATATCTCCTATAGGATGGATTATCCTCTTAAAATATTTTCATGCACCATGTGATGCAGCAATGAGGTGAATTTGCCCCCTCTTGTAGAGAATTATGGGCATTCCTTTGGTTTGTTTTAAATGAAATAATAACAGCCACACATAATGTGAGAGCTTGGTGAAGAACCTGTCGGAGAATCTAAGCTTCATCAGTGGATTTTTGCCTTTCTAAGTCAGCCAGAAAGAGACAGCAGGTGTTATCGAACATTATATTTTTGCTCGCTAACCTGTAGCTTGTCATTATGTCTGTGTGTGCAGCCATGTGTATTGCTACACGTCTGCTGTGCACTTGCCATGAATGTTCCACCGATTTGCAGGTAGAGAACAAGGATCTGGCAATTGCATGTGGACACTATCGTGTCTGCTCTTTCGCTGAGATCAGGTGGGAGGTGGAAAGTGGATTGGAGAACAAGGACTTGGGCACCTCCTTGCTGCAGCAGTTGTTCTACTTGCTGTGCTCCCTGACCTGGGGCTCCAGCTGCCATAGCAAGTTCTTCAGAGTCTCAGTAGTCAGGACCGCAGAGCCTGAGCTATGTGGTTCTTGCAGTTGGAAATTTTGACCAGCCTGGTGTGCCTTTCTATGTCCTTAGAAAGACACACCGGTGTATATATAATTTTGTCCGCACTTTCTGGACAGTAGTAGCAAACAATGACCTAAAAATAAAGCACCGGGCAACTTAGTGCCTATTGCAAGACTGCTGTGTCAACAGAGCTTCTCTGATGGTGGAGTTGCAGAAACTGCTGTATAGAATGAAGAGTTTGTATCCATTATGTCAGCAAATCCTATAGAAGGACCTTTTGAGGGGATATAATGAACAGCTTTCAGACCTTGTTCTGTATTTGTCACATTGACCCCAAATTTATGAAATAATGGAGAGAACAAATGGACTCCTCTATTTGGCAGAGCTAATAAAATGTGTTCTATTTATTTATATGATTTGCAGTCCTTTCTGTGTAGTGCATGTTTCAGAATGCCTTCTAAACAGAACAATATCATTAATCAGCCCTTCAATACAAATCTCTTTGGAGCAGGGACTTGTATTTATGTGCATTTTACAACAGGGAATGTATTATCTTTGGACAAAATAATAACAACAATCTTTCAGAAAAGACAGGTTAATTTCAATTGTATGCATGGGCAAAGGGCAATATAATCCTTCCCTATTCACTCTCACCTGAATTACACCACCCACCTATTTATTCTTTACTCTAATTTTGAATATCTTCAAATACGATGGTCTTCCAGTAGAGATAATGATAGTTAAGATTTAGTAAAGATTTTCAGATGCCGTAGAGAAAAATTGCTTTTGATCCATGCAAGGTATTGGGTGAAAACAGACATGTCGCTAACCACCGTTTAACCACCCTTGGTGGTCATTTATGCATGTTTCAGGGCTGCATAGGGCACCAATACTGCCCTGCAACATGGGGTATTTTCAGACGTTACGTTACCGCGTGGTTAATTGAACCATGGCCCAGAATCGGTGGACGGTAATGTCTGTTACCGCTGCCGATTCCGGGCTATGGCCCAGACCCTGGGTTGGAATCGGAATTGGCCGCTGCCCCCACCTGTCTCCAGGAGGGCGAGCGGCTGGGGGAGCGTGGGGGGCGGGGCTGTGCAGCTGCACGTTGCGCCACACAGCCCCACCCCCTCCCCCCAGATTTCCCGCCGGAATCAGCTGGCACGTCTGCTGGACGTGACATTTTGATTCTGGCAGGGAAGCGAAAGGTGATTCCGTAACGGAATAGGCGCCCCGTCACGTCTGAAATCACCCATGCATAAATAACCACCAAGGTTAAATTAAATTTTGTGGTATTTAATTAATTACAAAAATGAATGGAGCCCCATTTGTTTTCATAACTAAGGCAATGAAAACAAATGAATAAGCAAACACTCATTTTCATTATCATTTTTTTCAGTTTATTTTATTATAAATTTTTAAAAATTAAATAATCAGTGCACATGGGCAAAATGTCTGCCAGGCTGTTCTGCACATGACCCACCCCCCCCTTTTCCAAAATGGTGCTGACACTGCCAGCACCATTTTGGAAAAGGGTGGCCGTTTTGTGGATGCACATTGATTTTTTAAAAACAAATTATTTTTAATAAAATAAAACAAAACAAAAAATGAAAATGGTATAGTCCTTTACGAACCCGCCTCTTCCCCCCCACCAAAGGAATGGGTTTTTAAAACTAAAATGAAAATGAATGCTGTGCCTTCTGCACACCCATAGTGCAGTGGCCTGAATGGTTGGGACAGATGTTTTAGTCAGGATTCCCCAGTTCTTGCTTCCTTCCACTCATCTGCTGGACACCTTCCAATCCTAGCCCTAGCCTCTCGGGCAACTCCTTCATGTTTCCTCCCGCAGCTGGGCCCATCTCCCTCCCAGTCCAGTTTTTGTCCGAGATATGGCACGGAGACTACACTTGTGACCTTGGTCGACGACCTTCGCCGTGATTTAGATCAGGGTCGATTGACCCTGCTAATTTTGTTAGATCTGTCGGCTTCGTTTGATATCATTGACCACGAGATGTTGGTGGCTCGCTTGTGGGTTCGAGCTGGAGTGGGCAGAATCATCCTTGACTGGTTCTGCTCTTTCGTAGCTGGGAGGACTCAGCGTTTGGTGCTCAGAGATTGGTCTTCATCTCTACAGGACCTCACACGTGGTGTCCCACAAGGTTCTATTCTGTCCTCACTCTTCTTCAACATATATATGCAGCCGCTCGGCGAGGCTGTGAGACGGTATGGGGTGCGGTGTCATCAATATGCTTTTAGCAGGAGGGGGAGGCATACAAAATTTTATAATGAATAAATAAATAAATATACTGATTACACCCAACTCTACCGCTCGTTTTCATCTGACCCAGACACAGCAGTCTTGTTGCTTACCTGATGTCTGGTGGTTGTTGGGCGAGCTGACTGAAGTTGAATTCCGACAAGACAGAGGTGGTGGGGAGGACAGTGGATGCGGCGACTCCCATCATTGATGGGATCTGCCCTGCGCTGGTATCCCAGGTTCGCAGTCTGGGCATGCTCCTCAACCCGCAGCTCTGCCTGGATCTCCAGGTAGGGGCTGTGGCAAGGAATGCGTTTTTCCAATTACATCTGGTGCGACGGCTTCAGCTGTATGTCTCAGATAGTGACCTGACCACTATCATCCATGCTTTCATTACCTCAAGTTTGCACTACTGCACCACGCTCTACGTGGGGCTACCCATGATGACGGTCCGGAGACTGCCGCTACTGCAGAATGCGGCGGCCCATTTCCTTATGGGGTCGGGTTGCCATGAGCACAGTACACCAGTTCTCCGGTCTCTGCACTGGCTGCCTATAGTCTTCTGGGCCCAATTCAAGGTGGGGGCTTCCAGGTTGCTCCCACAAATGCGGGGAGCGGCTGAGGGGGTGCAGGCTATGGCAGAAGCAACAGTGGAACCCCCTAGCCTCACCCGAGGTGGGATTCTGGCCGGCAGCAGAGGCAGAGGGAGAAGGAACAGCAGCGCCGGGGCTAGCTGTGAAGGAGGTGACATTGCTGAGGTGGGGGCAGAGGATGAACGTGGTGGTTTGTTGGGACCAGCTCCCCCCTCCCCCCCCTTAGAGACTGTGGTTGAGTGCGCCCTCCATCCGTTTCCCCCCTTGGAGATAGGGGCTGAGGGTACCTTTTGCCTCACCTCACCTTCACGAGGGTTACCATTGGAGGCTTGCACCATCAGTTGTCTTCCCCCCCCCCCTTGTGGACTTGGATCATGGACGTTCTGCAGGTGTTATGGATCAGCGTACCCATCAAAGTGACAGGGGAAGATCTGCTCCAGCTGGAGCCCGGGACAGGCTGTCGGCTCCTCCGTTTTTAGGGAGGGGGCAGGGCTTGGAGAGGCCGGCTTCCGGGTCACTCCCACAAATGTGGGGAGCGGCCGACGGCCGTGCCGGGGGCACATGCCGAAGGGGCACGTCCAATGGGGCGTGCCCTTTGGCTGTCAGACGGCTGGGGACAGCAGATGGGGCTGGGATCATTAGTATTTGGTGGGAGGGAGAATATATATATATGAAGTATATATATAGCTCGTGAAAGGACCCTCCCTCCTGGCGAGAGTAGGAAGGTGGGGAGAGGGCTTCTCCCTGGTGGCAGCAGGGAGGGGATAGAAAGTAGCTGAAGGTGGAGGTTGGTTAAGTTGGTAATTAATGGGGGAGAAGGGGGGATGATATGTATTGAAATGCTGTTGTATTCGGTGTTGGGGTTTGTTAGAATTCTAAATGAAATGCAGGGGGTTTTGTATTATTATTGCTTTTTGATATAGTTTTGGTGCATTGTTGCACTACGTGTTTATTATGTATTTTGCTTATACTGTTAGCCGCCTCGAGCTGTCTGTGATGGGAGAGTGCAGGATATAAATTAAAAATGGAATGGAATGGAAAAAGATGTTAGTTTTGCCCTATAAAGCCCTATATGACCTTGGCCCAACTTACCTGCAGGACCGCCTTGCTTTTTGCCCTCTGGAGCAGCCTCTGTGGTCTGCTGGGGATGCACTTCTCAAGGCCCCCCGGGGCCCCACTAAAGAGAGGGCGTTCTCGGTGGCCTCACCTACGCTGTGGAACTTCCTCCCGGTGGAGGCCCAAGTATCCCCGGATCTCCCCTTCTTCTGTCGTATGTGTAAAACCTGGCTGTTTCGCCTGGCTTTTGGCGAGGGAGATGGGGGACTGGGAGGGCGGTTGGTTCTGTGCCTTCTTTTTTATTGTATTGTTTTTACAGATTTTATGTGTCTTATGTGTTTTAATGTTGTAAACCACCCCGGGCTGCTTGGAGCAGGAAGGACGGGGTATTAAATTATTTTATAAATAAAATCAATAAAAGTGATAAAAATGAGTTGTCTACTGAGAGAACAAATTTTAAAAAATAAGATTAATTTAGAAGTGCAAACCGTGATCTCTAAAATCAATGAGAGTTTTGCCACTGACTCGAGTGGTGGTAGATTGTGCTCTAAATATCCAAAAATGCTTTAATGTTTAAAGGAACATTATCATTCAGTCACATAATAAGCAGAGGAGCTTGTTCCACAACTCTAGTGTATGAAGTCCCAGTTTGTGTAATAGTGGTCAGAATTTATGTACATTGCAGACAGCAAGTACAGTTGCACCCTAGTGGAGCAGAAGATGGAATTAGGAGAGCAGGGTTTAAATCCAATCTTAGCCTTGAACTCAGTGGCTGACCTTGGAACAAGTCATTGTCTCTCAGGCTCAGTTTCCCATCTGTAAAATAGGAATAACAATTAGGGCTGAAATGAGAATTTTAAAAATTCTTGCAAGAAATTCTTATGAGATTGAACCCCAGGAACAAGATCTTACCAAAATCTTGATCCCAGTGTGAGATCTCATGAGATTTCTTGCAAAATGATTTATTTTATTTTTGGGGTGTATTGAGATGCCCCAGGACACTGGCTGAGTTACCTCACCCCCGGGCTGCTGGCCTCCCATCTGTTGACTACTTGCTGCTCCCTGCCTACATGCTGCATTCTGCATTCTCCGTGGTCACGCTGCAAAACTGAGCTGGGACACGACAGTTAATTATCTGAGTGGGGAGGGGAGCAGGGCTTCCCAGCTATGTGCAACACTCTAATTGAGGGGAAAGGTGTGTATGTATGCTGACTATGCCAATGTAGGAGGCTTTGTGCTGTCAGGGGGTGACCAGAAAAACAACAACTCCGCTCCCTCCTAAGCGATTGTTTTCTTATACGTACATGTCCTGCATTTTCTCAGCCTGTAGTTCTGTCTTGTTACCAGCCTGAGGAATGGCCTGAAAGCTTACATAAACTCACCAACAGAAGTTAGTCCAGTAAGATATCAACTGAACTACCTTTTCTCCATCTCTTACGTTTGGGACATCTAGACTACAATCTAAATAGAAAGAAACAGTAGAATTTTAGATGACGTCGTTTTGTGAGGAATTCAATGGAACAAAAATGGAGTAGCTGGTCGAGCTATCTATACAGAAAGTCACATTGAACGACAAAGGTTTTCTTGAGCAGGTTCAGGAAAGTGGCAGGACCACCGAATGAGTGTGTGTGTGTGTGTGTGTGTGTGTGTGTGTGTGTGAAAAAGCCAAGAGATCTCAGCAATCGTCTGGAACGCGCTGGTTACTACGTCTGATTTGATGCCTTCAGACAGCACACACAAGCCTGCATTTCTGAAGTGCAGGGCCTGTACTTCTTTTTCATGTTATTAACCAAATAAGGAAGAATAGTTAGGATTGAATTGGGGGTAGCATGGTTTTATTTTAAATTCTCCATTTTTATAAATGGAAAACTTTCATACATTTTCTCTACAGTAAATTTAAAATGGGCATTCTCTAATGATGGAACCACTGCAACAAATACAGAAGTTCAGAGTAGCCTTAGTGTGCTTCTTTCAAAAGATGTTTTCAGGAGTGATTGGTATCAGGTTTACACTGCCATGTGATTTAGTAGTTGTCATGGTGACTGCTCTTTTTAAGTAGGATGTTGGGGTATGATTTTACTTTTAAAAAACAACAAAACACCCTGTGCACAGTATAATAACCAGCAATAATAAGCTCTACACAACCTCCTTTACTCCCGCCTTCCAGGCTCAGTTATAACACCTGCATATCTCTAAAAGTTCTACATTACATGCTGGTAGGGAGAGGGAGATAGGAATTTCCATCTACTCAGGAAGCCAGATAGTGATCACTGTTTTACTTAGTGGAAATCTGGAGTAAATCCAAAAATAGCCATTTATACCAGGACACCCGAGATCAGAACTGGCTTCAAAATCTATAACCCGAGGGCCTCCTCTTAAAAATCAAAGTGAGATGATGTTTAAAAAAATGTTCTTATTGCATGGACTCCTCAGTTCTAAAACCTGCCAGGCATGCTGCCAAGTTAAACATTGCCTTTGAGTAAATTTCTATCTGTGGTTACTGTTAGAATTGAAATACTGTATTAGAATAATTTAAATCTAATTTACTCCTTCATAAATCTGCTTGCTTGCTTTTGCTCTTCACAGATTTTAAGGTCAGAAAGGACCAGTATGATTGTAGATAATGTAACCTAGTAGATAAAGATGTTGGATTTGGACCTGGGACACCAGGGTTCAAATCCTGGCTTAGTCAGGAACTCAGCAAGTGGTTTTGGGCAAGTCGCTATCTCTCAGGGTGTTTTTAAACGAGCAAGGCTTGGGGTGGGAGAGGTCCAGCTGCGGAGCAGCCACTCAAGTGCAATGATTGGGGAGGGATTCAATGGGTGGCTGGCTACCATGGCAGCCAGCTCGTACTCCCCCTACCACGGACCTTGAGGGTGGGGGAAGTGCGCTGGTCTGGTCTTTGAAATTGATATGTCCCAGGTGTGAGCGCTGGGGGAACCGAGTTCCCCAGTGCTTGTGGTCAGTTCCTGTGACTGCGAAGGCATGTTCCCCACCCGCAGTGCCTATGAGTAGGGGACCTGTTGCTGGCGTGGGTGGCTGCCCCAGTTCATACGGACAGGAGATGCGTAGGCACCTGTAGCCACACACCTTTTTGGCTTGCCCCTCACAGCACACTCTGGATAGCTCGGCAGTGCACCATGAGTGGCCATGAGTGGGTGCTGAGTGGCACATGGGAGCGTGCATCCCCCGTCCCACCTTTTAGATGGGTGGTCGGCTTAGTGGCTTCCGGGTTGCCATGCGTGGTTGTATCTCGTTTAAAAACACCCTCTGCTTCAGTTCCCAATCTGTAAAATGGGAATAGTGATTTGCCTCATGGTTATAACACAAGTTCAAGTTCAGTTTATTTGGCATCGGCTCTCGCCATGGCCCACAATAAAACATAACATACATGTCATACCATAACATACAAATCATACAGAACAAATAAACATAAATACACAAATAAAATAGCACAGTGCTAAGCATTTCCACTGTCAGGTCTTGCTACCCCTAGATCTAGTCTGAACAATTAATACACACCCATATAGACC
>QEPC01002874.1:718587-791297 GCA_003113815.1 Sphenodon punctatus
GGAGATATCAGAGAGGCAGTCGACGAGGCGTGAGTGGATAGATGAAGAGAGAGAGGGGGTAGAGAGATAGAGTTGGGTGTCATCAGCGTAGAGATGGTATTGGAATCTGTGGGAGGCAATAATTTTGCCAAGGGACAGGGTGTAGATAGAGAAGAGGAGAGGGCCGAGGACAGAACCTTGGGGGAAGTTTAGGCTTCCAATCCATTTAACCCCAACTAGCTCTTTCCTTTTACTTTTAGGGTACTTAAATGAGCATGTATAACTGCCCATCTTTTATGAACCAAAAGAAGAAACGTTGCAACTGCCTGTAGATGTTGAGCTTGTGTTAAGTTAGACAAAAAGATGAAAGGCTCAGCGGGATAAGTCCCTTCATCCACCAATAAAGGTGCTAGCCAAATCTCCCTCAAATGTACATAGTATGGGCACCTCAACACAATATGCTCTCCTGTTTCTACTTCATCCAAGGAGCATAAGCATTTACATTCACCATACGGGATCTTTGCAAATCTACCCTCCACAACAGCAGTATCAAGCTGTTCAAATCGAAGCAGGGTATGGTAACGTCTCAGTTGTCTGTTCCCTAATATATCTAAATAGGGTTTCCTGCAAAAAGAGTTTTGCCAATTATACCAGGGTAGGTGCCACCCTCTAATCCCCAAGAAGAGAAATATCCCCCTGCATGGCTATGTCTTTGGATCTCTGTATTATATCTCGCCTTATCTCTGCGATAGTACGTCCCTGAAAACATTGCAGGGAAAGACCTAACCTACTTAATGATATAGCCAGATATCTTAGCCAGGGATAAGCCCTGGCGCTCTCATGGTTTAGCTGCTCCATCAGACATTGATATTGCAAAGACTCTGGAGGGCACACTAATAGCCCAATCCAATAACGAAAGAACACTAACCTTACATGGTGTTCAATTGAGAATATGCCAGTTTCGGCCCGAACCACTGCACCTGGGGTGCCAGTTCCTACCCTAAGGATCCTCCGTAAAAGAAAAATTTGCACTTGTTCCAATACCACATAATCTGGAGCCGGTTATAACGCAGTAATACAAACTTGCAACTCCCTTTTTAGTGAAAAAGAGTATGATGCAGTTCCTGTGCTCAGGCTTAAACATGTATTTTCAAGTAAGTACATCAGTTTGGGAATACAAAGAAACAATTATAATAAATTTTTCACTAACTGTTCATAAGTGAGTTAATTCATCAGCTTTTTGGCTCATACAATGTTCCTGGCTTGACATAGTGACATGAGTCAACCAGTGAGTGGCCTCCAGTGCATCATTCCTCCCTCAGGCTGGCACCCAAATTCTGCTTTTGCTGTAAAATTACAAGAAATTGTTAAATCAAACTCCAGGTTCAGTCTGGAACTTCTCAGTCACCTCTGCAGAGCTGGCTGAATCTGACTGGCACCCCAAATGGCTGCAAGTTTCATACCCCTAGGGAAATTTACTACTCACTGGTCATGAGGTTCCATCTGCTATTAGAGTGTCTGTCTGTCAGTAAAGTGATGGGGTGGATAAGTAGTTCAGGCACTTACCTAAAGGCTGTGGGTTCAAGACCTGCTTAGCCTCACAACTAGACAGCCACTTCCAGTCTACCCAACTGAAAATGGGGACCAGATCCACTGGTTGGATATGTCAAAGGCAGTCAGATGTGGTGCTGACTACACCATTCCCTTGTGCATGAAAACTGGTGTGCTTTAACCACACCGGCTTGGTGGGCTGCATGACTTAGGACAGATTTTGAATTCTTGCGCAAGAAGAGTTGCCCTTAATGGAAACTCCCATACTGGCTTCAGAAAAGCAACTGAGTATGTAAATGCCTTTCCTTCCCCTATTGTTCAGAAAGCAAACTGACTGGCCGCAATTACTCAAATACTCTGGACTACACGAAAAGTAGGGAGGGTTACAACAGCACGTGGGAACATAACATATCACTAGCCATGCTCACAAGGCAGGAACTACCACCAGGTTGTGGATGGCCTGCCCTTTACAGGATCATGAGCAGATAGGCTCTGATGAGAGGGAACAAAGTACTGCCAAGGAAACATTTCAGAACCAAGCTTTAAATCCTTCCTTTTAACAAAAATTATGGAGAGAAACCAAACCAAAGCTGCCTAGAAAATTCAAGGATCCTAAATGTTAACCATATAGAAACTTTCACAGCAAGCATCCCCCTCGCCTGCAGAAAGACCTGTGTTTCTATAGCCTATTGGTTTCAAGATAATTTCAGGATGCAGCCCCAGATAGAGTTGCTGCCAGGCACCTCTGTAAAAATATCAATAACCTGGAGGTCCCAATGGAGCAGAGCACTTAAGCACATGTTTTGAATTATGCTATTCACATGCTTAAAACTAACCATATGCTTAAATGCCCTACTAAAATGGGGTGTCCCATGTAATACTCTTCTAATCTTCTAGTGAAGGCTTCTCTATCCAGAGAGCAGCTGTATGAAAACGGGAATTACAGTTGCCCTGAAATGCATTTAGACAACCAGCAATTTTCATTTCACTTCATCATAAATGGGGTCTGCATTAACAATAAACAGGGTCTACTGTATTGCTCGGTGAATTGACTATATTTAAAATACACAAAAGGAAATGATCGATGTAATGCCTCTCTCTTGAAATGCTTAGTAGATGAGCTTCAACTGAATATAATGAAGGAGGACAAATAAACATCCTTGTGTATATAATCCACTAAAAATTGATTTTATTCCACTGTCCCTCAGATGCTCATTCCCCACCCCCCACCGACTCTTAATGAACCCAGCGTATTGGAAAATGCAGTGATTTGTGAGGAACATTTCCAAGCTCAAATTTCCATTCAATTTTATTATACAGGCACAGGCTTTTGCTACAGCCAAGTAAAGATAAAAAGATTAAAAGTACAAGAATTTTAAAAAGTTAAAAACAGAATAATAATCGGTCAAGGAGGAATTTAAGCAGAAGGAATAGCAATCATGGGGAACTTACAGCTACATATTTCAGCTTTATTAGCAAACAACGCAAGATTTAGACCCATTTCACACGAGACGCCCCCTCTCCATGCCTATGTGTGGAAATGGGTGAGGGCAGCATCCATGTGAACGCTGGGGTGGGTGGGTGGGGGTGCGTGTGCACTCCTGTGCTCCACCCACCTCCACCCTCGCCCACGCATGGAGCCATCAGCCAAAACAGCAATGTCTCCGTGCATAGAGATCAGTGGAGATGGGTATGAATCCGTGTAATGGCCGCCCACGCACCGCACACCCACCGCTGCACACACCCATTTCCCCCCCGTCTCCCCCCTCTCCCCCCATACACATACACACACCGTGGCCTGTCTGAAAAGGGCCTAAGTATGATATTGGGATCCTTTTATTGAAAAAGCCACAACAGTTTTTCCATAACAGAGGAATGAGATGAAGGTTTTCCACATCATCTAAGTTAGTCTAGGGCTTTGACCCATTCAAAACAATAGCTGTTAGATAAATTTTGGAGGGTTTATTCAGTTGTTTGTTTTAGTCTGACAAAAAAAATAATTAAATAGCCTTTTTAATATAGGACAATTGATATTAAATTTATACAGTGTATTGGCTTTGACTAACCTACATATGCATTCGGAGAGGTTACACCTTAGAGGTGTCACTTGAAGTGGAATCATGACGTCATCCAAAGACACCAGATGTACTTATTGCTTGGGCTGAATGCCAGATGGAAAGAAAACACCAGGCTCCAGAGAGAGAGGAAAAAACCCTGCTTAGTCCTTGGCAAGACAGATCGGTGTGTCTTATTAGCATCTGTTGCAGTCAGTGAAGCGACTGCTGATGGGGAAGAGCATCTCTTGGCCAGTCATCATAATCTCTGATTCTCTCGGAATGTGAGAATGTGCTTTAATCGCATCAATGTCAACTATTAGCTGTGGCGTGCGTAGAAAGTTCAAATTAATGGGCTCACTTAAATGACTCTGTTCGCTACACCCTGAATGGAACAGGAAAGTTCTGTCATATTAAGTCTTGCTATTTTTAAGAAGTAGACATCCTTCAATTTCTGAGGAAGACGGAAGGATTTTTTTTTTTTTTTAACTTTATGATGTCTGGATTACAAAACCTGAAAGAAGTAGCCTGATATGTCAAAAGAAGCAAACTCTTAAGCAGCTTGTGTTGACTTCTTAGTTTCTCTTATCAGGTTTTGTGCCCAGATAAATGCACCAAATAAATGATGGGTTTTGAATTTAGAAAGAAGAGGTTACTGTGCTTATGCTCCCCATGTTTTGGTGGCATATCTGAGTCTGGAACCACCTTGTAATTCTCCCATGTAATTAATTACATTTTTTACTTGATAGACACCAATACTATATGAATTAATACCAATATTTGAAAGGGAACATGATTTCTTTTTAATGGCTGCAGGCCGTTTCAATCAGACATGGGACCAAGAAATCAATGGACTCTGGAATAAGTGGTTTGAGAACTGCAGCCCATGACAATAATTTTTCATTCTTGTAAACAGCATGCCTTGTTGAGATAAGAAGGGTCAAAGTATTCATTTGTAAGTCAATAGAAAGTGCAGCAACAGAGGTAAAAGCAGGCTCAGAGGGAGAGTTGAGCAGGCTAAGTAAATAAATAGGAGAGCTTGCTCCCTTAAAAGAAAATTAAGGGGGGACCTAACAGTGTTCAGATATCTAAAGAGCAGCCACGAAGAAGATGGCAAGGAACTTGCTACAGAGGTAGGAATGGGAATAATGGCCTGAGATTACAGGAAGGTAGATTTTTTTGTTAAATATCAGGAAAAAAAAGTTCCTAGCAGTAAGAGCTGTTTGGTAATGGAACAAGTTGCTTAGGGGGCGGGGCTACAGACTCTCCATTGCTGGAGGTTTTCAAAAAGGCTGAACAGCCATCTGTCGAGGATGGTCTAGCAGTAGTCATCCTGCATACAAGAAAGGTTTTGGACTAAATGATTCCTTCCAACTCTTGCACCGAAGCCTGTCTTCAAAAGGTATTTGTTTATTTTTATTTATTTAAAACAATTTTCTACCCCGCCCTTCCTGCTCCAGGCAGCCCGGGGCAACTTCCATCATAAAAACACACAAACATACCTAACCCCCACCCCACGCTACACCACATCTCCCTCACCAAAAGCCAGGCAGAACAGCCAGGTCTTACCAACTGAGCCTCTGCCGGGAGGGAGTTCCACACCATAGGTGCAGCCACTGAGAACACCCTCTCCTTAGTGGCCCCCGGGCCACACAGGGGACCTTGAGAAGGGTGCTCCCGGCGGACCGCAGAGGTTGCTCCAGAGCACAGGGAGTGAGGCGATCCCGTAGGTAAGTCAGGTCAAGACCATATAGGACTTTATAGGTCAAAACCAACATCTTGAATCACATCTGGAAGACTATAGACAGCCAGTGCAGAGCCCGGAGCACTGGTGTAACGTGCTCATGGTGGCCTTACCGCATAAGGAGACGGGCCGCTGCATTCTACACTAGCTGCAGTCTCCGAACCATCACCATGGGTAGCCCCACATAGAGAGTGTTGCAATCGTCCAGTCTCGAGGCAATGAAAGCATGGATGATAGTGGCCAGGTCACTATCTGAAACATACAGCTGAAGCTGTCGCACCAGTTGTAATTGGCAGAACACATTCCTTGCCACAGTCCCCACCTGGAGATCCAGGAGGAGCTGCGGATTGAGGAGCACGCCCAGACTGCGAACCTGGAAAGCCAGTGCAGGGCAGATCCCATCAATGAAAGGAGCCACCACATCCACTGCCTTACCCACTACCATCACCTCCATTTTGTCAGGATTCAACTTCAGTCGGCTCATCCTCATCCAGTCCCCCACAGCCACAAGACATTGGGTAAGCACTGAGACTGCCAGGTCTGGCCAGATGAGAAGAAGAGGTAGATTTGGGTGTCATCAGCCTATTTTTTATTTTAAAAATCTATAAAAGTTTTTTATCCTGCCCCTCCTGCCCACAGGGCAGTTTGGGATGGCGAACAACAAATTAAAACAATAAAAGCAATTTAAAAGTTAAAAATCCCATATGCGGGAGAGAAAAAAACAACTCCCCCACCCTACTCCTACCCCTCGCTAAAAGCCTGGGGGAACAGCCAGGTCTTACACAAATGTCGGAATGACAGGAGAGTGGGGGCCAACAGAGCCTCCTCCAGGAGCATGTTCCACAGCACAGGGACAGCCACCGAAAAAGATCTAACATCGGTAGCCACCAGCCACCCATCTCGCCCGGGGAACCTCCAAAAAGGCTCCCACAGACGATCTCAGGGGTCGCACAGCCAGATGGGGAGTGAGGCAGTCCCGCAGATAAGCAGGGCCCAGGCCGTGAAGGGTTTTAAAGGTCAAAACCGGCACCTTGAACCTAGCCCAGTGCTTTATAGGCAGCCAGTACAGAGCCCGGAGCACAGGTGACATGTGCTCCCTGCGGCCCGCCCCCGTAAGGAGATGGGCCGCAGCATTCTGCACCAGCTGCAGCCTCTGGACCAGCTTCTCGGGTAGCCCCATGTAGAGTTGCAGTAATCCAGCCTCCAGGTGATGAAGGCATGGATGACAGTGGTGAGGTCAGAGTCTGAGAGATACGGCTGAAGCCGCCGGACAAGATGTAACTGCCGAAATGCGCTGCCCACCATGGCCACAACCTGAGATTCCAGGCTTAGCCGTGAATCAAGGAGCACACCCAGACTCTGCACCTGAGAGACCATGGAGGAGACTCAACCACTCCCAGACCCCCCAAGCCCTCGCCCACCAACATCACCTCCGCCTTATCAGGATTCAGCTGCAGATGACTCAACCTCATCCAAACCCCCACAGCTGACAGGCACTGGGAAAATAAGGAGACTGAATGGCCTGGGTCAATGGAAAAAGAGAGGTAGAGCTGAGTGTCATCAGCATACTGATGACACTGCATGCCCTGAAACCCCCTCACGATCTCCCCTAACGGCTGCATATAGATGTTAAACAAGAGGGGGGACAGAATGGCACCCTGCGGGACTCCACACGTGAGGTCCCGGGGGGAAGACGTACACTCCCCCAAGACCACCCGGTGAGTTCTCCCGGCCAGGAATGAACGAAACCAGTCCAAGACCGTTCCGCCAATTCCAGCACGGTCCGGCAGGCGAGTCACCAACACCTCATGATCGACTGTGTCGAATGCAGCCGAAAGGTCTAGCAGGACCAGTAAGGTCTGATGACCCTGGTCCAACGCCAGCCTCCTCCAGGCAGTCAGGCACCCTGCCCTCCCGAAGGGAGGCACTAACCACCCCAGCCAGCAACAGCCGTAACGTCTCCTGGCTGGCTGGGGTGGTGTTATTGATGACTCTGAACATCAAACCTTCTGACGACCTTGCCCAGTGGCTGCATGTACACGTTGAACAGTAGAGGGGACTAGATGGAACCTTGCCCTTGTTATATGCTTGGTTTCTGTTGGCTTCAGCACACGAACAGTGCTACCGTCGCTCCAACCACCGCCCCTCACACTTCTACAACCTCAGGTCCTCCGTAAACCATGGAGGCCTGAGGAGCTGTCGCCGAGGGAGCAGATGCCTCGAAGCATCCGGTCGATGGTCCCCGTCAGCAAGGTGGTCCATAATGCCACAAGGTCATTGAACTGATCCCAAACCAATCGAACGGAGGGGAGTCACCCTCTGATGTCGATGACCGAAGACCATTCCAGAACCTCTGAGGTTCCATTAGTCTCTGGGGGCGAACCATCCAAATCGGTTCTACACCCCTCCGGGGGCAGACATGATTCCTTCCAACTCTTGCATCTAGGCCTATCTTCAAAAGATGTTGTGCCAAACTCCTCTCAGGACAAGGGGTAAGAAGTGACAGAAATGGTGTCCACTCCAGGAGAAAAGACACCAACATGGGATTGGGTGTTGTCCAAAATCATTTTCCTATATGCAAGTTCCTGGGTGACTGTGAAGTGGGGAGTGGGAAGATTTTCCCTCTCGCAGGACGTTTTGACAGTTCTGTGCTCAGAAACTACCCACTGTTTGGGGATCCCGCCACCATGTCTTAAGTCAGCAGATGATTGTATCTTTTCTCTTGGCGGGCCCCTCAACGTGGAACTTGCTGCCTCCAGATGGAACTCACCCCTCCATCTTGGCTCCTCTCTTCACTTTTAAAAAGCACCTGAAGATTTATTTATTCTCCCAGGTGCTTTTAGAATCCACTGCTGGTTCCCCTTCATGTGTTTGTCCTTCCTCATTACCATACCCTTTAATTTTTTGTTTTTGTTTACAGTTTTATGTTTTAAACTTTATATGATTAGTATTATTGTTTATTTTTATTGTAAAGCACCATCTGGCAGGGGCCCCTATAAAATTAAATTATTGCTATTACTTTTTATTATTATTATTATTATTATTATTAACAAACATTTTATATAGTGCCAGCAGTGTACCTGGCACTTTACAAAGTAATAAAATAGACACGGTCCCTGCCCTAGGGCTTACAATCTGAGAGACGGAAACTGGGGAGAGGAGAACATAGGAAGGGAACAGAGGGAGGAGACAGGGGTCTAACATTCATGAAGATGCGAGGTCTCAAGTGCACGTACTTGGCTTGGTTACGTTGAGAATAACAGCAGGCAGGCCCATGTGGCAAGGCTAAGGGTACACAGACCATAGGTATAGGATATAGTGGATCAGCAGGATAAAGGGTCAGACAGAGCAGAGCGAAAGAGGTGAGTTTTAAGGAGAGAAACTCACCTTTAAGGAGTTTTAAGGAGAGAAACTATTCTGGAAAGTTTTAAGGAGAGAAACTATTTTGAATGTTGTTGTAAGTATCATGGGCCAGATAGGGGGAGGAGAACACTTAAGAGGCTTGCTAAGGAAAGGGTGGGCCCGGATCATGGACCATGTCATGAATCCATCACCTATCCTTCAGTATGCCTTCATCTCCGCTTCCTTCCTTCCCCTCCCTGAGCTCTCTTTCAGTGCTTGAGGGGAGTGAACTGACCTGTGACTTTTCTCAAAGCATGTGGTATTGGACATTCCTGGAGACAGGATATTGGGCTTAATAGACTGACCCTGTATGCCATTTCTTATATATGTAGCCCCATTTTAACACTTTAGATCACAATCTCTAACTTCCATATACTTACAATTTATAGGATGTAGCTCTCCTCTGATGTGATGTTTAATTGGTTTGGGATCTAAGAGGAGAATGGGTTCAAATTGTAAGCTTGCAGTCCAAGGTTTGAAAAGCTTGGCGATCAAGGCTAAGTAAAACTCAAGCCAAGAAGTTTTACATGTTCCTTACCAGCATGAGTCCTCCACCGTGGAAAAAGTCAACTAGAGTAAAGAGAAGATTAGTGAGAAAAAATCATCTCCACAGAAGGGAATACAAAACAGATTAGGTTGTGGGAACCTAATCTGTTCTTTGACACCCAACACCCAAAGATGTTCTTTGACACCCAACACCCATGTTATGAAATTTGCATGATGGGCCAGGATCAGATTCAGTTTATACCACATTTCAAATGAAATGCCTAAGGAGGCATTTCAACTAAGATTGAAATCCAATTCCTTACCAAACTCCTTTCTCAAAAGTCAGTGGAAGAACTCCCACTGACTTCAGATTCAAGCCTCTGACTAGAATTTGGCCTTCCTTAGGTAAGGTGGGAAATTATTTAAAGCATCACTATGGGAAACGGGAAATTACTAGACCAGTTGCTGCATCTCTGGCACAAACATGCAGGGTAATTTTCTAAAGGTAAAAATGTCACTGAGTTAAAGTTTTAGAAGCTTGCAGGAGCAGGTCAAGAAATCTCTCCTTCAGCTACAGCTAATGGAAACCCTGGAGAGTTGCAAGGGTGAATTAGATATGCACATCTGAACTTGAGAAGGAGAGCAAAGTTACAATTCAATTCATTGCTTTATGCTCTAGCATTGAGGTAACCCTGGCCACGATAAAACGTGAATCAAGGCAAGAAATGTCACATTATAAAGAGCACATAGGCACAGAAAGCTTTTAAAGATAAAGGTTTTTTTCAAGGGCACTGATTGCATCAAGTATTTGGGTTAGATTCTCTATAACTGATAGAAATCAATCTCAATTCATTACTACAATGGAGATTGGCTGACTGATTATTTCAAAATGTACATTTACTCTTAACCATCAAGCCAGTTTTCTGTAATGCCAAAGCCCCATTCGTAAATTTCTTCAGAGGCTGCTTTTTAATTAGTCTATCTTTTTCTGCATTTTGCTTTTTAGCTCCACATAAAAAATAAATGAAACTCAACTTGCAAACTGAAGCCAAGGGCAGTTGCATCTGCAAAATCCTCTGGATTATTTATGCCAATAAAGCCAAACCACTAAAATGTCTCTCTTTTTTTCTTCTTTTTAAACAGCAAGCACAGCATCATAATACATTTTTATAATACACTGTATTATACACTGTAAAGAGTCGCAGCGTTTGACACGGTTGACCATGAGATGCTGGTGACTCATCTGCGGGATCGTGCCGGGGTGGGTAGGACTGTTCTTGAATGATTCTGCTCATTCCTGGCTGGGAGAATGCAGCATGTGGTACTGAGGGATTGTATATTGTCCTCCTGGGACCACATGTGTGGAGGCCTGCAGGGATCTATTCTGTCCCCTCTCCTGTTCAACATGTACATGCATCCTTTAGGCGAGATCGTGAGAGGGTTTGAAGTTCAGTGTCATCGGTATGCTGACAACACCCAGCTGTACCTTTCATTTTCATCTGACCGAGGCCCGGCCGTCTTGGTGTTTGCCTGGTGTCTCCCTGCAGTGGGGGATTGGATGAAGACGAGCCGTCTGAAGCTGAATTCCGACAAGACGAAGGTGATGTTGGTGGGTGAGGGAGTGGAGGCCCCCATCACTGATGGGGTACGTCCCTCCTTGGTACCTTAAATTCAGAGTCTGGGAGTTCCCTTTGATTCACAGCTCCGCCTGGATGCCCAGGTGGCAGCTGCGGCAAGGAGCACATTTGGTAAATTACATCTGGTTCGCCATCTTTGGACGTATATCTCAGGCTCCAATCTTGCCACCATCATCCATGCATTTATCACTTCGAGATTGGACTACTATAACGCACTCTACATGAGGCTCCCCTTGGTGATCATCTGGAGGCTGCAGCTGGTGCATAATGTGGCGGCCTGTCTCCTCGTGGGGGCAGGCCACCAGGAGCACATAACATCGGTGGTCCGCTCTCTGCACTGGCTGCCTGTAGTCTTCCGGGCCCAATTCAAGGTGTTGGTTATTACCTTTAAAGCCCTATATGGTCTGGGCCCCACATACCTGTGAGACTGCCTCCTCCCTCGTGTCCTAGGCCCCACATACCTGCGAGACTGCCTCCTCCCTCGTGTCCTGGATTGTCCCCTGTGGTCAGCCGGGGGCACCCTCTTGGAGGTCCCCTAGGTTTCCTGGGTGACGACACTTGAGAGGGCGTTCTCAGTGGCCGTGCCGTGGCTATGGAACTCTCTCCTGGCAGAGATTAGTCTCTCTCCGAATCTCGCCTCCTTCCCTAGACAATGTAAGACCTGGTAATTTCGTCAGGCATTTGGTGAGGGGAACGGGTAATACGTAGGAGTTTTTCTTTTTTGTTTGTTTTGTGGGGTAGGTGTTTTGATTTTTT
This sequence comes from Sphenodon punctatus, assembly GCA_003113815.1. Classification (NCBI taxonomy): domain Eukaryota; kingdom Metazoa; phylum Chordata; class Lepidosauria; order Sphenodontia; family Sphenodontidae; genus Sphenodon; species Sphenodon punctatus. The sequence goes on from QEPC01002874.1 coordinate 730,197, forward strand.
TCTCAGGCCTCTTTTGTTTTTATGGTTTTAAGTAATACTTGATATTATATTGTATTTTATATTTTGTATTTTATACGTTGTGCACTGCCCTGAGCTGCCATTTGGGCAGGAGGGGGTGGTATGTAAATACTGTAAATAAATAAATAGTAAATCAATAAATAATCATACCAACTTGTAGCACAAATACATTTTGGAAAGCAACTTAGAGGTATAAAAGAGTGCAATAGGCATAAAACAGAAGTTTCCTAACTAAGTTGCGATGTGATCTTCATTGAAGATCTACCTTTTGGCAGGTCTTTGTATCTGTCTGGAGTATCATAATGATAATGTTGATGTCTCCAAAACGGGTCATTCTTTCAAAACATTTGGGAGCCACTGGGACAAGCCTGATTCAAGGCTCTCATCGGCAAAAGCCACACTGAAGTGAATGGAACGTATGCCAGAATATTTGGAGGAGATGACAATTAAATGATGATTTCCAGTAGTCACTTCATAAGAAGCTAGCATCTGTTACTCAGCAGAAAATGCTAATCCTAGTATCCTATTCTTGCTTTGGCAGTTTTTAGGAGATCAGGGTTTAAAGCTAGCACACTGCCACATTGTGGCTCCTGCCAAAAAGAGTGACTGAGGGTGTTTTTAGATGAGATGCTGTTTCTCGTGGATTGCAGAGTCTGGGAGAAACAAATTTGCGGGGAGGGGGGTTAGATGCCCTCCCCCCACATGGACAGAGACCCGGACTTATGAAAATTCAATATCAGGGTTTCATAAATCCAGATCTCTGTCCATGTGTGAGTGTGCTGTTTTCAATAGCAGCAGCCAAGATCTGGTATGGTGGGGGGCAGGGAGGGGGGAGTCTACACATCCCCACCCCCGGGTGAGTTTGTTTCTGCAATCAGCGAGAAACAGTGTTTCATCTAAAATGCCCTGAATCTAGCTGGATTGCATATGATACTATTGTGTGTGGCAAAGGGCAGAGGGAAATGTAAGGTATTCTGCTAAGGCACATTGTAGAGGAATGGAAGATGCCTTGGGATGTGAATAAGCAAAAATAATTTCTGAATGTCTTGTTTTTGAAGCCAGTCTTTTGTAAAGAGAAGAAAGAAGCTCTCACGGTGAGTGTGCTTGTCAAAGTAAGGCTTTGGCCTTGCATACCATACTTGCTTAATTTGAAGCACAAGTGGCCCCACAGGAGTTAATGGAACTTAAGTACATTTCCATGCTAATTAACCAAAACAAAAAACGTAACTGTTTAAAAAAACCTTACATACACAAAAGTTTTCTTCAAATAATAATAATTAAAAAATCTGGACAATTACAATTCAAAAAGCCTTCAACTCCATACATTGCAACAAAACATAAATGCCAAAAAACATTGAAATTATTTCAAAATTCTACCAATATTTAATATTTTACCATCAACATACATGTAATGCATGTACTTAATTCCTTACCATACGTACTTTTATTCATTTTCATCAATAACTAAACTTTCACATTTTCCCATTATTAAACATTAATTTCATATCATAATTCAACAACATACAATTTTTTCACAGTACTTTAAGTCTGTTTGTACACAACTGCATTGTGTAGAACGAATTGTATAATGTTATGTACACTCACATTGTTAACACTTTATTGTATTCATTGTATTCAATTTGTATACATGTAAAGCACAGACCTACTCCCTGTTCAGACCACACCACTACTCAGAGCTTTTTATAATAGAGGAGGTTGAGACCATCATGTGGTCTATTATTTGAATAGGGTGAGCATGCAGAACCCTGTTGTGAGAATGTTTGGAGCCATCTCGAAGAACCTTTGTTACAAGGCTACAACCTTCTGATCAGCACATGGGGAGGAGTTGTTTGTTTACAAACAGCTTTATCTCCCAGATCGGGTGGCGCAGCTGCCGCTGCTGCTGCTGCTGCTGCAGCTGCAGCAGCACTACTAGGAGGGAGTGGCAGGAGAGGGATGGCATAAAGGTTCGCAGTCATTAATTAGCTGCATCTCTTCCTTATGCTGTGTGCTAACGAGAGCTAAGCGACTGTACTTTTTAAAATCACATAACTTTCCTAGGGGCGGGGAGGGGGGACACGGGGAGGAGAAGCAGGAGAATGACTGCCCCTCTGGGTCTCTTCCTCTTACCCCGCCGCACCGAGCTGTGGAGCAACTTTGCAGAGGAGCATCAGCAAAGTCTGTGTGACAGAGCTAGCCAGCCAGGTGATTGAAAATCAGAGGAAACAGCAGGCACAGCGCCGGCCGGGCACGGACTGGCTCTGCACTAATCCCGCCCCCCCAATCCTTAATCCACCCGGGGCAGGCGGCTGCTGCTGCTGCCCTTGTCAGGCATTCCAGTTCCTACCTTCTGGGTGCTGCTGCACCCTGTGTGCACCCTGGAAAGAAAGAGTGCCCTGAGAAAAGATCATGTTCTCCTCTTGCAAAAACCTGGGCAGCTATTCTGCAAAGAACCACCTTTCTTTTGAAAGATACGTGATTCTGAAAGTTATGTGATTCTGAAAGATACGTGAAAGATACCTGGCTTCTGAAAGATACATGACTGTAAAAAGTAGATTTTAAACCCTACCATTGAATCACATATCTTTCAGAAGCCAGCTCTGTCACACACACTTTACACTCCAGTCAGTTTCATGTCTGTTACACAGCGCCCTGCTTCCTGGCTCTGCTCCTCTGCCCTCTCCGGGAGCCGGGGAAGCGGGACGCTGTGTAACGGACACGAAACTGACTGGAGTGTAAAGTCTTTGTGATGGATCTGCCTTCTCATAAAGTTGTGTGATTTTTAAAAGTTGAGTAACGTACCTTTCAAGTCAGCAGCTGCTCAACTGAGCATGTGCGAGGCTGCAGAACCGAGCTGTGTTTCTTGCCCTCAAGTGCGCCTGCGTGAGCCTGCAGAACCGATTTTGTATTTAATAATAACTCGGTTTTGGCTGCACCAATTACTATCATATTTCAGAAGCAGTTGTTATTGAACTCATTCTCAAAGCCTGTGAAGTTTGGGGGCTCAACTCATCCAGGGGGAGGAGATATTGATTATTCAAAATTGTGAGGACGCTGTGAATTTTGACCACAACCAATTAACGTTTAATCAGTCATAACATTTTATTTTCCTTATGGCTCTTCTTCAAACTCTGTGCATATGATGGTCCTCACAACATATAGCCATGGATAAATTTTCAGCAATGTAGCTCAAGTGGTTTCCTCAAAATCGGGGCTTCGGCAGTCCCCTGGTTATAATGAAGAGTGGCTGTGCATTTTAGTTTCAGGCAGCTACCGCTGCCTAAAAATACATATGCATTAGCAAGCATGCTATAGAAAACTGTCATTCAAGAAGGGAATATTAGCCCTTTAAAAGCTATGTGTAAGGTGACTATAAACCAGGGGTGGGGAACTTCAGGCCTGCAGCTAGTTTTTATTTGGCTCCTTTCCAATTTCTAGAACTGGCCCCTGGATCCAGTTCCTATTCCCACACACCAAGCTCAGGGAAAGTAAGCTAAGATGGGAGCATGTACACAAGGATAGAGGATGGATCTATGGCACAGAACCATGATCTGGACTGTTGTATCTATTGGGAAGCCTGTATACTCCCCACCCCAAAGTAAACCTCTTCAGCCAGGTGCTAAACTATGCTAAGGAGCTAGACTCCCAGTTCCATTCATTCTAACCCTCCTAAGATAAGGGGACTCCCTAAACTGTCCTTAACTAACTTTGCCCTAACATGGCCCTAACCCATTAATCATTATAGTAGGTAAAACCCTGGATACTTATGTCTGTCTACAGCCTGGAGTCAGGTAAACAAGGTTTGTTTGTGGCTATGTAATCTTTAGTGTATAAGAAGCGTTTATCTGTTCATCCCCTGTCCAGTCTCCTCTGAAACCTGGATCAGACTGCTATGTGCTCTGAGTAGTGGTGTGGTCTGAAGAGGGAGTAGGTCCCTGTACAGGATTCTAACAAAGACAACTTGTCTACACTGTACATGGCCTGTCTCCATAGCACCAGAACTGGGAGGAGGGATTGTTCCACCAAGAATCCCTACATGAATCATCCCCACACTGAGCACACCTCTCTGGTACCTCTGCCCCCCAACTTGTATGCATCCCTTGGAGCTTGTACTAATTTTCCAAGTGGCGCCTGGAAGAAAGCGTCCCACCCCTGATGAAAACTATAGGCTGTTTTTACATGGATGGGGGTGGGTGGGGGGATGGAGGTGTGTCCTTTCCCTTGGACGGACACACACCTCCACCCACAGAGCCTCCTTCGTTTTTTCGGAGGGCTCCATGGGTGGAGATGGTTGGAGATGGGTATTGTGAGGGAGGCATCACCCGCGGTGTTTGCACAGACGAACACTGAGTGCGCACACACCCACCCACCCCGCTGGCCGTTTCCACGAAGGTCCCCACCAGCGGAACACCCTCCTGCACACCCAGCGGAGGGGAGGGCGTCCGTGTGAAAATGGCCATAGTCTTATAGTGCCTAGTGCCATTATTGCTATATCTAAATATCAAAAGCTCTTTAACAGAAGCCTGTTTTTGTTTCTTGACAGGCCAAGTTGGCACGATTCCTTTAAATATACAATGCTTGCTTTCTTATTTGTAAGTCTTGGCTAATCTTTAGATTGTAAGCTCTCGGGCAGGGACCGTGCCTATCTTATTTTCTGTAAAGTGCCGGGTACATCGCTGGCACTATATAAATACTTACAATAATAATAATAATTAATAATATACTAGATGCCTCCAGTGTAAATGTAGTAAGACTTTATGAGGGGGACAGAGCCTCGCCCTGTATTGCTAGAAGGTTCATTCTAAATGCCCTTGCAGCTGACTGACTATGCAGTCTTGGCTATCACTACACCAGAGAGATGCCACTCTCATGCTGCTCATTTACCTGAGTCATATATATATAATATTTTTATTTTATTTTATTTTTTTACTTGAAATTCATCCAAGTGTTTCTTTTTGGGCAGCAATTTAGCTTTCCCTTGGCATTTTATTACTCTGTGTGGAAAGACGTAGTTTCAAAGGCAAATGTTAAGAGCCCTTCCTGTTTTGAATCTCTCTCATGCCCTTTACTCACCGTTCCTGCTAGCTTGTGGGTAGACTTTCTAATTCCCCATTGTGCTGTATTTTAGCAGTTTATGCACTATTCTCTGATTTTTACTTTTATCTTTTTAAGTCAGCTAGTGAGATTCCTTTAGGTGCCCAGTATTGAGAAGGAATTTTGCTTAAATAATTGTTCTTAACTTGCTAGTGTTTTATTTTAAATCTAATAAAGCTAAACTTGAACTATAAAGTTAGGTTTTATAGATGATATAGTTTTGCTGGGAGTTTTCTTTTTCATGCTTTAACAACATAATCCCTGTTTGCACTGGCTGTCCATTTCTTCTGAGATTCTCTGTGAATGCAGGGTGTTAACCAACGGGACGATGGCCCGCTGGAGCCAAGGTTCAGTCTGTGCAGCCCCCACTCACAGGTTTAGTGTGGAGAGCCTAATCAATGGGCAGCCTCTTGTGTGTAGTTGTTGTGCAGCTCCCCTCAGATGGCCTAGCGTGACCAGCCTAATCAATGGGCAGGCACTCTTCCTCACCAGACTTTCCCTACCAGCCTCCCCTTCTCAGTATCCTGCCCCTTGCCATGATTCACAGCCACTGTGAACCATGGGAAGAAGAAGCCGGTGGGTGCAGCTGTTTCTTTCTTCCAGGCTATCACTCCGGGAGGCAAATGATTTTAAATGACTTTTTGTGATATCAATAAAGGCTTTGAAAATGCTTCTTGTCTGTCACTGTTTCCCCCTCTGGCCCCTCCCCATCCCACTTAGCACTTAGGCCACTTTTAAACGAGGTGCTTAAAAGCGCCTCCTGAGTCCCGCGTTGAGAGAAAAGCCACGCGGGGAGTGTTTACACGCCGGAAGTGACGTGCTCCCCGTTGGGGTATGATAGCCTTTCCCCAAGCCTCCTCCCTGCCCTCAAGTGCATGGCCAGCAGCCTCCCCTCCCCTCGTTTTAGGTGCACCCACACACCCCTTACAATCCCCAGCCCCCAAAGCAGTGTATTGCTTTGCCATACCACCATTCTGCACCACCACTACCCAAAAAAAGCACAGAAAGCATGGAATATGGAAAAACAACTTAAAAAAAACAAAACAATTTTTTCTTGCACCAGCTCTTTTTTGAGAGCAGCTTCACATGATTCCTTGGGTGCCAGGGCGAGCAGGGAGACATTTTCCCGATCCTCCTCCCATGGATCTGGTTGTGGAGGAGCATTTGTGGAAGGCATGTAGGAACGATGGGGGGGGGGGGGCAGGCATGCCTAGAATCCAGCAGTGGCAGATTGGACAGTGGTTTTAGCGGTGCTGGTTGTTGCCTGGCTGTTTGGTTTGAGCCATGGCCCCAGTGATGGTAATCCTCCACACGTCGTTACGGAGAATGCAACAGCTGGAAAATAGCGAGCATCAGGCATGTACTGCCAACCAGGAAGAACTGGGAGAAGGCATGTTTGAAAATGGCACATTGGGCTTTTAAGGTGTACATTATGTGTGTGCCAGTGAGACTGAGAGGGGGGCAGAGGGGCCAGAAGGGATAGCTCTGCAGAGCGCTCTAGGCTTTTTTGCCCATTACTTGATGGTGCTGGTGGACCTGGAGGTGAAGAGGCTGGACGCAGCATAATTGACGGTACATGGACAAATGGGCATACATTAGCCCACATTCACCCACACGACATGCTACACATGCACCAGGACCCATGGCCTGTGGGGGGCAAACACCTAATGAACTAGTGGGCAGCCACCTGGTGTGGGCTATCATCATGTTTGTTAACACCCATAGTCTATTAGGGAGCCATTTCTGAGGGGTACAATAATAGAAGCGAAATCAAAAAGTAATTAGGGCTGTTAATAAAGTCCTAATAATAGAAGTTCTAATAAGAAGAAATTAAATAAAGAAGTCACTAGGATGGCAGATTCTTCCCTCTGTTCCAAATTATTCATCCCACATTTGCAAAATGAAGGGCCCTTCCCTGCAACTCTCCCCACTTCTATACAGATACTTCCGCGGCCCCACCGCACTCTCTTCTAAGGGGAGCCCTGTATAGGGTTGCCACCTATGCACATTGTTAAGGAACACTTATGAAAAATACATGTTGCAGGGCCCTGCATTGGCACCTTAGCTGCAGAGTCCTGCAACATGCATTTTTCATAAGAGTTCCTCAAAAATTTGCATAGACGGCAACCCTAGCCCTGTAGTTTCCAGGAACTGCAGTCTGAGGCAAACCACTCAATGTTCTCCTTCAGATCAAGCGGAGCTTCAGTACAAGATAACGCAGCCCAAGAAGTGTGCAAGGATTTTTGCCACCCTAGGTGGCCCCAGCTCCCCCCACCTCTCCCACCCCCCAGTCCTGCTGTGGAGCATAGTAGCGGTGGAGGCAGCTACAGTTTTTGCTGCCCTCTTCAACTTGCCACCCTACAGCCACCTGAGCTGCCTCTATAGTAGCACCCGCCCTGACCCAGCCCCAAGTTGTGCTATCTACTCTGTGGAGCCAAGCCAGATTGCCCTGACCTGACCTCCTTGAAGTGTCTCCAGAATCTGCCAGGTGTCAAATAGGCCCTGAACCATTTTACCTGGCAGAAAGAACTGCATCTGAACAGAATGAGATGGAGGAAACATAGTTCGGGCGATGTTTTTTTATTGGACCACACAGAACAACAGGGAAGGAGTATAACAGGGGGAAACTTCCAGAGGTTTCACTTCCTCATCCCCTTCCCAGGCTTCTGTTGCATTGGTTATAAATCAGGGGTGTAGCTATAATAGGTGCTCTAGGTGCAATCGCACTTGGGCCCATTAGCCCAGGAGGGGCCAGGATTGCTAGGTGACCTAGGGATTCCCACTCAGCACTTCCATGTGAGACAATAGAAATCCAGCTCCTGCTGCTGTGTGGGTTGTTAATTGATTAGATCTCCCAACTCCTTGCAGTAGCTAGGGGTCTGGGAGGAGTTTCTGCTTGGAAGGGAATGACTGGTGCTTTGGGAAGCACAATTCCCTGAAGATTATTTGTAAGATTTGCAGACACTCCTTAACTCTAGGGTCCTCTTCCTCCTCCCTTCCCCAAGTTTTTCTTGTCATTGTACTCGCTCTCCAAGGCTACCTTCTGTCATTCCACCCAGTCCCTCTTCATTCCACTCACTACAGATGTGTTCAAACAGGCAATAGTTTCCTGTCTCCTAAAATCCAAAAATAAACTCTAAACCTCCATAAATATCTGAGGTTAGAAATACAATTCACTGTAATTTCTTACAGAGTGCTATTTTGTAAGCTTTGTATACCGGAGAATTCTATTAACAATGAATGCAGATTTGAGCCCTAAGTGCTTCTGGGTAACTTTATTTTTATCGCCCAAGAAAACATCCTCCTAAATTCACTTTGTGCAGGATCCCACTGGGATCCAAGCAGAGGTATTGGCTTACGGAAAGTTTTACTGATGATACATCTCACTTTGAGGTTCCATCTCCACTCACCTTTCCTTCCTGTATTTACTTAATAAAATGCAAAGGAAAAAAAATTCCATTTGAATGGAGTTGTGCATAAGTAACTTGAGAGATTAATTTGCACCGTCTGGTGTCAGGCTGTATTATGATTATGTAAGCAAAGCTATAAAGATAAAACGTTCAGAGCTTACAGAAAAGTTGGAAGAGGTCATCATCACAGCAGATGAAATGAGAACTCTCATCTGATCATTCAGCAGTTATTGAGCTAACAGAACACATTAGCACAGATACATGCAGCTGGTTAAACTTCATAAAGGTCAGGAAATCCTAACTGCAGTTTTTAAGGGGACTGCTTGGAATTTAACATATAAGTGCATATTAGTAACTGTCCCACAAAGTAACAGAAGTCTGAAAGCTACAAATAGGGTGTTTTTATGATCTATTGTTTAAAGTATGCATTTTGTAGCGGTGAATGTTGAATTCTTTCAAAGACTAATAAAAGAGTCTTTCTGTGCTCCAGGAATGCAAAGGAGTAAAATTAATGTTTTTAAAAATTGCTCCCATTCTGCATTTGATTACAAGCCCTTGGATTCTAAACTCATGAGAATCAGCGAGTTCAGAATTCCTTTACCATAGACCAGGGGTGGGCAAAGTTTTCTAATTCCAAGAGCCGCATTCATTTACCACAATTTGACACCAGGTTGGATGCAGTAGGTGAGGAGCATGAGGTTATGGAGGCACCATCTCGTCAATCTTTCTGGGAGGAGTTTCAAGAAGTGACGCCGGCCGATGCAGTGGATGTCTTGGGGTCTGTTCGAGCCACAAGTTGTGAACTAGATCCATGCCTGTCCTGGTTGATGAAAGTCTCCAGGGAGATATTGGGGTCGGTTCTGGCAAGGGTGGTTAACGCGTCCCTTCGGCAAGGGAGGCTGTCACGCAGCCTCAAGGAGGCTGTGGTGCGCCCCCTGCTGAAGAAGCCTTCGCTGGATGTGGACGCACTCGCCAGCTACCGTCCTGTCTCTAATCTTCCCTTTTTAGGGAAGGTTATTGAATGGGCAGTGGCTCTGCAGCTCCAGGCGCATCTGGACCGTATTGGTTCCTTTTCAGTCTGGGTTCCGCCTTGGCTATGGTACTGAGACGGCAATGGTGACTTTGGTAGATGATCTCCACCGGGAGATGGATGCAGGATGTTCTACATTCTTGATCCTGTTAGATCTCTCAGCCGCTTTTGACACCGTGGACCATGGGCTGCTGCTGAGATGGCTGTGAGACCTGGGGGACCTGGACGGGACTGTCCTTGGGTGGTTCCGCTTATTCCTCTCGGAGAGAAGCCAGCGGGTGGTGCTGGGGGCTGAAACATCAAGCTCCTGGGCTTTGACCTGCAGCGTTCCGCAGGGTTCAATCTTGTCTCTGCTTTTGTTTAATGTGTATATGCAGCCCCTGGGGGAGATCGTGAGAGGGTTCAGGGTGCGATGTCACCAATATGCTGCTGATACTCAGCTGTACCTCTCATTTTCGACCGACCCAGGCCCTTCCGTCTCGTTGCTTTCCAATGTTTGGAGGCCGTGGTGGATTGGATGCAGCAGAGCAGACTGAAGCTCAATCCTGATAAGACGGAGGTGATGGTGGTGGGTAGGGTGAGGGAGGTGCCGGCTCCTCTGGTAGAGGGGGTCTGCTGTCCTGTAGCCCAACAGGTTCGGAGTCTGGGGGTAGTTTTGGATCCGGGCCTCCATCTGGATCGGCAGGTGGAGGTGGTGGCTAAAGCAGCCTTCCGCCAGTTGTATGTAGTATGGAGGCTGTGCCCATACATTTCCGGGCCCGACCTTATTCACGCCTTTATCACCTCAAGATTAGACTACTGCAATGCGCTCTACGTGGGGCTTCCCTTGGTTCTGGTTTGGAGGCTGCAGCTGGTGCAGAATGCAGCAGCCCATCTCCTCACAGGGATGAGGCGGCGGGAGCATATAACACCTGTGCTCTGCACTCCGCAGTGGCTGCCTATAGCATGCCAAGCCAGATTCAAGGTGTTGGTGTTGATCTATAAAGCCCTACACGGTCTGGGCCCCTCATACCTTGGGGACTGCCTCACCCTCCGCGCCTCAGGGTGATCCCTGCGGTCTGCTGGGGGCGCCTTCTTGGAGGTCCCCTGTGTTAAACGGGGGGCCACAATGGAGAGGGCGTTCTCGGTGGCCGGGCTGTGACTTTGGAATTCCCTCCTGGAGGAAGGTCGTCTGGCCCCGGGTCTGGTGGCTTTTCGCCGAGCCTGTAAGACCTGGCTGTTTGCCCAGGCCTTCGGTGGCGAGGGTGGGAGGGGAGGGGTGTATAGTAAATGTTGGGGGGGAATCCTTTTTTAATTTTTTACTTGATTATGTTTTTATGAGTTTTATCATCATTTTATTTGTTGTGAGCCGCCCCAGGATGCCGTAGGCATGAGGGGGCAGCCAATAAATGTAAATAAATAAATGGGGCCAAAGAACCGCATGTGTGCTACAGTTTGCCCACTTCTTCATTGACTGAGGCAATTTTCTCACGTTACTGGGGGAGGGGGGGAATCCATGAGTGCAATCATGGCTGTATTTGCATGGGAATTAGTGCATGTAGGAATGTACTATTCTGCTTTTATGCCACGAGAACACTCTTGCATGACCAGGTCTCCCGACTGCAGCTTTTACAGTCACAGGTGTTCTCGTGACATAAAAGCACAATAGTGCATTCCTATGTGTACTAATTCCTGGGAGAATATAGCTGCAATTGCACTCATGGAAACAACCCCCGACCCCCACCCCCGGTGATGTGAGAAAGTGGCCTGCATCCTTGGTTGAATTTCCGGACAACACAGTCTTATTAAAACCTTGTACAAGACGTAAGCTGAAAACACCCCAGTTGTGGACTAACTATGTTTGAACGGAATTTATCTGGTTTCCCTCCCAAGCACAATTCCCCAATCGGGATCTTAGTCACCCCCACACCACAAATTAGACGTTTTTAATTGGGTACCACACTATTTTATTATCCTGCTCACACAATCAGATACAGCATGCACCCAATGCAACAGTTCTTGGATAGATCCTAGCCTGGCCTGCCTAACACATAAAATACGTTTCTTACGTGTCCTGCAGATCACAGTGGCGAGCATTGGTTTGGAGAGGTTGATACAGATGGGGGTCCGTACCCGGAAAAGGTGCCCCTTGTTGAGTTGCAGAACTCCCTATGGAGGAGGTCCAGAAAGGGTCAACAGGCCACAGACACTAAGTTAGATGCCAAGTGCTGTGATAAGGACCTGGAGTATTGTTCTGGGTGGGAACGTGTTATCAAAATACTGAGTCCAGGGTTCAATTGACCTTTCAGGCAGGAGGGGTTGTGTCATCATATTTGGGAACAAGACCTTTTGTCATCTTTTGAAGATTTGAGGCCAACCCAATTGATATGCTCATTTATTTTCCCCCAATCTGTTTTCAGAGCATTCAGGCCGCAACCCTCCAGCCAGGGCTAAACCTTCTGTAATTTAGATTGGGGCCTTACTCATGCCCCTCCCGGCACCTCCAAGGCTACTTTTCTCATGGACACCCAATCACTCTGCATCAAAATACTAAAAAGGCCCTTTGTTTGGTTAAGTGTCACCTCATGTTTTGCAGTACTTATAGCTTTGTACTGCTATAAGTACTTCAAAACATAAGTACTGCAAAACATAAGTACTGTATCAACATTCCTCTCTCCTTCCAAAAACAATTTCCTTTGTGGATGGTTCGTCAACTTTGTATCACTGTGACCTGAGGCTGTTGGTTTGAGGCTTAGCTGACTAGTTGGTTCTTAGCTTGTACCCATCATGCTCTATAATATGAACCAGTGTTTCTCCCACTTGGGCTAACATATATTCAATACAAGTTATATTTAATCTACTAATGCTACAAACAGGTGTATATAGTTACTAAAGTTATCTAAACGCAGGTTTACAATCATGTGGTCGGAGGAGAATACAATCAAAATGCAGCACCTCCCGGGCCCGTGTGAAAAGGGCCTTAAATGCTGGCTATGATCCTAAGCTTACTTGCACTAGCAGAATCCCATCAAAGTCCATTAGGTTCTGCCACTGTAAATGCATTCAGGATTGCAAATTTTATTTGATGAACCACTAGGGTTCATAGGACAGAAGTTTTGAATACCAAGCTTTTATTAGATTGGATGCTGGATAATAGATTGTCTCTGAAATCACCTCTGTCCGATTAAGTAGTCAACAATAAAAATGCTGGGAAGCCTTTATTGTAGTAAAAACTATTCGATCACGTTCCTCTGGATGAATCGTGTGGGGGCTAGCAGTTAGCACCAACATGAATCATATTCATTCCTATGAGATCCAGTCTCATGCCAATCAGTGCAGCGGCTATCCATCTGGAGGATCACATCCTTTGTGAGAGTTGCCTGTTTTGTTTGGTCTGTATGTAGAGGTAAACTCGCCTGTAGGACACCACCATCTCTTCCCCATTAATGTGAGTGTTGGCAATGGGAATACATCTGTGTAACCTAGAATGTGACAATCGGCACATCAGTATCTAGAAGAAAATCTCCAGTTTAACAAAAAAAAACTAGAGAAACAGAGAAGATTAATTCATATGAGGCAAGCAAGTAGCAGAACCTTGTAATTAAAGACAGGATTAGTCTTGTTTCAGTGGCATAAGAAGAAGCTCCGTTATTTTTTATTTTCTCTTTTCCCCCTCTCCTTTAAGCCTGAATGGCCCATGTAAATGAAAGAGCAAAATAAAATTTCTATGCCTGATTATGTTCCAGCTCAAAATATCTTTAAGAGCTTTGCTTTTTTGTAAATGACTTGAATCAAATTTACAACTATTCTCTTTCTCTCTCCTTTCATTTTTTAAATAGCCCTATTGGTACTGCATGTTTCTGCAGTAAGTGCATGGGATTCCCCTCCCCTCCCTAAATCACCATTTGGAGCGTTTACTCAGGTGGTCTAATGCTGGAACATAGGCCAGGTGTTAACAAACGAGACAATAGTCCACACCAGGTGGGTGTCCACTGCCCATTTTAGATGTTTGCCCCCCACCAGCCATGTGACCTCCACCCACCGGACATGCAGCCCCCACTCGCAGCAGGGTCTCGGAGAATGTGGAGCCTGCCATGTGGGTGAATGTAGACTAATGTGCGCCCACATGTCCGCGTTCCATCAATTAGATTGCTTGCAGTGCCTCCGTGCATACAGGTCCGCCAGCACCATAAAGTCGCAGGCAAAAATCCTAGAGCTTCTGAGGAGCAATTGCTTCCTGCCCCTCTGTCCACTTCTGCTCTCACTGGTGCTGCCAGTGGGGGCTGCCCACAAGCACATGAAATACAAGCAGTAGGCTGCCTGTTGATTAGGTTGGACACGCTAAACATGTGAGTGGGGGCTGAGCAGGGGCTGCATGGACTGAACCTGAACTCCAGCGGGCTATCATTTCATTTGTTTTCACCCATACATGCCAAGGGATCAGGTACCAAGAGGAAAGGGCTGTTTGGAAGAGGTCTACATTAATTAGAATGAATAGGAATTATGTGCCCACAATCTCCTAAAAGCCATTTTCATAACTGCTTGAATTAGAGAGTTGCGTCTTAAGACTTAACAACAGTTCCCTTAGTAAATATGTCTTAAAGGACTTCGGCTGAAGAGTCGTTTTCATCAAATTGTTATAATAAATAATTGTCTTGATTGTTATATCTTATATGTTTATATTCATGTTTTATTTTGACCGTGTTTGATACGTTGGTTTCTTTGTTATGTTTAGGCCAGGGCGAAAGTCAGAAACCGATGATACCAGTCGTCAATTAGCCAGCCGTCCAGACCTGGATGCTATCAAGTGAATGCTTTCTAGAAATAAGGATACAAATTAGCTGGTATGGGGGGGATGTGAGGAGACTCGAGAGGGATCTTACCTGCATTAAGTGAAATGAAGAACCGCTGGGGAAAGGTTAACCAAACTAAAGAGTTAATTTAGGAGACAAAGGGAAAATTAAGGAATGGCTAGAGTGGAAATCAGAGACCCAAGTTTTGTAGTGCTGTCCTCTGGGTGGATAGTACTTACACTCACAAAGAAGTCCCATTGAATTGAGCAGAACCCATGTTCATGCTATCTGCTCATGCATTAGTGCATTGTAAAATAGCTTTCATGCTCAAAGTGCTATGTTACTCGAAGCATAATTTACTTCAGTGGGGCTTCTGCCAGGGCACCACGGCACCTTTAGGATTAGTGCCACTGAGTATGAAAGAGGGCGGAGAATGGAAGAGGAAAATAGAAGAAAACTTAGATGGCAAAAGGGGCAGAAAGAATAAAAGAGTAAACAAAAGACTAGCAGATAAAGTTAAGAGGCTTATGCAGGGCCAGCCTTACCCAAGGGCGACCACCCTGGACCCTGCTTTTCTGGGAGCCCCGCAGTGGCCGCCAATTTTACCAGGGACCCATACTCTTTCCCAGTAGGGCCCCAAACCTGACCACTTTTAGGGCCCTATAGACTGTGCCCTTGAGGGGATGGGGCCATGGGGAAGGAGATGAGGGTCTTCAGGGGCCCCACATTGGATCTTCACCCTGGGCCTCACAAATTCTAAGGTCAGCCCTGGGCTTAAGTGAAGAAAAAGCAGAAACTTTCAGAACCTCCACCCCCACCCCCCAAAGGTTGGACACCTCTGCTCAAAATGCTTCAAAATCCAGAAGGTAAATGCAAAAATGGCTATTTTATTTTGCTTTGAGGAGCTGACTAATGATTTAGTTAAAGCTGGCAATACTAGATCTTTCTAGTACTTTGATCTTGAAACCATTGTATTCATTTCTCTTCTCTGTAGCTAAATTCTTCAAAAATAAGATTTAAAGACCTTCAGCTCAGGGATATCTGAGGATGTTTAATTTGAATTACACATTTATAAGGTTACTTAGCATACTAATCAAATTACATGTGAGTCATTGTAGTATGAGACAGATTTGTCTTGATAGCTTCACTAATGCAAGACAAAATTCTACAGATAAAACTGATGTGTGGTTTAGAAGAACATGCAATGAGTGAATTATCTCTGCCAAGAGCATATGTGCCATATGCAGGAAAACAAATGATGAAACTTTTATGATTCACTTGGTATTCAACAAAGACTGGTCTCAGATAAAATATTATAAAATAAAGCACACGTAAAACTTACGAGATGTTTTAAAAAAGTAGATTTTAGAAAAAAGAAAAGAAAAGAGAAATGAGAACACACATCACATAATGCAGCCTATGGGGATTTCAATGAGGAAGTGGCCTGAAGCCTGTACTGTACATCTCAGAAAGACATGGAACTGCTGGTCTCTATGTCTCTACCACCACAGAAGCGAGAAGGCCTACACTGGTCAGAAAATGGGAGAGCGGGGAGGGCTTTCTAACTTGCTCAAGGTAGAACAATCGATATTTTTAGATGGACCCAGAGGTGGCCACCCCCAGGTCTATTCCGGCTGTGGTGGGTTTAAATGGAGGTGACCGCCAGCCTGCCCACACAGCGCCCCCTTCCCTGCATCATAGAATTGCAGGCAGATTGCCAGGCGCTTTAGACAGCTGCCCGCAGTTCGATGGTTGTTGCCAGGGCAACCCCCGGCCAGAAATGGAGCTACAGCAGCCCACAAGTAGACAGACTGCTGCTCCACCCACAGCCAGTGCTCTGGATTTGAGTGGCCTGCTGCGCTTGCGGTGCTCCAGGATGTTTCAGAGCCCCACAAGCAGAACTAGCTGCTTGTTCCGCCTCACCCCAGGATGACCTGCCTTTACACAGATGGGCCACCTCAGAGTGGAGTGGAGCAGAGCAGGTGTCGGTCTAAAAACACCAATTAAATGAAGTAGTGGTTCTTAAACTGGGAATACAGAAGATATTTGGGGGTGGGGTGTAGAAGGAGAACAGTGTGCATGATGCCTAGCTAGAACACTCAGGCATACACATCTATGGGCATGATGGAAATTACGTGAAGAACAAACATTGACATAATTATTTTGCTGCTACGAAGACTAATTGCATACTTAGTCTGTGATTCATATAGTATCTTAAACAAAACGAGCAGCAGCCGATGCTGCTTCTGCACCTACGACACTATACACATTAGTGTGAAAAAGAACAACCACACGTACAGTCTGTTACTGAATCCATATATTCAAGAGACAGTTTGGACAGAACCTGGAAACTGAACATGATTAAGATACTTGAAACTCTTGGTGGGCAAAGAACAGAGGCCCTGAGTTCAACCACATTGGGTGTAAACAGACAGACTGCAGCTCCAGGGGGGTGGTAGCACCAGCCTGCTTTGCTCCCAGACTGACCTGTCCATCTGAAAGTGGCCTGCCAGATGTGGAAGCTGAGCAGGCTGAGCCTGCTTTGGAGCAGCCTCTCTTGCAGCATTCCGGAACATCTTGGAGTGCCGCCAACAGAGTGGGCCAGCCAAAACCCAGGACACCATCCTGGAGTGGAACTACTGTCTGCTTGGCGGATCTACGCTGCAGCTCCACTCCTGGCCGACCTTTGCCCTGGCAACAACCTAGAACTTCAGGAGCCAGTCTAGAGCTTTGGGCAATCCACCCGCAACTCTATGTGGGGGAGGAGTGCCGCATGAACAGACCATGGCCAGGGGAACCTGCTGAGTCCATCTAAAGCGAACCCAGGTGGGGCTGGGAGTGGTCAGATGTGGGGGTACACCCCCAGAACATCTCCAGGGGTGAGCTGCCTCACGTCCATCTAAAAACACCCATGGTTTCTCCAACACTGTTTCTGTGATTGCATTCGCAGCCCCACAAAACTTCTCTAGCTGTCTATGTTCTAGCTCTCTCATTCTCCCCATGGCTTTCTCCATCACTCTCTTTCCATGCCACCCTCAATAGTCTCCATACAATATAATCCCACTCTTGCACAGACTTCCAGACCTCTCCCTTTCTGCAATCCTTTCCCCCATTCTCCTGGTCACCATACCATCCCAGTTAGTTAGCTTTTATGTTACTCTTCTTCCTCCTCTCATTCACCTTTCTGTGGGCAGGCAGAAAGAAGGCACAGAGAGGTGATTGGTGTTAAAACAGGGGCATTTAAATAGGACATGTAAAATATTCCCAAATTACTCCTGAGGCTTGTTTTTGGTGGCCAGCAAGTTTCCGGTACCCATCATATCAGCGATGATCTTCAACTTGAATGTAGTGAAAGTACAGTTGTGAATGCGTTTCATAGGAAGCATATAATAGATATATACAACCGTACTGTAGGGAACAGATGCATACAGCTGGATGGCCCAAAAGCACTAGAGACAGTATTTATCTGTTTGCCATTGACCATTGTTATACAAGAATATGTGCTTTATTAATTTCTCCAAAGCACTGTATTTTTCTTCCTCCCTAGCCAAATTATCTCACTTGTTGATATGACTAATCCTTTTACCTGTCTCTGCTCCTAGTCATTCTGAATTTGATTGCTTTCCTGCCTACTTCAGCTAACAGCACCGTATTCAGCCCAAGCAAGTTTCACTTACGAAAGATTACTGGTGACTCATTCTCTGAGCATCACAACTCCCCTTTTCTTTTTGTACAAGAGTTGCTGCTGTTATTTGAGTTTTTGAAGTATGCCTCAATATGAATGCAGCAGGAACCAAATAGCAAACATCATAACAATGCACACAACCAAAAATAAGTTTCAGAGGAAACTTTCAAGTCTGACCTTAAAAAGATTGTTTTTTAAATTCACTCATCAGTATGGAAGTGTATGATGACAGCAGCATAGAGCCAGGTATGTAACCCTAGACCTGGAAATAACGTGTCAGATTCATAACACGGGTCTTAGCTGAGTCACAAACCTGAATCACATTGCACAGAGCAACAAGAAGAGCCAGAGAACAAAAACCTTTCAATACAAATAAAATTGTTTTTTTAATAAATATTTATTCCCCAATTTAATATGTAACCAGTGCAACCGCATGGGATGGGACTGAGATGTGAAAAAGCAAACACAAGCTGCATCACTAGAAATGGATTGAAAGACTGCATTAGTGCTGAAATGAATACTGGATTTTTGTATTTGTGGATATTCGCGTTTTGGATTTCTATCTAAATGGTATCTGCAACTAAAGCAGATATTTGTCTGTCCAGTTTGTTTGGAGTTTTTTGCTTTTTTGCTTGTTCAGTTATTTGGGTGTCCGGCCAGTTCATTTCAGCTACTGTGCATGTGCAAATAGCCAGAAAAAAGTAACAATATAACCAAATATCTCCCCCCCCCCAAAAAAAAAACCCCAACCAAGTCAAAACCTGACAAAGATGGACTTGAATACTGGTTATTTTCCATTTCAGCACTTACACTTCAAACCAGGCAAAATTCTCGGACGCAATATTTGCTGTGAATATTTGTTTCAGCTCTCGGTTGAATGACTAATACTCCCCCCCCCCCCCTTTCTGCATTTCATACTTTCCTTATTAATCAGTTACCCATGCAGTAGTGTAGACTCAGGATGTCAAGAAAGCAACAGGGCACTTTCCTTGGCCATGGCTAAAACAACCAGTTGTGGTAACATCAGCCATTCATTGAGAGACTAAGGGAAGTAGGATCCATGCCAAGGATTCCATTTTCTCTTAAATGGTGCTTTAACCTTCCAGTGGTTTGTTGAATTATAAGAATCACCTTTTCTATGTTAGGTTTTGATAAGGAGTGTGGTTTGTAGGTAGCGGATGGGAGTAGGCTCAGCAGGTGTTCTCCAAAAACAATAAACATTCTGTATAGGAATGGAACCTTGTGCAGAAAAAGGGCCATAATGGTATTTTCAGGTGTTTTACATAGTTTTGAAACTAGAAGGTTTCTTAAAAATGAACCTCCAAACAACGTAGTTTTATTAGTCTAATTCTTTCTTTAGTGGTTCTATTTTCCTAAGATAGAATGGGCTGAGCAGTCTAAGAATGCCAAGGAGGATGTTCTTTTTCTTACACCCTCCTGAGTAGCATTGCAGCAATACCAGTGTGAGCACTGTGATATTTCCTGAGGAACAGTTTGCGTTCCCAAGCAAAATGTGTGCTCATGTGAAAGAGAACTGACTTCCAAGCAGTAAGATAAGTGAGTGAACCTCGAATTCAAGGGAAGCAGAGGAACTGAAGAAATAGGAAACCTTGCAAATACATATTGGTGACTTAACTAGTTCATTATGGAAATGGCACATCATTTTACCATGGTTTGAAGAACCTGTTACTTTCATTCATCATGAAACACTTATTTTTGATCATGAGATGGATAATGATGATGACTTCCAAGAAGCATATTTTTTTATTCACTGTCATTTGCTTTAAATATGCCCATTAGCCCCTGTGACTCATTTCCCTCAGAAGATGGGCCTGGTTGGCATTGTGGCTGACAGCAAGATTGAAGAGCAAAGAAAGAAAAGAAGAGACAGTGATATCTGGAGAAAAAAATCCCCTTGTTTGCCTGGTGACATGCAAAATACAAGTGTTTATTTATTTAGTTAGTTTCATTATTTGTATCCCGCCTCTCCTGCCTAGGCAACTCGAGGCAGCTTACAAAAATTAAAATATTTTAAAATATACATAAAATACAGAAAAGGGAAGCGTAAGATTTTTTTTCTCACCCACCCTTCACCCCCCTCCCTCACCAAAGGCCTGGCAGAACAGCCAGGCCTTGCACTGTCGTGTGTTGTCGAAATGAGGCAAGGTCCAGGGCACCCAGGCCTCCACTGGAAGGGAGTCCCACAGCCTGGTTGCTGCCACCAAGAACACCCTCTCCATTGTAGCCCCCCGCACTGCCCGGGGGACATCGAGAAGGGTGCTGCCGGCGGACTGCAGGGGTCGATCCAGGATACGGGGAGTGAGGCGGTTTTTCAGATAGGAGGGGCCCAGACTTTACAGGGCTTTATAGGTAAGCGCCAACGCTGTGAATCGGGCCTGGAAGACTATCGGCAGCCAGTGCAGAGCTTGGAGCACTGGTGTAATGTCCTCACAGCGTTTAAACAAGAGCTGGGTCAAAATACCCTGTTGAATGGGACTGTTGTCAAATAGGGATTTGTATTGTTTGTCCCAGATATTTGCTACAATTTATTTTGGGTGTTTGACTGGTTCCATAAATGTCGCTACTGGGGAAAAAACAAAGGAGAATGAAATTTATCTTCTTGATACAAAATTTCAATGTTCACAACCATGTCAGTCATTTGGCCAGCCTTATTTTTTAAACTTTACATCAACATCAAAATAAAGCTTTACTATAGGAGTGTGGAACTATTTTTTCCTCTGGCAGGCCAATCTCGAAATTAGTCCAACCTCCACTGGATAGGAGTTGGTCACAGTCAAGGGATGTGCTCAGAAAAGAAGGGAGGGGTCCAGAGAATGGATTTATGCCATGGATCCATCCCCTATCAATAAGTGTATGCCCTCATCTCTGCTCCCTGGAAGCTTCCCCTGTGCTCCTTCTTTCGGTGTTTGGGGGTAGGAACTGGATCCGTGAGCCAGAATTAGAAAGGGGCCAAATAAAAAAACCCAGCTGCAGACCAGGTTTAGCCACAGGTTCCCCAGCCCTGCTGAGTTATTTCACATCTGATTGTAATTGATTACTTTTCTGCCTTTGTACCATGGGGATATTGTGAGTGATGTGTAAACACCACTCCCTTTCAAATATATATTATTATCGATATACCATTTTCAATGTTCAGAGTGCTTTACAATCATTTATTTTGTTCACCCTCACAACAACCTTGAGAGGCTAGATCATGTACTTGCCCTGACTGCCATAGTCAGCAAATATCTTAGTTGTCAAAATCATTTTTATCTTTGTTTTGTTGACCTACGCACAGCTTTTGATTCTGTGTGTAGGGACCGCCTATGGTCTAAACTAAGTACATCCTCAGTTGACCCACGGCTGTTGTTCTTGCTGGTAAAGCTGCACAGTGGCAATTCCCTGCAAGTACGGTACAACCAAGCTTGTAGCCTGTCCAGGAAAGTCCAGGTTTTGGCTGGCATCAGGCAGGGATGTATTTTGGCTCCTGCCCTATTCAATTTTATCTAAATGATGTTATATCATTTTTAAAGCATAGTGATACCCATGCGCCTGCTGTTGGCGGGAGGGAAATTCCAGCCCTCTAGTATGCCAACGACATGGTATTGATCTCTCGAAAAATGGTAGGCTTGAGACGTGCTATGAACCAGCTTGGGGACTATTGTAGTAAAGAGGCTTTAACAATCAATTTTGACAAAACCAAGGTAATGGTAATGGGGAACTCTAGGAATCGCAAGTCTTATCATTGGTCAATTGGGGCTAACCCAATAGAGCAAGTTTCTTCTTATAGATATCTGGGAGTGATTTTCTCTTCTACTGGCAGTTGGAAGCTGCACTTGGATGCAGTAAAGTCCCAGGCTAGGCGTACCACCGTGGCGATTACTAGTTTCTTTTTTGGCCATGGGGGTAAGTTGGTGCTGCCAGCCCTTCGCCTCTTTAAGGCTAAAGTAATTCCCCAGGTTTTATATGCCTTTCCAGTTTGGAGTATTGCCTACCTGAGTCAATTGGAAGCTGTTCGAAATGGCTTTCTTGGCTCTATCTTGGGAGTTCCCAAGGGTACCCCCCCAGGTAATTCTAAGGCTTGAAAGTTCTAGTCATACGATCAGGCAGGTTGCCATGCAATCGTTGCTCAAATATTGGATTAGGATTTCTCTATTTCCTTTGCAGGATCGTTCCCTTATCAGCCTAGTGTCCATCCATGGCCTTTTGGGTTTCTGGGAGTCTGCAGTTGAGCAGGAAGTTTATAACTTGGGGTTTTCTCGTGACTTTCTATCGAGGGTAGGCCCTGAGGGTACTGAGTCCCTTATTATTAAGAAACTAGCTGATCAAGAACTTCAGACCACAAATTCTCTCTTAAGAGCGCAGAGAACAGCCCCTGTTTATTTTCCCCTGGAACCTTTTCATGCTAAAGCTAGCTGCTAATTTGCTTGGCCTAATGCAACTGTAAGATTAGCATTTACCCAACTTAGATGCAACACCTACTCACCAGTTTTTTTGGAGGGTCGGTACGCTGGGATCCCTATGGAGAATCGGTACTGTATTCTTTGTGAGCTTTGTGAGCCCGATTCTCTCTTACATGTTTTTTTTCGATGCCCTGCTCTGGCAGATTTAAGAGGAAAGTTCTTGGGTATCTCATCTCCCTTTGTCCATGTTGATTGTCTACATTCTCATTTACGGGAGTTTCTTAGTCCCGTTGATTCAGCACTGACCCACGCAGTGGCTAGTTTTGGTGTAGCCACTGCTCGCAGACGTACAAATCTTTTGTAAACTGTGGTTTTTTAGTTAGATTGGTAGAGCTATAGTGGGATGTTAAGCATGGCTGTTTGTACTGGGTAAGCTGTATGCATATATTGGCCGCAATGCTTGTTCAGTTTGTTTCATTGTTTATTTTTGTTATATTGCATATATAGCTTATACTGTAATAGCTACAGCTACAGGATAAAATTTATATTCATTCAACCTTGAGAGGTAGGTCATTATTCCTGTTGTACAGATGTGGAACTGGAACTTGGTGATTTGCCCAAGGTGTCCCAGTAAGTTCATGGCTGAGACAAGATTCGAACCCTTGGCTTTCAGGATAAGGGCGAACATCTTATTCATTAAGCTACACTGGCTTTCTCTTGTATCTTATATACTTAGGGTATTTTCAGATGTGACGAGATCATGCTCAACCACGGTGGATTCCCACCGGGCGCGAAAG
This sequence comes from Sphenodon punctatus, assembly GCA_003113815.1. Lineage (NCBI taxonomy): Eukaryota > Metazoa > Chordata > Lepidosauria > Sphenodontia > Sphenodontidae > Sphenodon > Sphenodon punctatus. The sequence goes on from QEPC01002874.1 coordinate 753,406, forward strand.
ATCTCGTCATGGCTGAAGGGGGAACGGAAGTTCCCCCCCCAGATGTTCCCCCCCGTCAATCACGGCGGGGAATCACATTCACCACGCGATCGGCGGAACCGGCGAGCCCGGGCCCGATTGCGTGGTGAATGCGATTCCCCGCCGTGATGAAGGGGCCCGTTCCATCTGGACGGGTACCATGGCCCGGAATCCCACCGCGGATTCCGGGCCGTGCAGCTGCACGTTGCGCCGCACAGCCCCGCCCCTCCCCGATTCCCTGCCAGGATCAGCCGGCATGTCTGTTGGATGTGCCGGTGTGATTCCGGTGGGGAATCCCCACGGTGATTCCGTGCTAGGGCGACTAGCGCCCTGTCACGTCTGAAATCACCCTCTGATAGTGATACGCTAGAGCAGTGGTTCCTACACTATGGGTTAGAGAGCACTCGCAGTCTGACAGTCCAGACCAAATTGCCCATGTCATCAGACATGGCTATATCAAAGTGGGCTTTGTTCCTACTGAAGTCATGGCTGCAGGGTGGGTGTAAAATAACTGGAATGTGAATGCATAGGTGTAAAATTCATAGAGGCTGGGAGCAGCTGAGTCCCCCCTATTGCTAGTGTTTCCACCCCTGGAAACATTTGTAAAATTTTAAAGCTAGTAAATTTTAAAAATATTATGGACTTCTAAATAAAATTAAAGTCTCTATTCCTGGAGACTATGAGAATACAGCAGTTTTTACTAGAGAAAAAAAAAGTCATTGACTTTTGGCCCTCCTCTAAAATTGCAAAACTTTAAACACCTATGCATGCATTTTCTGTTCACAACTTTCCTGTGGCCATGGAATAGGCTTAAATTGCTGCAATGTATGTAGACTTTGCTTTAAAATATTAGGGGAAATGACAATATCTTAGCTGTCAGAGCAGTTGGGCAATGAAATATGCTGGCCTAGGGAGGTTAAGGAATCTGTCTCATTGGATGTTTTCAAGAATCAGCTGGATAAGTGAGCCAGTGTGGTATAATGATAAGGTGCTAGATTTGGACTTGGAAAGCCAGAGTTTGAATCCTGTCCAAATCATGAACTCACTGGGTGGCCTTGGGCAAAACACTACCTCTCTGACTCAGTTCCCCATCTGTAATAAATGGGAATGTTTGTCTGTGTCTCCCTGTGTTCCCCTCACCATTGTCCATCTTATATCATAGGTCTACTGGGAAGGGACCCGTCTCTAATAATAACAATTGTACAGTGCTTAGTGCTATATAAATGCTTAATAGTAAGCATCTGTCTGTGATGCTGTGAAGATAGAGTACATTTTACCTTGCAGCATCGGGTTGGACTAGAGGAACCTAACCCTATTGTTCTGTGATCATGGTCATTCCCCATCCTAAAGATGGCTGTGGCAGCAGCAGGGACCAAAGCCACCTGCCTCATACACCATCTCTAGTGGCTATATGGAGGTCTGTGAGAAATCTTGAGGGTTTGCAATGATCTGTTGGTCCAGAATTTCTGGAAAGCACTAAAATAAAAGATCAACACAGTACTGCCCAATCTTTCCAATGCAGAGCAGTATAATACATGGGTTCTACAGTTGTAGCACTCAGGATGTCGCATGTAGCCCAACCCCACTCTTGAAGGGCAATTTAGTAGTAACTGTAGCTTCCACTGGACAGAGTTTGAGTCCTATTGTCTCTATGGTGGCGTTGCAGGTCACTCTGTCTGCATTGTCCAACTTAAGCCTCGCACTTCCAGCTCACCAGTGGCTCTAGAATGGCCAATCTGCCAGGATTGTCCTCAGGTTATTTATTTATTTATTTTATTTTATTTAAGTATAGTGCCAGCAATGTACCCGTCACAGTACAATCATAATTAGAGACAGGTCTCTACTTGGAAGGGCTTACAATCTAGGAAATCTCCAGGATCCTGGTACCTGGCAGTGTAGGGTAGGGGGTGGAATATAGATAACTGTGAAATGATTATTGAATGGTGAATCAGATTTACTTTATCAGCTTCTCATTAGTCTCATATGTGCCAGGAGGCTCTCCCATCTAGTGATTCTATAATCGGATATACACAGTGGTCTTTATTTCACATAAAGAGGTAGGACACAAGATCTTTTTTAGGGATGGGTCATGGGTGGCCATTGGGATCAGGACAATGGAAGATGGTGTCATAATAAGTGCCAAGATAAAAAAAATGCCAGGAGCAGGGCAGGAGTAGTCAAGGTCAATACTGGGGATGAGTCCAAGAGACAGTCCAGTTCCTCCCAGCCATGCCTACTCAGAACAGGTAGGCATAACTAGGAGGGAGGCGAGATGAGGGAGCAGGGCTGGGGAAGGGAACAGAATTGTCTTTCTTCAATGAAGAGGGAAGAAAGTACAGACTAGGTACTTTCTTTTTGTACAATCTGGGTACATGATTTTGGCCTGCTGTGACCCACTGTGGTCTGGGACCCGCTAACACATGTAAACACGTGCCGCCAGATGTTGACCTGGGATTGCCCCAGGGAGCATTGATGGCTAGCCCAGGCTGTGACCTCAGCAAATCTCAGAGGTTACAGCCCAGGTTAAGGGACGCCCATGCATGCCAAAGTGGGCCACAGCAGGCTAGCATGTCCATTGCGGTGCACCATACCCACCCTGGGGCTGTGCCTCATTGGCCACTGTGGCTGTCTGTCATGGTGGGGGGCTGGGAGCAGGGCGCAGGTGGGACTGCCTGCCTGCACGTTTGTTGTACTCCATGACTGTGCAGGTGGTGGGACAGCTTCCTGGCCATGGGAACATCAGTTCAGTGCCCCAACCTGAACTGGGCCGTGTCGTCCATAATTTTCTGCCCTGGGGTGGCCCGGGGAGCAGTCCGGTTGACCGCACGTCTAGTTTTACCCACTGATGAGAAATCCTGACTCCATTTGAAATCAATAGTATCTGGTTAAAGGATAGGACTAAATGGTGAATTTTCATGATGAAGAGAAGTAAATACTGAGGTGGTCCAGGGATCTGTACTGGGACCGGTGTTGTTTACTGTATTCCTTAATGATCTGGAAAAGGGAGTTAAGAGTGAGGTGATCAAATCTGCAGATTACACAGTTATTCAAGGTAGGTAAGACTGGGGCATACTGTTTGGAATTAGAGGAGCAGATTTTGCGAGACTGAATGACTGGGCCACCAAATGGCAGATGAAATTTAACGTTGCTAAGTACAAAGTGATGCAAATTGTGTCCGTTTTAATTTGAACTGAATCCTTAAATGAATGGCAGCCCAGTGGCATTATATGAGAATGGAGAATTTAGCCATTGCCTTTGTGTATGTGTACCGATAAGCACATTTATATATATATATCTCCCTAGTTATTTTAACCCACAGGAAGTTCTTTCTGTGTAAGCAATCCTTCTCCCAACTGGAAGTGCCTACAGCCTTTCTAAACGTTAACTGGAATTGCCCAAATGGAGGTATGCCAGTGTTTTGGCAAAAGCATAGTTTAGTGTATTTATGACAATCAGAGAGGTGTATAGTAGTATTAACTACTCATAATTTTATCATGAATTTCATGATTTTAGAGGTTTTTAATCCTTAAAATTGCAAGACTCATAATAAAATAGTGAAAAACTCTGCTTTAATCTTTTATTTTTATTTTTAAAAGGAATTTTCTAGCCTTCATGGTTGTGTTGGAAAACTTGTAAAAGCGATTTCATTGAGACATAAAGGCTCAGAAAAAGAAAATAACTCAAATGCTATTAATTAAAATTCATGATTTTGAAGGGGAGAGGAGGTCTGATTCATGATCAATCATGTACTAGAGAAGAGTGATGCATTCATGACTGTTGGTAGCCTATTGGAGAAAGCGGACATGTTCGGGTAGAGAAACAGTCACACAAAATTGCCCTAAAAATAACAACCAATCTCTGTAGGGTGCTTTCATTTGCTGCTGTTGCAGCTCCTGCTGAAACTAAGTAAGAGTGAAAAAGAACTCCAGCAGTCAAAGCCACAAAATACCTGACCACAAGCTGATTGTCTAAATCAAAAGAGGAAGGAGTTGCTATGACATTGATGGTTGAATGTGAACAGCTTTGCAGCAAAGAAAGACACCAATGTCTCGCTAATTTTTGTCTGCTTTACAGCCTTCCTTTGTTTTTCTACTGTGTGAGTATTGAGTACATGGAGCAATAGCAAATACACACTGTATCATTAATATTTTGGCATCTTGTCTTGCCAGTCTTCAACCTGGCCCATCTTCATAAATATAAACGGACTGCCACACTTCATCTGGGTTGCGCCTGTCATTATCGGAGCAAAAGGTTCACTTGTGTTCTTAAAATCTCGTTGGCCATAGATTTATCCCATTTAGCTAAAAGAGGTTGGAAAAGAGGAATTATCATTTTCTGTGTTTCCTGTCGGAACACCGGGATGTTTTTCTTGGATCTCTCGTGGAATTCCCGTATGACCGGGGTTAAGAATCAATGGCTTGCAGGCCGTGGCCCCCTACCTTTTTGATGTGGACCACTGGGGTCCTTTTGTTAGCTGCTTATGATTCAACCTACATTTCTTGTTTGCCTGCATCAAAAGTAGTCCCAGACAGCTAAGAAACCAGTGGTGGAGGCAAAGGGTCTGGTAGTACAGCTGCTGTAACCAGGAGCAGGTTCCACATTTGTCTGGTTAGGATTTCAGCATGCTGTGCGCCATCACTCCATGCTCTGCCTCTGCTGCTGTGTAGTATTACCCCTGCCTTGCTGGACCCACTGTACAACCTCCTGATGCTGCACCAGCCACCCCTCCTCCTGGCTCTTGAGCGTGCCTCCTCAGCCTCTCCACCCCTCCATTGTATTCAGCCTCTGGGAGGTCAGTAAGTCAGCCCATGGAAGAGATTGTGTAGTCAAATGATAGTTTCCTTTAAAAAGTTCCATGCAGTCAGCAGTGAGCTAACAAGGCCTGGCTTCCTATCGATCATTTGATTTGTTAATTGAAGTATATAAAGATGTTATTTTTACAGGTGACTTTGTCATGGAAAACACAACAGATTTCAAACTAAACAAATTTTATTCTTTTTCTTGATCTGAGTTGCAGAAAATCTATTGTTAGGCAATTTTGGAGCCATACTTATCTTTGCTTCCTCTGCCAAATTTGGTTTGAAATGAGCCAGTGTAACCTAGTGAATAATTGTTAGATCTGGATTTGGTAAACTAGGATTCAAATCCTTTCTTAGCCATGGACTTACTAGGTGGCCTTGGGCAACTCACTATTTCTCGGCCTGAGTTTACCACCTGGAAAATGCTAATATAATGACCTAATTCACAGAGTGGTTTTGAGGACTGTAAAGTGCTTTGAATATTGAAATCCCTATATAAATAATAACATTGGCATGGGGGATCCAAATCATTAAGGGGGAAACAATATTCAAAGTGAATGGGATTTGGGGGAATGTTGTCTTCCCTGCAGCTATTATTACTAAGTTCTAGGACCTTGCTTTGTGTATTTTGCCAATGTGGTTCAAATTGGCATGTGGAATCAAAAGTTATGAAGGGGATGAACTCTCCTGCCCCCCCCCCCCCCAAACATGTGCATGCATGTACACACGCACACAGATCTTATAAGCCTTTCCATAAGAAATCAGTCTAAAAATAGCAACTCTTCTCAACAGGGACAAGTTTAGTGGCGGTCAGGAAAAGGAGCTGAGATTTCTTAGCCCTGCACTTCTTCTTCTTCCCTTTCTTAAATTTGTGAACATATTAATAAATCTGTCAGATCCCTACCAATAAGGCAAAATCCCCTTTAAACTGAGTAGCTGTATTTAATTGCTAGAAAATACTCTTAAGTAGTATTCTAAAATAGACAAACTATATCTCTTCTGTTTATTTCGCCTACTTGTTCCCAACTACAAATAACAGTACTGAATGCGATGAATTTGGTCTATTTGTTTCCATCTGAATGAGATGAATAGGAAGCAATATTTGCTTTGTGCTTCATTTACAAAACCATATATTCATTTTAGTAATTTTGTTTTGGTTAGTTCAGATATTTGATTTACTTTGCTATTAAGCATTTTTTTTATTTGTTATTCCGTACTTTGGGGTACTGTTTAGCATTTATGGTACTAGGGGCCAACAGTACTGCCAAAGTAGCAAAATACCAAATAATGAATAAACGAGCAAACAAATATGAAACAACAAAGTAAATGAAGGGACCAAACTTAGAAATATGTGAATGTTGCATATATAAAATAATTTGGATATTCAGTTATTTGGCCAAATATGCAAATGATATTCATGAATAAAATTACATATTTGTTTCAGCCCTACAAATAAGCCATTATGACCCTGACCCAACACAATTCTTTATGTTAGTGGTTCAAGCAAAGTCAGTGGGACTGCTCACATACTTAAAGTTAAGCCCAGGCTTAAGTACTTTCCTGGATCAGGATCTATATCTTCAGTAGTATTTCTTTTTTTTAAATTGAGTGCATGGACTCCCACTTCCTTGATTTTTGGATTCTGCAAATATTTAAACAAGTTTACTCTGCAAGGGGTCTTTGGATGAAGCCCTAGGGCAGGGTTGGAGAACCTTTTCTGTCCTGGGACCACTTTGACAAGTAGTACAAGCTGTTAGGGCCGCATACAAGTCCCTCAGGGGTAGGGGTGCTTAAGGGGTGTACTCAAGAAAAGAAGGGCCCAGATCATGGATTTATGCTATGGATCTGTCCCCCTATCCTTGTGTGCTTGCCTTAATATTTGCTCCCTTACCCCACAGTTCTGTTTTTTAGTGATTGGAGGTGTGAACTGGATCTAGGAGCCAGATTCAGGAACTGGAAATTGGCCACATTAAAAACTTGCTGTTGGCCACACTTGGCCCCCAGACCTGATGTTTCCCACCCCTGCCCGGGGGGGCGGGGAAGAGAGAGTCTTTCCTTTGACATAGGCCCTTTTTGCATGGACGCTCCTTCTTGCCCACATGTGCAGGGGTGGCGTCCGTGCAACTGCTGTGGTGGGTGCATATGCGCTCCCACGCTCCACCCACCTCCACCCATCACCTACGCACAGAGCAACAGGTGCCAGTGGCGGATGCTCCATGCATAGAGGTGGGTGAGCGTCCGTGTAACGGGCTGCCCACGCGTCACCCACCGGCTGCAGCCTCCACCCATCCCCCCCCGCCCCCCCGTACTGCCAGCCCATTTTAAAATGGCTATAGATTGGTTCTGGATCCATATTCTGGTGCATACAGAAGTACTAGTTCTACCCCTTGTATGAGGAAATCATTTTGTAAGAGGCAAGATTTTTCATTCACAAGCCAGTAGTAGACCTACCTACAAAGTAAGAGTGTGGGGGCAGAGCAAAGAAACAGGTACAGTGCTTGCAGATTGAAGCATTTTGTGGAATTACTAGGGTTTTATTTTCAGCTCTTTGTCAGAACTTGAGAACAGAGTCCCTTTTTGTCCAGTCTGCTCAAACCATGGACAGATTTTGTTTCAGCTTTTAAACAAGGATTGTGATAGAAACCACACTGTCTAGTCTTCTGAGGCGACATAGCAAGACAGAGTTTCAGTTCCCTTCCTAACGAGTGCCTAACCACCTACAGAGAAAACAAAAAAGGATCAGGTCACGAAAAGCTTAGACGTGCCTCATCAAAAATCTATGGCTGTTTCTATTTATACGAGTCTTTTTAGTATTGACAGCTTCTGTTGTGTTGGTTTGTGTTTGTGCTGCTGTGGGATCCTTCTCAGAGCCTAGATAAAAGTTTTGGCACTACTGTTCCAAAGCCTCTGATATTTACTAAGTAAGGAGTCATGCAGCACTCCTACAAGCCACTGGCGTTTCATTGTTCAGAAGGTGACTAGCTTGCTTTCTCAAGTGACAGGATTACTGAGTGTTTTACACCAAATGACAATTTTCCTTTTATCTGTGTTTTTATTTTCAGATGTTGCTATGAGGAGAGAAGTCAGAAATGACTGATGTAGAACCTGTGGTCACAGATTTTGCTGCATCAGGAAGGGCAGGCCGCCGAAATGCCTTACCAGATATTCTTGGGTCTCCTGCTGGGGCTGGGACTTCAGACCTACCACACAAGCTAGCTGAACTCTCGGTGTCAGATGGTAATGCCTTCAAATTCTATAAGAATATTTTTGACAGCTGTCCCTGTAACCAAGATTCCCAATACACTGAGGCACCGTGGGGCTTTGGGAGAAGGTCGAGCTTTGTTGGGAAATACCAAGACCGTTTGCTGAAAAATTTACCCTTTAGGTTTTGACATTGCAACTGCAGAAGACTACAGTCAAAAATACTGAGTTCTGCGTTCTGAATAGATTGCTAAGATTTGTGAGTGTGCATCCCATTAAAATCAGTGGGAACATTACATGTGACTTGAGGACAGCATAAAAAAATTAAGTGGTTTTAAAAGAACTGCTGTGTGGTAAGGAAAATGAAACAAAAGTGTGTGTGTGCGTGTTGACTTGGGTGTTTAACCAGATGTAAACAACTAACAGTGGGCATTTTTACACGCACGTTAAAGTTCCGGATTTTTCAATCTTCTGGGTTTACAAGTCCACAAGTAAGTTCCGGATTCATTTTTCAAACACGTTCTACGCAGAAGTTCAAAGATCCAGATGTTTAAGATCTGGGTGAGTGATTTAGACACACAGAAAGTTCAGGATGTTACAGCAAACATCCAGGAGAAATGTGTGTGTAAAAAAGTATTGCACAACACAAGCATCAAATGATAACCAGTGACATTCTAATCCCATGGCCATGTTTGCTTGTTCAAATCAGGACTACATCCACATCTGTATTTCCCAAATTGGAATGAAAATGTACAGCCTTCAGGAACAAAGTGAATTCTGCTAGGTGTTTAAGGAATGTCAGTTAGAAGGTTAGAGCGCCATTGTGGTGTAGTGGATAGATAAAGTACTGGACCTAGGAGACCAGGATTCATCTCTCACCATAGCCAATGAACTCACTAGGTGGGCTTGAGTAAGTCACAACTGCAGCAGTGGGCAGCCTAATAGGTAAGCTGCCCCTTACGAGGGTAGTGCCAGCATAATTTTTTATTGTGTTGTTAGCCGCCCCGAGCTGCATTGCAGGAGGGGGCGGGATATAAATCCGTAAAATAAAATAAAAATAAATAAATAAATAATGGTGAAGGTGCTACTTGAGGCACAGGTGCTATAGTAAGTCAGGGACAGTGCCCGATTGCCTGACACCTATGCTTGGGCATGGCTGAGTTCCAGCCCCAAAGCTTAAACAAGGCTCAGAGCAAAGGGAGAAGACTGTAAAAGAGGCAGACTGGGAGAGCTCTGTCTCAGTTAAAGTTACCAGGGAGAGCTTGGGGAGACAGGAGCTGAGACTGGGCTCTTTCTCCAGATAGACCTGGCTCAGAGGGTGCTGCCTGAGCTGTGCGGTTTTGGCAGGCTGCAGGTGGGACTGGTGCCTGTGGAGCTGAAGAACTGAAAAGAGAGTTTAAGAGGCCTGGTGGCCATGTTTGCTTGTTCAAATCAGGACTGCATCCACATCTGTATTCCCCAAATGGGAATGAAAATGTACAGCCTTCAGGAACAAAGTGAATTCTGCTAGGTGTTTTAAAACTAAGGAATGTCAGTTAGAAGGTTAGAGCGCCATTGTGGTGTAGTGGATAGATAAAGTGAAGGGACTGGGTCTAGCCAGAGAGAAGGGCTGGAACAGAGAAGCCCCGGGCCTCTTAGATATGGGGTGTTTTCAGATGTGACAAGAGCCCGTATTTCCACACTTTTCCAAGCGTGGAAATCCATGCTGTCATCATGGGTGAATGCAGCCACCAGATGTTGGCCCAGGCCGGAACCCGGGTTTGCATGGGCTGTGGCGACACTTAGCCCAGGGTAAGCACCACCACGGCCCGTACAAAGGACTTTGGACCAGGGTAAAGAGGGCCGTAACGTGTGTTGGCCCTCTTGCACTTACACCTGTCTGTGTCTACAGCGGTTCCGGGCAGCCATGGTGGCCTCATAGGGCATAGATATCTATCTATCTCCTGGTGACGGGAAACTGTATATAAGAAACAGATTGGTTGAGAACTGTGAATAAAGGACATTTGAACTACGATTCTCATGAAAACATGACTGTTTGGGCCAGGATCCCGACGAGACTTAGCCCCAGTACCCTGCATGCTGTTACAACATCTCAGCTCCAGTTCTGCACCTGTAAAATGGGTGTGTGTGTGTGTGTGTGTGTGTGTGTGTGTGTTCCCCTCATACATGTCCATTTTAAATTGTAAGGCCACTGAGCAGGGACCTGTCTCTGAAAATCTGTCACTATAAAGCGCTGCGTACACCTAGTAGCACTATAGAAATTAGTAGTAGTTTTAGAAAACAGTCATACCACAGTGCACCCTGCCGTCATAAAACTGTTGCATTATTTAACAGCAACTAGGTGCCAATCAAAAAGATGTGAAATTCTTAACCTCTTAAAATATCAGAGAAAAATCGAAGAAACTGTTTATGGTCCAATTCTTATAACAACTATATATGAGAAGAAAGTAAATCGGTAGTAAATAATTTCTGGAAAGTAAGATATTATTCATGCTGATCTACCCCAGGGGAGAGGAATCCTTTCCCTCCCAGGGGCCACTTTGAATATTAATACAACTCAAAGGGCCGCATACAAGTTGGGTGAGGGTATGCTTCTTAAGGGGTGCTCTCGGGAAGAGGAGGGTCCAGGTCATGGATCTCTGTCATGGATCTGTCCCCTCTCCTTGTATGCATACCCTCATCATGTCTACCTTCCACCGAGCTCAGTGTTTCAGTGCTTGATGGTAGGGACTGGACCCAGGGGACAGATCCAGGAACTGCAAAGGGGCCAAATAAAAACTAGCCACAGGTCACATTTGGTCCCTGGACTTGAGAGGTTCTCCATCCTGAACTACTCTGTTCATTTTGTCCAATGATCTCTTCTGTGTCGCTGTAGTATTGAAATTAATTTGCTATAAGCATCAATTAGCAACAGTGTGGGTGCAATCTTTCATCCTTTGAAGCGGTTGGCTTCAATAGTGAAGAATTTACATCCTAATATTTAAGTGCAATAAATAGCCAAACTTTTCCATAAGAATGCATCTGGCGGTGTTTTAACTGAATGTCTCTGTCTCTTTAGATAATGGAGCAGAAGGAGGAGAAATGTCATCTTCGAAAACCACTCTGGAAAAACAAGAGACAGAAGTTAAAATCAGTGATTCCTAATGTTGGAGGATTATTTGATTTTCGATGCTCACCAACAGACTTTACAGAAGTTGTGCTTTTTGCAGGTCTGAAGACCTAGTAGTAACTACAAGTGTGGGCAGGACTATGTAGTAGGTTGGCATCTGGTGATGTTAACATGGAGCTTAGTTAGGATTGCTGTGATTGCTTTTTTTATTCTAGACCTTCAAAAAGCAGGCAACCTATCTAAAAATCAGAACTAAGGAAGAACTAAGGAACGTATGTAAATTTTTCAAATGGTTATCCGTCACTCTATTCATCTATCTGTCATACTACATTAGATTATGCAAGTGATCATAGTAAAGAGAATACAAAGCAGTAACTGTTTAAATAAACAGTTGTTGGTTTAATTTTCCAAAGCAGCTTTATGCCTTTTGAAGTTACATCAAAGCTTGCTTCCATTTTATCACTCAAAAATGATATCTAGCACAATGAATTGTGGGCATAAGGTGGGCTGTTTATTATCTTTATTCCACGTATAATTGACAACCTTGTGAAATTTTTTGATCCTGGTTATCCCAGCACTAAGGCCTTCACACTTTATCTGCTTCTCAGAACATTGCAGGGCTGGTGATGTTAAGGGAGACCTGGTTTTGACATTTCACTTTGATCAGGTGAGGTTTTGGCGCTTTTTAAGGATGTCCTGAAAAATTCTTAAGTAGGTTAAGAATAAATAATCTTTCCAAATAATCTGTGGGCTCTTTATCCACGATGATCTCCCTACTTCTGTCTTTATGCGCACAGAATCAGTACTATGTGACATTCATATGTAGCTACAATTTCTAAGTGATTTACATTGTTTGATCTCAACATGGAAATTAAATAGACATTTTCTCTTTTGTTTATTGCTTGTATCTTTGTCTTTCCTGTATCGGTCTGAATGAATGTGAAAAGGACCAGAATACATACTGCTGTTTTAGCTGAGGTATTGAATTGTTTGTTTTATAAGCGCCATCACAGGCATTATGGTTATACTAACACCTTTTAAATCTGTTTCGACAAAAAGAATCTGTGTTTTATCATAAAGATCATATTGCTTAAAATATTTTGTATGCATCTCTTTATTTGGCATAGTATAGATTCTCCAAATGCATGCACATTATTTATTTATTTATTTAATTGGAATCTGAGCCACTCCTTATTGAGATCTGGATTATAGCTAAGCTTCATAATTGAGCTCGTGACATTTTAGACCCTGGATCTCTCTTGAAAATATTATTTTTCCATACATAGCTATATTTGGTGCTCAAAGGATAAAATTTGCAGTTGCCCATTTGGTTGTTGGGTTTATCTCTTTTCTTTGCAAGTTTATTACGATTTTCTAAGTCTGACAGCTAACACAATTAATGAATTTTTTTCACTTCCAGTTCAGGTTATAACTTTATAGGTCAGGCTATTCATTTCACTGGGCAAGTTACAAATATCATTAATGATTGGTACTGACCATGCTTAGAAAAGAGGGTCAACAAGACTGATTTGCAAAGTACACAAGGTTTACATGACAGCACAGTTCAAAAGACTTTATCCCAAACTAAAGTTAGTGATAAATAAACTAACTTGCGCCTCATCAGCTTCAAAAGTTCTCAGTATGAATTGGATCAGGATGTAGTAGCATTTGCCATGGCATTTATGAATCAAAAGAGTGGCCAGGAGAAAAGTCACATTCACATTTAATAAGAGAGAGATCTTCAATTGTATATGCCTTTCTGAGGAGATAAAATAGGCCCTAATTCTTAATGAAAAGAAGGGTGATGTACCCTTCCACCTTACCTAGGTGGCTGTTGGCTAGATATTGAGCTGTGAATACCAAGATGTTTATGAAAGGCTATGATCCTTGCTACATGGTTGCTATTGAAATAAATGACAGACAATGTACTGCATCACTGATCATTTCTCAGAATAACCGGTGACAACAAAGCAAACTTCATTTATTTTCACAGTATGCCCAGGTCTGTTTTACAATATCCTAATTTTTTGGGATCAGAGTTATTCATCCAGCAAAATAACCCCCTTCTCTTATCATTCACATATATTTTATGTATACAAAGGCTACTTGAAACAATTAGGGAAAGTGTTATTTTACTCACTGTCTGAGCCCTCCACACCCGGGCTTTTTGAGACTAGGGTACTTGCAGTTTTTAACAGTCCGAAACAGGTTTTCAGTAATGTGTGTTTCATAGTCAAATTATATTGGCACTCTTTTGGGATGCTCTGCATAAGTGAACTATTCCAGACTTAGACAAATATTTATTACACAGACACGGTATTTTCAGATGTGACGGTACCACAGGTGGCTATGCTTTGGCCCGTATGGCCACTTGCGGTACCGTCACTTTTGAAATAGCCCACCAGATGTTTTCCCTGGCCGTGGTGGTTTTTAACCCATTGCAGAGGCACAGCCCGGGCTAAGCCATGGCCCGGGGAACACATCTCCAGACCGGGGTAGAGTGGGCCATCATATTTGATGGCCTGCTCTACCTAACCCCGGTCCGGGTCCAGGGCTATTCTGGGCAGGCCACACTCAGCAGCGCAGGGGGTGGGGCTGTGCAGACTCACATCCACACATTGCTCCACCCTCTCCCCGGCCTGGGCCCAGACACATCAGTTTGGTGGCCAGGCCAGATCCTGCCCAGGGTGAGGGCCCTCACCCTGGGCGGGATCAAAGCATGATGGCACAGTGCACCGTCATATGTGAAAATACCCAAAGAGTTTCATTGTCATGTACATCATATTTTTATTCTGTGCAATAATATATAGGTTTACAGCCTGATCTTCTGCCAGATAATGCATGTTATTGGCATACATGAAGGTTCCATTGACTACAGTGCGTGTTTTTCATTATTTATTTATTTGAATTTTTATTCTGTTCTATCTCGAAGGATTAGGACAGGTTACAGTACAAAAAACATATAAAATAGATGTACATAAATTAAACTACTTAAAATCCCTTACCCCAAGCCTCCCCACCTGCCAAGTAGATCTCTGGAAGATAAACAGGTTCTGGCTTAGGAGAACCTCCCAACCTATAGGGAAGTTCTATAACTAGAACAGCTAATACAAACAACTCTGTGCACCTCAAGTGAACTTAGTGTTTAGTTGGTACATGCAAGATGGCACTCCTGGCTGACCTGAGAGGTCATGATGGGACATAGGGTGAAAACAGATGTGACAGAAGCCCACATTATTTATTTACTAATTTTATTTCTTTCTTTATAAAACAATTTTCTACCCCACCCCTCCTGCTCCAGGCAGCCCGGGGCGGCTTAACATTAAAAACATATAAAACACATAAAATCAAAACACTATATTAAAAGAGAAGGCAAAAACCCAGCTCCCTCCCAACCCCCCCACCCTACCCTACACCTCATCCCCCTTGCCAAAAGCCAAGCAGGACAGCCAGGTTTTACACATACGATGGAAAGAAGGGCGGTCCGGAGCCAACCAAGCCTCCGCTGGGTGGGAGTTCCACAGCCTAGGTGAGGCCACCGAGAACGCCTTCTCTATAGTGGCCACACAGGGGACCTCAAGAAGGGCACTCCCGGTGGACCGCAGGGGTCACTCCAGAGCAAGGGGAGCAAGGCGATCCCACAGGTAAGTCGAGCCAAGGCCGTATAGGGCTTTATAGGTCAAAACTAACACCTTGAATTGGGCCCGGACGACTATAGGCAGCCAGTGCAGAGCCCGGAGAACTGGTGTAATGTGCTCATGGCAACCTGACCCCATAAGGAGATGGGCCACCACATTCTGCACTAACTGCAGTCTCCGGATGGTCACCATGGGTAGCCCCACGTAGAGCACATTGCAATAGTCCAATCTCGAGGTAATGAAAGCATGAATGAAAGTGACCATGTCACTATCTGAGACATATGGCTGAAGCTGTCGCACCAGATGTAACTGGCAAAATGCACTCCTCGCCAGAGCCCCTACCTGGAGATCCAGGTGGAGTTACGGGTCGAGGAGCGTTCCTAGACTGCGAACCTGAGAGACCAGTGGAGGGCGAATCCTATCAATGACGGGAGCTGCACATCCACTGCCTTACCCACTAACATCACCTCTGTCTTGTCGAGATTCAACTTCAGTCAGCTCATCCTCATCCAGTCCCCCACAGCCGCCAGACATCGGGTAAGCACCGATACTGCCGGATATGGCCTGGATGAAAAGGAGAGGTAGAGTTGGATGTCATCAGCATATTGATGACACTGCATCCCATACTGTCTCACGACCTCGCCAAGCGGCTGCATATACACGTTGAACAGGGGGGACAGAATGGAACCTTGTGGGACTCCACACGTGAGGTCCCGTGGAGATGAAAAACAGTCCCCGAGCACCACACACACAGTCCTTTTGGCTAGGAAAGAGCGGAACCAATCAAGACTGATCCCACCCACTTCAGCTCGATTCTGCAAGCAAGTCACCAACATCTCATGGTCAACGGTATCAAAAGCAGCTGACAGATCTAACAGAATTAGCAAGGTCAAATGACCTTGATCTAATTCACGGCGAGGCCGTTGACCAAAGCCACAATTGCAGTCTCAGTGCCATAGCCCGAACGAAAGCCTGACTGTGAGGGATCCAGATAACTGGTGCAGTCTAGATGCCCCTGCAGCTGCTGAGCCACAATCCACTTAATAACCTTCCCTAAAAACGGAAGGATCAAGACCGGCCAGTAACTGGCGAGGGAATCAACGTCAAGTGATATTTTCTTGAGCAGAGGCCTCACCACTGCATCTTTGAGGCAGCCTGGCACTCTGTCCTCCTGAAAGGAGGCATTGATTATCCCCGCCAGCAACGACCCCACCGTCTCCTGGCTGTCCTTAACCAGCTAGGACAGGTATGGGTCAAGTTCACAAAAGGTGGCCCTAACAGCTCCAAGAACATCCCCTGCCTCGGTCGACGACACCGACTTGAATTAATCCCACGAAACTGGATAAGACAGGACTTCCACAACCTCTGGTTCACCCACTGTAATAAGTGCAACGTCGAAGTTGTGGTGAATCCGAGTGATTTTCTCTGCAATATAATCAACAAACAAGTCACAGTGGGCACTGGATAACTCTGGTTCCAGGTGGAGGGAGGGAGGGAGGACCGACCAAACCCCTCACCACCTGGAAAAGCTCTGCTGGACAACATTTTGCAGAGACTATACGGGTAGCAACTCCCCCCCCCCTTTTTGTTGTTGTTGCCCTTACAGCTACAGCATAGGCATGTAAACTGACTCTGTGTTGCAATCTGTCAGCTTCAGTACACAAACAGCAGCATCATCACTCCAACTGCCATCCTTCCCGCTTCAACAACCTCAGGTCCTCTGTAAATCACAGAGGCCTGAGAAGTCATCGCTGAAGGAGCGGACACTTCAGAGTCGTCCAGTTGATGACCTCCATCAGCAAGGTGTGCCATAAAGTCACAAGGTCATCAAGCAAGCGGTCATCAAGATCAGAGGGTAATTCCCCAAGAGCATTCCGGAACCTCACAGGTTCCATTAGTCTCTAGGGGCAAACCATCCAAATCGGTCCTACACCCCTCTGGGGGCAGACATGTGCCAGGAGACATGCTTGCAGGAGGTAATGATCCGTCCATGACAAGGGATCTGCTAACACCTCCCCCATCAACGAATCCCCTGCCTCAAGACCAATACAAAAACTCGGGTCTGAGGTAGGTCCCCATCATGTGTTGGACCGCTGACAATTTGGGAAAGACCCATGGTTGCCATGGAGGCCAGGAACTCACACTCCGCACCACTGAGACTAGCATCAGCATGTACGTTGAAGTCCCCCAAGACTAATGTCTTCATGGAGCGCAACACCACGTCCGACACCAGCTCCATCAGAGTGTGTAGGGATGCTGCCATACAGGTAGGTGCACGGTATACCAGCAGCACCCCAAATCTGTTCCCCCAAGTCAAACACATGATGAACGCCCTCTACCCCTGATATGACCTGCACCAGATACATCCTGACAGACCACAAATCCCTTAAAACAATGGCTACACCACACCCTCCCCCCAGATCTCCGACTGAGGCTGGTGCTGCACGGAGTATCCGGCCAGAACAAGGTGAGCCAAAATAGGCCCCGACTCATCATCTGGCCAGGCCTCCATAATGCACACAAGGGGTGATTTCAGACGTGACGGGCACCCGGTTCACCACAGTGGATTCCCGGTGGGGGTGAACCGAACAACCACCCCCCGGGGCGAATAAAAGCCCCAAACAGATGGGACGGAACTGGGACCATGGCAGGAATTCAGGCCGGCAGATCACGGACCGGGGCAGCGTAACAGATGTGACACCGATTCCTGACCGTGATCAAAACACCCAGAAACCACCAGGCAGGAGCGGGACGCAGACATGGCCGCCTGAGGGCAAACAAAGCCAAAAGGCACACAGGGGAATGCCCACACAAGGAAAACGGGAAGGGAGGGGGGAGAGGGAGAAGAGCCGGACAGGTACCACACACAACAAGCACACAGACAGCGGGGCCACAGTGGAACACACAGCACAAGCACACGCCCAGGCACACACACACACACAGAGGGGAAAGGAAGGGAAGGGGGACACGGGCGTCCGGACAACACACCAGGCCCGCAATGCACAGCGAGCCGGATGGGAACAGTCCAGGAGGCACCCGTAGACCCCACACCCAGAGAGGGGTCAATGGAGGGCAGGCAGGCGAGCCGGTGCAGTGCTGCAGGTCCAAGGATGCACACACACCCTCGGAGGAAGGAGCGAGGGGCAGTCCGGGGGCCCCAGAACCCTGAGGTCACACAGGCACCCAAGGGGGGTGGGCGGGGCAGCAGGTGCCAGCACGGGCGGGTGAGGACAGTCTGCTGGACACAGGCGGGTCGGCGAGGCCCTGCAGAGCGCCAGACCCAGGCACCAGGGAAGGCAACCACAGAGGGGAACCCCAGGTGTGGAGGCAGACCGGGGGGTGGGGCCCGGAGCCACAGGCAGGGGCAGCAGTACCCTGGGAAGCAGGCAGCACAGAAGCATGGCAGAGACATCAGGGAGCGAGCAGCCAGCAGAGACCGGCCCCCCGGGCAGGGACGGGAGCCCACACGGGGGCAGGCAACCGGGGGGTCCGGGAGGCCCACTGGAACTCACAGCCAGCTGCTGGGGGCCACCACAGGCCCAGGGGCCGGGTGTCCCGCCCGGTGAACCAGGTGGGGCCAATGGATCATGGCCCGGCGGTACCCCAACAAGGACATGTGGTGGGCAGTCAGGTAGTAGGCCTCAAAGGGATCCTGCATGGACAGCCCCAACTGCACATCTGAATGGGACCACACACCCGACAGCGCCGACAGCTCCGCCGCAGCAGGCTCCAACACACAGAAGTCAGCAGCAGGGGGCCGCGGAAGCTGTCCCACCTCCAACAGCCGGTGGTACACCGCCCCACGGGAGCGCTGGTACCCACGAGCCCCGTGAACACAGCCAAAGTAGGACACGGCCAAGGCAGGGCCCCCCTCCGCAAGGCAGATTGTGTAGGTGGCCAGGCTGCACACAGACAGCACAGACACGTCTCGGCTGTGGACCAGGCCACATGAGAGCCCCTCATCTCCGGGATGCATCCATCGGGGAAGGGAACCAGCCCCAGAGTCTCCGCATGCAGCCGGCAATCACCAGCGCTTGCCTCATAGCCGAAGTAACGAAGGCCAGATCTCAGGCTTGAATAAGCACCTGAATGGCTGTCTGGGCAGCCCAGGAGCAGCTGCATGGCCGGGGTATGCCCCAGGTCACACAGGGACATGGTCTTGCGGAAGGTCCAGCTATGGGGGCCGGGAAGCGGGAGCCCAGTGGATGCACAACCAGCCATGGTCCAGCTAGACAGGGAGAATAACACCACAGACAGGGGGCACACACACCCTCCAGGGCCGGGGAGGGCGTCCGAGGGGTCCCAAGGACAGGACAGGTGGCCATGGGCCGCAACATTGTAGCACAACGGAGCGAGGTGTGGGGTGCAGACCCGGCACAGCTGCAGAAAACAATCGCACACACACAACGGCTAATCAGGCTGGCAAGGACACGGTGTTGCAAACAGGGAGGGGGGCAGTGATGGATGATGGCATGCAGCTGCACAAGGAGCGCACAGCCCCGCGCGCCCGTGCAGGCACAAGGCCCCATGCGCCGGCAGCAGGTGCACCCAACCGCACGCCCACGGACACCAGCACTGCATTGGGGGGCTCACCCGGCTGGGGGCAGGGCCCCGGTCCACCCGGTCATCAGAGGGTCATCATAAATGTCCCCCAACCCCCGGGGCCCCCACCACCATGGAGCGGGACAAGGCAGCCGCCTACTGGGTGTACCTTGCGCTCTCAGCTGAGTGGTACTGCAACTACACCGAGCAGCTGCGCCTCCTTACCGCGGAGCTGCAGCTGGGTGCCCGCCTGCGGGTTACCCTGGCCTGGAGGACTGCAAGGGCCCGCAGGGCCCACCATGGCCGCAGGAGAGCCCTCGCCTGGCTCAGGGCACAGAGACTCTCCGGGGCAGACCGGCAGGCTGTGAGCCGGGACCGAACCCAGCGCGTGGTGCTCCACGAGGCGGCCGGGCGCCTCCAGTGGGGGAGGGAGACCATGCGCTGGGCAGCCCTGCTCGCTATGCCCATTGAGAGGTGGATATGGGTCGCTGAGCGGGCACAGGGTTGGTGGGCCAGGGTGCTGGCCCAGTGGGACGAGGCAACATGGAGTGCCCACTTTAGGATGGACAAGCTCATCCTGCTCCAGCTCGCTGAGCTCCTTACGCCCTGGCTGGAACGACAGCACACCCCCATGAGGACCCCCATCCACATGGTCCAGCAGGTGGCAATAGGGGTCTGGGCCCTAGAAATGCCCAACTCCTGCCAGTCCATCTCCCAGCACTTCGGGGTAGGCCTGAGCACTGCTGCCTGTATCCTCCAGGATGTGTGCGAGGCTGTGGAGGGCATGCTCCTGGACAGAACGATCCAGCTGGTGGACCAGGGGGCCGTGATGGCAGGATTCGCGGCCGGAGGCTTCCCCAACTATACGGGAGCCGTGGACAGCACCCACATAGAGATCCTTCACCCCTCCACTAGGGAGGCTGCAGAGCATGTGAACAGGCATGGGTATCACTCCCTGCAGCTGCAGGCGGTTGTGGATCACCGGGGCCGGTTCATAGAAATCTTCACGGCCGCAGTCACAACGCCCGGATCATGACCATCTTCCCCTTCTATGCCCGGATGTTCTGGGGGGACTTCGCTGACATGGGGATGACCTGGATCGAGGGGGTACCAATGCCCCCCTGTATCCTGGGCGACCCTGCCTACCCCCTCACCCGGTGGTTACTGAAGGTCTACCTGGTCACACACACCCCTGCAGAGGTGCTATACAATACCCGCCTGTGCTCCAGAAGGACCGTGGTGGAGCAAGCCTTCGGGGCCCTCAAGCAGCGCTGGAGGAACCTCACTGGCCGGCTAGACTACACCGTGGGACCTCGGCCCTGGTGATCGGTGCCTGCTGTGTGCTCCACAAGGTGTGCGAGACCAAGGGGGCAGCCCTGGAATACCCTGAACCCAACCGGGCCCCTGGCCCGGTGCCCCTGTACGTAAGCGCCGAGAACCCCAGGTAGTACCGTTATGCCAAGCGCATCTGGGACGCCCTGGCGAAGCATATCAGCCGGGAGGCTGAGGTGTGAGGCCTGCACGGGTGGGGGACGCCCCCCCATCACCCACATATGGGCCCTGGAGGCAATATGGTGCAAACACACTTTATTTCACCCGCGTGTACATGTGCACCTGACCCCTCTCCCTCCACCCCAGTTGTGCCCCACTCCCTATAGTGCTCCCCCTCATGCTGCCCTCCCCCTCCCACCCCATCCCCCACGTTTCCTGGGACGGCCCCATGAGCGCCCAGTGTTAGCCATGGAGCCCTGTGAGCTCCCCTCCCCCCCGCTGTCTGTATTCCCAGCAGTGTTCCGGGCCACCTCCTGGTCCGGCAGGGGGGGCAGTGGTTGAGGGGAGGGTGGGGCCTGGACCCGGGGTGCCCCCCTTAGCGGCTGCACCCTCCGGAGGGCAGGGGGGACCGAGAGGTGGATGCACGGCCCCTGAGGGCGTGGGGGCGGCTGGGGCAGCAGGGGGTGGGGGCGCTGAGGGGCCCGGCATGGGGACCTGGGCAGACAGGGTGCCTGGGGGTGGTGACTGCCATCATAAAGGCACACATGGTGCCCGCGTGCAGGAGCAGGGAGGTCCCAATATCATGGGACCTGTCTATTTTGGCAGAGTGCTTCTGCATCATGCCTGTGATGGCCTGCTCCAGCCGGCCAAGCGCTTCCACCTGCCTGCTGTGCTCCCGCCTCCGCTTCAGGTGCACCTCAGCCTGGAGCCTCATGTCCCACACCTCCGCCCGCTCCAGGGACCGCTCGATGGCCGCCTCCATCCAGTCCACGGCCGCTATCATCCTCTCCCCGTTCCGCCGAGGTCTGGATGATATCCTCCGCCTGGTCCTCCCTCAGCCGGCGGACCTGTGCCCAGCGCTTCCTCATGTGCTGTGCTGGGGGCACGGGCCCTGGAGATGCTGGCTGCCGGGGTTGCCCTGTGGGTACAGGAGGGTGAATCCGATGCCGCCCTGGCACCTGCCCCCGGCCCGGGATGGGGCAGGGGCCCCAAGGGCCCCCGGGCATGTCGTCCGACCTCTTCCCACCCCCCTCCCTGGCCCCTCCCACTCCCTCCGACTGTCCGGGGACTCCCTCTCTGCACCCCGGAGGGCCCTCCAACCCGGACTGCATGCCTCACCTGGTTCCTCCGCCTGCTGGCCGGGCTCCTCGGCGTCTGCCTGCTCACCCGCCTGGGTCTTGTGCCGGGGTGTTCCGTGCCCTGTGGGCGAAGAGGGGGGGTTCTTGGTGTAGGGTTGCGCGGTTGGACGACCGCGGCCCGGGCCCCCTTCCCACCTTGCCTTTGGGGGGCTGGGGCTGACCTGTCCATCCCCCCCAGTCCCTGCCCCCTGTGGGCCCCATCCCTCTCCCCTCCGGGTCACCCGCTTACCCTCAATGTTGGTCTTGGATCCTTCCGAGGCCGGCCCCTCGGTGTGGGAGTGCTCCCCCTGGGACCACTGGCTGAGGGTGATGAGGGTGCCAGCCTTGGACTCCGCTTGTCCGGCCTGGGGATGGGTGCTCTCCGGGCTGCTTTCTGGGGGGGGGGGTCTGCAGGTGCCGGAGGTCCCAGGCCATACCTCCTGGGGGTCTGGGGCCCTGAAGCTTGTGTCTACCAGGGGGGCGACGAGGGGCGGGGGTACCTCGTCCCTTTCCCTGCCCTGGATCACTGCGCTCCCCACGAGCCGTGGGGCGACTATCGACCCCTTCATGTGGAGTATTCGGTCCAGGGCATCGTAGAAGAGGGCGGTCCGGGCTCCGTGTCCGAACCACCTATTGTTGTCCGGATGGCCTTGTACCCCCTCTTCAGCTTCTTGGCCTTGGAGCGGCACTGTGCCATGGTGAGATGGTGCCCCGCCACTTCCATGACCCCCACTATATCCTGGTAGACATGCTCATTGCGCTGGTTGAACGCGAGCTCCAGCTGGTACTCCAGGGTCCCCCAGATCCGTATGAAGACCTGGGTCTCCTGCAGCCCACACTGGCCCCCTCTGTGGTAGGTCTTCCTCCGTCGTCTCCCCTGTGGGTCCTCCTCCTCCACCTCCTCCACTGCCTCCTCCTCTGCCCGTACTGGGCCAGTGTCCTCCGGGGGCTCGTCCACCCGGGCCCTTTTCCATGTCTGCAGGACGCAGGGGGGGGTTATGGTTGGGTGCAGTTCTGGCCCGTCTTGTGGCCCGCCCNCCCCGCCTCCCCCTCCCCCGCCTGCGCTCCCTCCACCGCTGCCACTGCCTCCTCCTCCTCCACCCTTGGTTTCTCTCCCACCGCTCTCTTCCGCCTCCCTCCTCGCTCCATCCCGCCACACTTTCCTGCTGCAGGTTTCCCTTTAAATCTCCCTCCGGTGGCTGCGTTGTTGCTGATTGCCTGGCAGTGACTCTGCGTACTTTGTCCCCGGCTGGGGATAATTTTCTTTGGTTCCAGCCGATGATTGCCGTCCAGACGTTACTTTTTGTTGTTTCCTGGTAGGAAACTCTTTGACCACGCTTCCGGAGATTGTCCAGCGGGGAGCCCAAGAAGCATGGTTGAAATTGACCCCATGTGGGTATTGGCCGTGGTGAACATCTGGCGGCCGCCGAACAGACGTTCAGGGCGCTTTGGCCCCGCCGCGGGATTGAGCGTGGTTCACTGTGGTTGAGCGTGATCTCGTAACGTCTGAAAATACCCAAGGTCGGCATCATGGTCCAGGATTAACTCCCGGACTGTGGTGGATTTTTAACCACCAACCTCACATTCAGCAGCAATAGTCTCAGGTCAAAAGTCCTCTGATCACAAGTCACCTCATCACCTACTTGGGGAGGAAAGTGAGAAGGACAGGCAACAAGCACCTCGCCCATCTCACAGATCTTATCCCCTCCCCAAAGGGACCATATCTTCCCCACCCAATCATGATACCCAAAGGCTGCACCTCCCTCCCAGCTGCTCCGCCCAGGCAGCAAGGGAGATCCCCCTCCCCCAAATCCCCCATCCCACCTGCTCTCACTGGACAGGATTTAACACACACACCCAGGAACCTCCCCCCACCCCCTCACTGTGGGAAAGGCCCGGAACTCACCTGCACGTTTGTTCCCTCCCCGCCAGATGTGGATCCACATCTTCTCTGGGGGCGGATGGCCAGCTGCTATGGGAGGCGTCCTTCAGAAAAGCTTGGAAATGCATCCTGGGCCAAAAGTCCACCCACCCAGGCCAACACAGGCCCACACATCTGGTAAGCCTGCCCAGTCCTGCTTCAAGGCAGGGTCAGTAGATTGGGCCCCCGCGTTCACCCTGGTCCTGCTGAGCAGCTGATCAGGGGGCCTGGAGGAGCATGCTCATCTCAACTCTGTCAAACAGCTAATTGGTGGGGCCTAGAGTAGTGTGCTCACCCCGGTCCTGCTGAACGGGTGATGGGGTGGGGCTGGAGGCGCTGGAACGGGGAAAGCAGCCCCCAAACATTCAAAGTGACAGGGAGCGGACCCTGAGACAGTGGCAGGGCTCCCTGTCACTTTGAATGGGCTGGTCCCCCCAGCTGGGAGCCTGGGGGTGTGCTGGAAGGGGGAAAACAGCACCCAAACTTTCAAAGTAATAAGGAGCCAGCCCTGCAGCAGCAGCAGCCCGGCTCCGTCATTTTGAAAGGCCAGCTGGTGCTTCCCTCAGGAGTGCCCCCATCAGTTGTTTTATGGCCGGGAGGCGTTGTTAGGGGGGGAACGGCCTCTGAACGTTCAAAGTGACAAGGAGCCAGCTCCATGGCAGTGGCAGCAGGCTGGCTCCCTGTCACTTTGAACGGCCGGCACCCACCCACCCCCATCAGCTGTTTGGTGACAGCTCTTACTGGGGCTGCATTGGCCCGGGAGTCCTGTCACATGTGGACAGTTCCTTGGCCCACCCAGGGCATGGAGACACCTGTGCCAGCAGTCCCCACCCCCATCTTAAGGGTTGAGGGCTGCTTGTGTGAACAGCTCTCCCTGCCAACCCACGGAGTGGTGGCTGCAGTTGTTCGGCCAGGATGAGCCAAGGAGACGCCTCGCCACCAGCATATCTGTTTTCACCCATCGGTCGTCAGGCAGTCTTCCAGATATGCAGGAAAGCTTTATAAATCAAAACAAGCATCTTGAATTGTGCCCAAAAAACTACTGGGAACCAGTGCCAACTCCAGAGCATTGGTGAAATATGCGCCTGGCAATTCATTCCTGCCCAAAAGTAGTTCACCACTTTCTTCACGAGATGCAGCTTTCAAACAATAGTTGTTAGTGCAAGCATTTGTCAGCAAGAGGATCTGGCTGATATGCAGCACGCACTACTGTATCATGATGTTTGCTATACCGTGTGTGTGTGCATGTGTGTATAAAATATGCATTATTTGTGTGTGTATTTAAACTGATCTACAAAAATTAACTTACCATTTTGTACACACATGCACACCTGAAATACATGATAATATATAACGGAGATGAGGAGCCTCAGGCCTGGGAGCCAAACAGTCTGTGGATAGTTTTTATTTGGCCCCTTTCCAATTCCTGTATCTGCCCCCTGAATCTAGTTCCCACCCTGAAGCACTAAGACTGAGCTCAGAATAATGGAGTAGAGATGAGGGCATGCACACAAGGATGCAGAACAGGTCTATGATCTGGAGGATCCTCCTCTTCCTGAGCCTTTGAGCACGCTTGCCTCCAACTTCTGTGCGGCCCTCGAAGCTTGTACACATTTTTAAAGTGTGCTCGGGGGGGGGAGGGTTCCTCACCCCGAATTTAAGACCAGGTGATGTGAAGGAAAGTATGTGATTGGAATATCAAGTATAGATACTATAGTATCGCTATAGATACTAAGAGCAGAATTATGAGCATTTACATGTCTGCTTTTACAACACAATAATAAGCAAGTGTCATCAAAAGCAGCATAAAACTGTGGAATGAACTCTAGAACGCTGGGTTCTTTTGTTTGTTTTTTTAAACATAAACTGGAGATGTATGTAAAAACCAAAGCCGTCATACAAAGGCCTTCCTGGTTTAGTGTGTGTTTACTGCTTGTCTGGCAAGTGGGGATAAGGCCCTTTTTCCACAGACACTCAAACACCGATAAAATGGGCATTACATTTTATTATAGGTACAGGGCAACACTGCAGCCCTGCAACATGGGCCCTTTTCACACGAGATGCCTCCACCCAGTTTCCATGGGTGGAGGTATCTGTAAACAACACGGGCGGTGGGTGTAGGTGCGTGCGTGCTCCAACGCGACACCCATCTCCACCCACCACCCACCCATGGAGCAACAGACTCCACTGCCGATTGTTCTGTGAGTGGGTGGGGGGGGGAAGATGGGTGTTGCGCGGGAGCATGCACGCACCTACACCCACCGCAAGTGGTGTGTACACAGACGCCTCCACCCAGCGAAATGCACCCCACCCACTGCAAGTGGTGTTTACACAGACGCCTCCACCCATGGAAACTGGGTGGAGGCATCTCGTGTGAAAAGGGCCCATGTTGCAGGGCTGCAGTGTTGCCCTGTACCATGTATAATAAAATGTAATGCCCATTTTATCGGCGTTAGAGTGTCTGTGGAAAAAGGGCCGTAGTGCTACATAGGAGAAAGGTTATACAAGTATCATAATCAGGCATGTCTGCACTCTAAATCTGTCCTTGGCTTCCAGAAGCTGTGTACCACATAAATAAAAGCAAGCACTAGATGGCACTCTGTGCCTGCTTGATGCAGTTGGCTGGCTGCACCACAATATAATCCTGGCAGCTGAGGCTCAAATGCTTTTCACATCCAGACAGGTTGTCTTCCAGCATTTTGGGGGTCGTATCCAGGGACAATTTGTTTTAAACTCCTTTTGTTGAATCCAGCACTATGTTGACATGCCAAAAAAGAGAGAGAGAGAGACAGAGGGTGAAAGAACGCAAGGTAAAGCAGCACAAGTCCAGGCACCTTATTATCTTTCCTTCTGCTGAAGGATTGTCAAAGTAAAAAAGCAAGACACCAGCAGAGGTCTCTGAAACAGATCCTAACTTCAGTTCCCATGAAAGGCATGGATGTGTGTACTTGTTAGTCACCGCAAATGAAATTATTATAGGTCTGTTGGCAAAATCTCTTGCAGAGTTTAGTCCAAGCTGGATTGTGACCAGCTGGGTGTGTGCATGTTGGAAGTGAAAGGGAACTTGTTGTGGAGATGATACATTAACTGACCATACAACCTCCTGTCTCTGGAGCCTCCCCAATTCCAGACATGCTTTATTTATTTATTTATTTATTTAATTAATTAATTAATTAATTACTTTCTCAAATTTAGTATCCCGCCCCTCCTGTCATGGGCAGCCCGGGGCGGCTCACAAGAATAAAACATATAAAACAACAACAAAAACAACAAGATAAAACAATAAGTAAAAGGGGAGCATCACCTCCCCCATAATTAAAACACCCCATCCCATCCCCCTAAACAACCCACCCTCGCCAAAGGCCTGACGGAACAGCCAGGTCTTACATTGGCACCGAAACGAAGGAAGGTCCGGAACCACCCGGGCCTCCACCGGGAAGGAGTTCCACAGCCATGGAACAGTCCCTGAGAACACCCTCTCCATAGTAGCCCCCCTAGCTACTCGGGGGACCTCAAGAAGGGTGCTCCCGGATGACCTCAGGGGCCGGTCAAGGGCACGGGGAGTGAGGCAGTCCTGCAGATAAGTAGGACCCAAGCCATGTAGGGCTTTATAGGTAAGAACCAACACCTTGAATCGGGCCCAGAAGACTATAGGCAGCCAGTGCAGAGAACGGAGCACCGGTGTAATGTGCTCCCGGCGGCTCGCCCCCGTAAGGAGGCAGGCCACTGCATTCTACACCAGCTGCAGTCTCTGAACCGTCACCATGGGCAGCCCCACATAGAGCGCATTACAATAGTCCAATCTTGAGGTAATTAAAGCACGATTGATAGAGGCCAGATCAGAGTCTGAGATATATGGCCAAAGCTGATGCACTAGATGTAACTAGCTAAAAGCGTTCCTCATTCGCGGTTTGGAGACTGTAGCTGGTGCAGAATGCGGCGGCGCGCCTCCTTACAGGGTCGCCAGGAGCACATTACACCAGTGCTCCATTCTCTGCACTAGCTGCCTATAGTCTTCCGGGCCCGATTCAAGGTGTTGGTTCTTACCTATAAGGCCCTACCTATCTGTGGAACCGCCTCACTCCCCGTGCCCTTGACCAGCCCCTGCGGTCATCCGGGAGTGCCCTTCTTGAGGTCCCCTGAGTATTTAGGGGGGCTACTATGGAGAATGCATTCTCGGTGGCCACTCCACGGCTGTGGAATTCCCTCCCTGTGGAGGCCTGGGTGGCCCTGGATTTTCCTTAGTTTCGGCACCACTGCACATGCCTGGATGCTTCTAGGTATTTCTAACTATATGCTGTGTGAGTATAGGTAGTTGCTCTCAATTTTCACTTAAGCCTGTTGAAAAAATTTGTCAAATTTTTTAATTGATAAAAAAAAACACTTTTTAAAATTGGAAATAAGGTTTTTGTTTCTCTGTGATAAGAAAAGGAGTTTAGAGAAGAAATTCCTGCACAACTCTAGCCAAAATTGGTTCAGAGTCCGGGAGAAACAAAATTGCATAAGGGGCGGGGGGAGGATGTTTAGACAGTCACACCACTAGCGGGTGCCATTAAAAGCAGTGGGCGCCAGGGAACTAACTCATGGATGGAGATCCGGACTTGTGAAACCCTGATATCAAGGTTTCACAAGTCTGGATCTCCATCCATATGCGAGTTCCCCGTCACCCACTGCTTTCAGTAGCATCTGGCCAACGTCTGGTAGCACCATTGATTTCTAAACACCCCCACCCCACATGCACACGCGATTTTGTTTCCCCCAGGCTTTGAAATCTCATGTAATCTTTTGATACCAGTGACACTTAGGCTTGCGTCACTCAGGAGTCACATGAGCAATCAGTGTTGACCAAAAGGCTTCAACATACGCCTAGGGCTTGTTCACATGAGCGTTTTTTAGAGCTCACTTTAACATTCCCCATCCCATGTTCCCACAAGCAGAGGGGTTAAAATAAGACTTAAAGGGCTGTACTTGCCTCTCCAAAACAAGTGGAATTAAAGTGGAAAGGAAGCTTCTTCTCTGGGGTAGCTTGCTTATCTTTACTAGAGGGATGTAATTATCTCTGTTCTGCTATCCCAGAAAATTCAGCATTTGCTCACCTCGGGTACTTTCAGACATGACGCTAACCACCCTTTAACCACCCTTGGTGGTTATTTATGCATGTTGCAGGGCTGTATTGGTGCCCTATGTAGCCCTGCAACATGCATAAATAACCACCAAGGGTGGTTAAAGGGTGGTTAGCGTCATGTCTGAAAGTACCCCTTTTGTAGATGAAAACAGACATGCCCCTTAACACCGTCCGCTTTAACGTTTCTCATGCATGTTGCAGGGCTGCATAGGGTGCCAATACAGCCCTGCAACATGCATAAGAAATGCTAAAGTAGTGTTAAAGCGGAGTTACGTGCATCATGTCTGTTTTCACCCACTGACTGCTTGCTATTCCAGCTCCCTCTGCTACCAGTTCCCTGCAAGTTTCCAAGGAGGGAGATCAGGGGGGAGGAAACCTCCCACTTTGCTCATGGAAACAGAAGTGGAGGGAGGTGGTTGTTTCTAGAAGAATAACTCCTTTTACTCATAAGAACAAACCCTTCAGGTAGATTGGGGGACACATACTCAGTCCAGGCCAGCTAAAAGGGAAGGAGGAGGACACCAGAGGACACCTGAATCTCCTGGGTAATCATCAAGGACAGAGACCCCTTGTCACTGAACTTATTCTATGCTTCAGTTCCCCCAAAGAGTGTTATTGATGGCTGTGAGACAGTGGTGGGGGCCAAGCAATCACCCAACTCAGTGGAGATAGGAATTTTAGCTTCAAGCTTCACAAACAGAGGTTTTTGATAGCTTTTACTTTGCCTAAATCGTGGAGAAAGTGAGGTTTGAAAGATATCGCACATCCAAATTTCAAAGTCTTGCTAAGAACCATAGGAGCATAAGAACACTGAAAAATTATTTTGTTATAATGGAAAGAATTAGACAATGTAGGTGTCATTTTCCACCCATGGCATAAAGAAAATTTCCTCGCAGAAACACAAAAAAGTATAATTCATGCACGTACACGGTGAGCTAGACTCTAGCTAGAAATTTCATTAATGAACTCAGTTGAGCTATATCCTTATATATTAACTTTCCTCTGCATGGTAGGAAGTCTTTAAATATGGGATAGGCAATTAGTTACAAGCATTTTGAGTCCTTATAATTTAGGCTGTGACTCCCTTTTTAGTTAGTAGGTATTTGCACTTTCTTTTTAAAAAGAATTCTCTACATTTTTGCTTTCTTTCATGCTTCACGAGGTAGCACACCCATGTGTGCATTCGATTTAATGCTTTCCAGACAGGAAACCATCATTTATCCAGACTTTATCCAATAATGGCTTACATGGCCCAAGGGCTTTGGTGAAGTTTCTGATGCTGAGTTACAGAATCCTCATAGGCACGACTGAGCATAGAACTATTGTGGGAATGCACTTGAATGTTTACTATTGGAGGCCAAAATGCTAGGATGACATAGAAAGGATCTGGCTCCAAAGTGTCCCTATCTCAGAGCTCTGTTTAGGTCTGAGTTTAGCAATAGCAGAATCCAAGAAAGGGAAATGAAAAGTTAACTTGGAAAGAATCTTTGGTTCTGGAGAAAGGATAATAAAGGACTGGTAGGATGAGGAAAGTTAACTGGATTTGAAATTACTGTGGTGCAGTGCGTGGTTGGCCAAGAGAAAACAGAATGATAGAATTGTAGGGTTGGATGAAACCTGAAGGGTCATTTAGTCCAACCCTTGAAGGCAGCTTATCTTCTGCCTACAGCATCATAGGCAGATAATTGTCCAGGTGGTTTTTGAAAATATCTAAGGAAGGAGATCCCACAACCTCCCTTGTTAACTTATTTCAGTGCTCAACAGTTCTTGCAGTTAGAAAGTTTTTCTGAATATCTAGCTGAAATGTACTTTCCTTGCTACAATTTAATCCCATTCCCTCTTATTCTGTCTTTTATGACATTGGAGATTAGAACAAATGTTCCTCTTTGTGGCAGAGTCTTCCCATTTGCAGTCCGTCATAGCTGAACATCGAACATTTTTATGAACAGCTCTTGGGGGGGAAAAAACAAAAAATAATAGATGCGGAAGATGAGAGGAAAAGAACAGATATGGGAATGGAAAGAAGAGGGAAATTCAAGGGAACTGGAAATGCAGCAGAGACAAAGGGGAAGGGAAGAAATGTAAAGAAAATTTGAGAGGGACAAAGGAGTAATTAGAACAGAAAAAAGTAAGGACGGAAAAGGCATTGTGAAACACTAGGTCACAGAACATTTTCAGGCTCCTCCACCATGTCCCTGCTGCAGGATCATTTTCTTCTCACTTGTGAGAGATGAGGGCAGCCCTCCCACCAGCGTGCCTCTGGAACAATCTTCCTTGGGGTTACTCTAGTCCTAGTTTATTGATGTCTACAATAATACTGAAGAACTAGATTTCTTGGTAGGTGTGTGAAGCTCCCATGAAACTGCAAGCACAAAGCCTACATCAGCAGAAGTAGTCAGTCAGAGCAACCTGGGTCTTAACAAGAGATACTTCCCAGTCCAGATGACAGGGCCTAAACCTTCTTCCATTTATGTGGACTGACATCATTGGGAGTGGAATAGGGCTTCTAAAGTTTAGCAATTTAGAAATCTTCCCTCGTCTTGCCTCACCATCTTGAGACTTTGGCAGGTCTTTTCTCTTCCCGCTCCCCATGCTAATGCTAGCATGTCTGCAGAATAGAAGAAACACATTCTGGCAGAAGCTTTATGAACAGGGGGGTTATTCAGTCACAAGGAGTGCTGTATGTTTGCTCAGTATATGGGGCCTTGTCCATAAGTCATTTATTTCATTTTGCTTAAGTTTGCATTTGTAAAGAGCAACACAATAGTAAGCTGATCCTAGTAGTTTTCCATGACTCACCCTCAGTAACGAGATAATTTATCCTTATTAGCAGGATCAACCAACATAATTGCAACTGGAGGTCACTTGCAATTATGTTGGTTGAGGACATTTTTCTGCTTGTTTTTTTTTTCCCTAAGACTCTCCGGCTGTGATCCACAAACCACTTACTCTGGAGTAATTCCAATGGAGGAGTTCAGCAGTTTGCGTAGATCACAGCCTCAGGCTGCAGCAGAAGGGCAAAATTCAGAACATTGAGAACAAATCAAATTCAGTGCTGGGGTAACACTTTTGCTCCCGTTGTGTGTAAAATAGTTGTTGTTATCAGTTCTTGTACTTTCTTTACTCACAATAGAGCTTCTCTGAGATTCTCAATGCGAATTTAAGACAGGAAAAGAAGCATTGGCAATGACTGAAATTTGACAGAAATGGTTTCTCTGGGTGTTTTAAAGCAGACACCCCCACACATAGACACCCACTGTCCACATGCAAAAGTACTTGTGTGAATTCAGTGCGTGGGGATGCATGCTCCCGTGACCCACACACCACCCACCCTGTCCACACATGGTGCACTTCAGAAAATGTCAGAGTGCCCCATGTGGGGATGGGGTGGCCATTTGCGGGGCCACTTGTTTGAAGCGCTCCCCAACTCACAATGCCCCCACACTTGCCCCATGTACCAACTGTGGACCCACCGCGTGCGGTGCTCGTGTAAAACCACCCTCTATCTTCTGTTTTCAACCATGTCTTCATTCAAAGAAGAACCTGGTGTGTATTTCAGTATATGCCAATTCACAAATTTTAAGGGCAACAGAGATCTTTACAATGATATGGTCTGACCTCCTGTGCAAAATGGTGGTGTGGGCCCTCTCCTAGCCAAGGACAGTTTGATAGACACACATACTAGAAAAAGGGAACTGTTACCAGAATTAATTATGTTCAATTAAGCATCAACATAATCTTCAGGGCTCACGTCTCACTGCACTGCAGGCCCATATGTTATGTATATGTTATACTCATAGGCCCTGTGTCTTCCCCTCACCTCACATCATCACAGGCCCTCCCTAGGCTGGGTCTCTCCAGCATTTCAGACTCTGTGGGCCTGTATTTTGTGCCAGTGATTCTCACACTCATATTGTCACTTCAGGTTTATACATTTATTTTATTTATTTATTTT
Organism: Sphenodon punctatus; assembly: GCA_003113815.1. Lineage (NCBI taxonomy): Eukaryota > Metazoa > Chordata > Lepidosauria > Sphenodontia > Sphenodontidae > Sphenodon > Sphenodon punctatus. The sequence continues at coordinate 786,323 of QEPC01002874.1, forward strand.
TAAAACTTATTACCCCACCCCTCCTGCCACAGGCAGCTCGAGCCAGCTTACAACAATAAAAAAACAATTAAAACAATTAAAACACATCATAAAAAGGAGGAAACAGAGAAAACAAGCCCCCTCCCCCTACCCCCCATCACTCCTCTCCCCTACCAAACACCTGGCAGAATAGCCAGGTCTTGCAACTTTTCCGAAAAGAGGGGTGGTCCGAGGCCAGTCGGGCCTCCACCGGGAGTTCCATAGGCGCAGCGCAGCCACCGAGAACACCCTCTCCTGCGTGGCCACCCGAGAAACTTGGGGGACCTCGAGCAGGGCATCCCCAGACGACCGCAGGGGCTGATCCAGGACACAGGGCGTGAGGCAGTCTCGCACATAGGCAGGGTCCAGACATTTAGGTTTTTATAGGTTAAAACCAACACCTTGAACCTGGAGATCCAGGCGGAGCTGTGCATCGAGGACACCTGGGAGGTCAATGGAGGACAGGCCCCATCAATGATGGGGGCCGCCAATTCCATCCCCTTACCCACTAACATCACCTCCATCTTGTCAAGATTCAGCCACAGTTGATTAGCCCTCATCCAATCCCTCACAGCCGCCAGGCACCGAGTAAGCACCGAGACTGCCGGTCCTTGGTCTGTTGAAAAAGAGAGGTACAGTTGGGTGTCATCAGCATATTGATGACACCATACACCGAACCCCCTAATCACCTCGTCAAGCGGCTGCATATACACGTTGAACAGGGGACAGAACAGAACCCTGTGGGTCTCGATATGATGAAAAACAGTCCCCGAGAACCAACTGCTGAGTTTTTCCGGTCAGGAATGAGTGGAACCATTCAAGAACACTGCCCACGTCTGCACAGTTCCGCAGGCGCGTCACCAACATCTCATGATTACCGACAGATCTAACAGGATCAGCAGGGTCAAGCTCAACTCTATCTCTCCACCCCCTCTCTCTCCCTGTCTGTCTAAGCTCGCCTCATCAACTGTCTCTCTGACATCTCCGCCTGGATGTCCCAACGTCAGCTCAAACTCAGCATGGCTAAGACTGAACTCCTTATCTTTCCTCCCTACACTTCCTCTCCCTCTTCCCTGTCCATCCTTATTGATGGAGTCACCATCTGCCCCATTCCCCAAGCCCATAGCTTGGGCTTCATCTTCGATACTCACGTTTCCTTTAAACTTTACATCAATTCTGTTGCCAAGTCCTGTTGCTTCACCCTCCACAACATTGCTCAGATTCGCCCCTTTCTCTCCATCTCCTCTACCAAAACCCTTGTTCATCCCATGGTGATCTCTTGCTTTGACTACTGTAACCTCCTCCTTACTGGCCTCTCCCGCTCTCACCTGTCCCCCCTTATCTCCATCCAAAACTCCACTGCTAGGGTCATCCACTCAGCCGGTCGCTTCAACCACGTGCAGCCTCTCCTCGCTTCGCTGGCTCCCCCTTCCACAACGCATCCTTCACAAACTCCTGGTGTTCACATACAAATCCTTTCACAACCTGGCTCCCTCTTACCTCTCAGCCCTAGTCTCCTTACACACTCCTGAAAGCACTCTTCGCTCCTCCTCTGCCCCCTCCCTCACTCTCCCTCGTCTCCCCTAACTGCTTTCGTCCCTTCTCCCTTGCTGCCCTCCATGCCTGGAACTCCCTCCCTCTCCACATCCGCCTTGCCCCCTCCCTCCGCACCTTCAAATCCCTCCTCAAAACCCACCTCTTTCTCGCCACCTTTCCCAATGCCTGCTAGAACTTTCCTTCAGTATTTACTATCTGCCCTTCCTGCAGACTCCTGCCTAACTGCATCCAAGCCAAGCACATGCACCTGAGACTTCGCATCCGCTGAATGTTATTTATCCCGTGTCTCTCCCTATGTCCCCTCTCCTTGTCTCCCCCCTCTGTGTCTATTAGATTGTAAGCCATAGGCAGGGACCACGTCTATCTTATTGTTCTGTAAAGCGCCAGGTACATAGCTGGCGCTATACAAATGCTTATAATAATAATTATTATTAATAATATCTCGGCGTAGGTCATCTACCAAAGCCACAAGTGCAGTCTCGGTGCCATAACCCAGACGAAAGCCGGACTGAGAGGGATCAAGAAAACCGATGCGATCAAGGTGCCCCTACAGCTGCCAAGCCATGACCCGTTCAATAACCTTCCCTAAATAGGGAAGGTTAGAGACAGGCCAATAGCTGGCAGGGAAGCCAGCGTTAAGTGATGGTTTCTTGAGCAGAGAACACACCACTGCCTCCTTGAGACAGCCTGGCACTCTGCCCGCCCGCAGGGAGGCGTTGACCACCCCAGCCACCAACAGCCCCATTGTCTCCCGGCAGATCCTAACCATCCAGGACAGGCAAGGATCTAATTCACCAGAAGTGGCCCTGACCACCCCAAGAACATTCACCACATCGAAGGGTGTCACTGACTGAAACTGATCCCAAAAAACTGGACATGACGGCGTTTCCATAACCTCTGGTTCCCCTAGTGTAATAAATGCTGCATTGAAATCACATGTATTGGATGCACCCGTGCCCCATCCCTCCTGAACCCAGGGGGAGGTTGGGGTGCAGTTCGTACTCCACATACATGGGGTGCAGACTGTACAACCTCCTCATGTGGTTGTACAGTCTGCACTTGCCTGCATCCAGCCCTGCCTCCTGCAAATCACACGATGTAGAATTCCATCAAGCCAGATAGTTAAGCAAGCTGGATTTTGACTGAGCCCTTTTCAAACTGACTAAGAAAATGTATCGCAGTAGTAGTAGGATTAACAGATTCTTTTAGATCTCTCGGCAGCATTTGATACCATTGATCAGGAGTTGTTGGTGACTTGGCTACGGAACCGGGCAGGGATTAGCGGGACTGTTCTTGAATGGTTCCACTCTTTCCTGGCTGGGAGAACTCAACATGTGGTGCTAGGTGATTTTTCATCTTCTCCCTGGGGTCTCATGTGTGGGGTCCCATAGGGTTCCATCTTAGCCCCTCTCTTGTTCAATGTGTATATGCAGCCTTTGGGAGAGGTTGTCAGGGAGTTTGGTGTAAGGTGTCATCAATATGCTGATGACACCCAGCTATATCTCTCATTTTCATCTGACCCAGGTCTGGCAGTCTCGGTGCTTACCCGGTGTCTGTCAGCTGTGGGGAATTGGATGAGGGCGAGCCACCTGAAGTTAAATCCTGACAAGACGGAGGTGATGGTTGTGGGGAAAGCCAGGGAGTGATGGCCCCCATCATTGATGGGGCCATCCTCCCCAGGTATCTCAGGTTCGGAGTCTGGGGGCGCTCCTGGATCCGCAGCTCCACCTGGATGTCCAGGTGGCGGCTGTGGCGAAGGGGGCATTCCTCCATTTACATCTGGTACATCAGCTTAGGCCGTATGTCTCAGACTCAGTTCTGGCCACAATCGTCCATGCTTTTATTACCCCGAGACTGGACTACTGTAATGTACTCTATGTGGGGCTACCCTTGGTGCTGGTTCGGAGACTGCAGCTGGTGCAGAATGTGGCGGTCCATCTCCTGAAGGGGACGGGCCGACACGAGCACGTTACACCAGTGCTTCGCTCTCTGCACTGGCTGCCGATAGTCTTCTGGGTCCAATTCCAAGTGTTGGTGTTGACCTTTAAAGCCCTAAACAGCCTGGGCCCCACCTACCTGCAGGACCGCCTCACCCTCCGGATTCTGGATCGGCGCTTGCGGTCGGCTGGGGGCGCCCTCCTTGTGGTCCCCTGGGTTTCCCAAGTATCAACAATGAGGAGGGCGTTTTCTGTGGTTGCACCATGGCTGTGGAACTCCCTCCCGCTGTAGGTCCGCTTGACCACCGACCTCCCCTCTTTCTGTAGACCGTGTAAGACCTGGCTGTTCCACTGGGCTTTTACTGAGGGAGATGGGGTGGGTGGGTTGGGTTAGGGAGGGTTTTGGTATAGTCTTTTTTTTAATCTGGGGATTTTAGGTTGTTTTAATTGTATTTTAGTTTATTATGTATTTTAAAAAGTTGTTAGCTGCCCCGAGATGCTTATAGCAGGAGGGGGCGGCATATACATTTTAATAATAACTAACTAACAGATAGTTATGAAATTCAGCAACCCTTTCTCACCCAAGAAGTCAGGACCATACCAGATAACAGCTGGACTGATACTCTCCTCCAGCGCATTGATACTCAATCCTGACTGGCAGAGGAACCTCATAAGCAAGCATTAACCAAATCACCACAATGTGGGTCAGTACATGGCTGCAGACAAGTCAGAAGGGAAGGATGAGAGGGCACCAGGTACCAACAAGGAAAAAGACCCCTCTTCCCCAGGACCACACATCAGTCCCAGGCTGTGTCATGCTTGTCCTAAGCCCACTTTGGATTCCTGGTCAATGTAATTACATCTGCATGTGTTCATTTCCATCTTCTCTGGGCAGGGCAGACATTGCTGCACATCATAAGATGAAGCCCCATTCACTTACCATCCGTGGCGGCGGCGGCAGAGCTATGGAGCGGGCTCGGGCGGGATGGCCTCAATTGGAGATGACACCTGGGTGGGGAAGACGAACTGTGAGTGGCTGTGGCTGCTTCCCTCCCCCCTCCCACTTGGACACCCTCCCCTCCCAGCTGCTTCAAAGGGAATGCGCCGGCGGCCGCAGGGCCAGAAGCCCCATTCACTTACCATCTGCGGCGGCGGCGGCAGCAGAGCTATGGAGTGGGCTCGGGCGGGATGGCCTCAATTGGAGATGACACCTGGGAGGGAAAGACGAACTGTGAGTGGCTGTGGCTGCTTCCCTCCCCCCTCCCACTTGGACACCCTCCCCTCCCAGCTGCTTCAAAGGGAATGCGCCGGCGGCCGCAGGGCCAGAAGCCCCATTCACTTACCATCTGCGGCGGCGGCGGCAGCAGAGCTATGGAGTGGGCTCGGGCGGGATGGCCTCAATTGGAGATGACACCTGGGAGGGAAAGACGAACTGTGAGTGGCTGTGGCTGCTTCCCTCCCCC
>QEPC01002874.1:795038-843728 GCA_003113815.1 Sphenodon punctatus
AGTTGTAGGAGTTAGCTTAGTGATAGAGATAGCATTAGTGATTTAGTTTTAGTGTTTGTAGGAGTAGGTTTGTGTACTTATTAGATAATCCATTTAGTTCATAGCATTTAGAATAGTTAATAGCAGTTAGATTTCGTGTAGATATATATATATATAATATTAAATTAAAAAAAATAAGAAAACCCCATATAAAAACCAAATAAAGAACAAAAGAAAACCTAATAAAAAACCAAAAAACCATATAAAAAAAAACAAAAAACCATAACAACACTTCCCGAACGGCCGAACCGAACAGCCGAAAAAGAACAGCCGAACGGCCTAGCCGAACGCCCTGTTCGGACGAACGAACTGAACAGCCGAACCCGAACTCGGCGAACGAACCGAACAAATGAACCGAACGAACGAACTGAATGAATCCGAACCAAACGCAGCCAAACCCGAACCGCGATCTGTTCGCCCATCCCAAGGTGTGCGTCCAGGAAGTTCGTGCAGAATCAGGTCTTGAGAGTGGGTGCAGGATCTCAGGGACAGGTGAGGGACTGGCACCTGTACTAGGGGCCAGGACAGACAGACACACAACAGGCAGATGGGACAAACAAGAGGCAGGCAGGCAGGCAGACAGACAGACCTGGTGTTACCATACCTCCCCTTTCAAAGAGGACAATTCTGAAAAATACATGGTGCATGGCTCCATGTATATTTCATATGCATCCTCTTTGAAAGGGAAGGTGTGGTAACCTTATGATCACAGCGCAGGCTCACGGGAAGTTGCAGAGCGGACATCAAAGCAGATGCCAAACCTCTGGGATCAGAACATGGGTAGACAGAAAGGAAAGGCATGACCGGGAAGGGGAGACAGATGATCCCCCCAGATTCCTGGGGATGCAGGCCTGCCTTTTATATGGCAGGCAGACAACCAGGAAGGTGGGGGCTGGATGCAAGGGGTAGAGGGGTAAGACCTGTCCAACACTGACAGGGCTGTTAACCCTAGCCCTGGGCCCCAGACAGAGTACTGTGGTGGCGCTGAGGTACCTGCCACCACGCTCAGGGCTCCAACAGCACTGGTTCAAGCCCCTGGTCCTTACATCACCATTCTTCCCTAATTTTCAAGTCTGGGAGCGAAGGAGGGAGGGGTATGGCGTGTCCAGCACTTAGACTCTTTGAGTCCAATCCGTCTCCCACTGAAGGCAATGGAAGTTTAGCAACTGATTTGAATGGGAGCTGAATTTTGTCCTAAAACTACAAAAGTCCTCCTAAGTAACACCCTGTAGACATTGGCAATGCTTACACTTCCCAATCATGACTGGGGATTAAACCCTAACCATATTAAGATGACCAATAACTCTGGATAGCTGTTTACTACGTATATAGGTGAGTTTTTAAGTTGTCTGGTGGTTGAAAATATCATCCATTGTGGTGGACGTTGGTGCCCTAAAATGAAGGGTGCTTTGGTCATGTATGGGTGAAAACAGACATAATGCTAACTCCACTTTAACACCACTTTTAAATTTCTTATGCATGTTGCAGGACTGTATTGGTTCCCTATGCAGCCCTGCAACACACGTTAAAAATGTTGTAGTGACGTTAGCATTATGTCTGTTTTCACCCTATTTCTTGACATGATTTTGGGCCTACTCAAGAATTGTGACCTACCTAGGGTATTTTCAGACATTACGAGATCACAGTGAACCATGGTGAATGCCCACCTGTGGTCACTGTGTCTCGAACGTCTCTTTGGCGGCCGCCAGATGTTCGCCACGGTCAATACCCGCATGGGGTCAATTTGAACCACGCTTCCCGGGCTAGCCGGGGGAATGTCCCAGGAAGCGTGGTCAAAAAGATCCCCAGTGGGGACCAAAAAAAAGTAACGTCTGGCCGGTTGCCACAGCCCGGGATCCCTGGCAGGATCCCGGGCCACGGCACCTCCGGCCCAACGCGGCGGCCGCAGTGGCCCCACCGCCCGCCCGTCTCCCTGGAGGGCGGGCGGCGGGGTGCGTGGAGGGGGCGGGGCCGTGCGGCCGCACGTTGCGCCGCGCGGCCCCGCCCCCTCCCAGATTCCCCGCCGGGATCCCCCCGGCACGTCTGATATGGTGTGACGGGGTGACCCCGGTGGGGAATGAAAGGGTTGTTTTCGGTACGGGGCCAAGCGGCCCCGTAACGTCTGAAAACACCCCTACTTAAGTAATCCCAACTAACCTATAGGTCCCCACGCTAACACACACTTCCCTCTGCTCTCCCCTGTCCCAGCTCGACCACACTGGTGACCCTGGCCTGTCCAGTCTATGAGCAAGGGGTTCTCTACCCCTGCCAACTAGGGCAGCAAAATGCTTTAAGTCCAGTCCTGCAGAGTGGGAAACTGAAGTAGCAACATGACAAAGACAAAGGGGAATTGAATAGAGGCCCTTTTCACACAGACACTCTAACACTGATAAAATGGGGGTTACATTTTAGTATACATGTTGCAGGGCTGCAGGTGTGCTCTGTGGGTGCCCTGAAACATGTATACTAAAATGTAACACCCATTTTATCAGTGTTAGAGTGTCTGTGTGAAAAGGGCCACAGTTGTCATTTTCCTGAATGAATCACATTTCAAACTGAGTTGAAAAGAGATTTCTTCATCCTGGGATGTTTTACCTTTAGTCTAATCTTAGGTCAGTTTGCTGTGCTCTATACTGCACCCCAGTAGCAGAATTAGAATAGGGAAAATCAAGTAAGTTTACTGGGAAAAGTCAGAGAATGCAACCCCCCTTCATTTTACTTGGCTGCCCTGCAATGTTAAAAATCTCTCCAGTAATAAAACAGTATCACTTCAGTAGGGTGACAAAAGCCAGATCATAAAATGATTCTGTTTTATTGGCAGAGCAAGAGGCAACCAGGGATTTTACTGTCTTCAATAGTATATAGATCTTTCCAGCTACAATTCCTCTCTGATCTTTGTGCTAGAGACCAGCTGGCGCAGAGAATAGGTTAGGTTGCATTTAGACAATGGCTGAAGCTATCTTAGTTTTATGACTGGGTTATAATGTTGCAATGACGAGAAGTTAAGTCCTGTGCTATTCCCTCCAGTGTTAAGCAATCTGGAAGTAAATGCAGGAGTGGCTCACATCTGGTTGTATAGGGTAGTTAAGTCCTTTGTGTAGCAATGCATTTGGGGGCAAAGGATCTAGGGCAAAGGTTCCCAAACTGTGCATTGGGAAACTTGGGACCCCAAGTGGGGTTGCATCTTCTGTTGATGGAGTCATGATTCTGACTGATATTTGGTGTTGCATATTTTTGTTCCTGTCTGGGTCATGGGATTGTCTTTAAATCTCAGTCAATATAGTCGACAGTAAACGTGACAAAAGACAGGTGGAATTGTTATGGTCAACCTTTGCACTGATAGAACAATAGATGACTTAGGAGCCAATCCTGGATCTGTAGTTATGTCCATAGGTAGAACAGGATTGGCACAAGTCTATGTGGGAGAAGCACCAATGTGTTCCTTCTGTTGTTGGCACTTCTCTGCCTCTTTTCAGAATGGGATCTGCTCAAACTTTGAGAGCCCCTGATTGCAAACAGTATTGTGCAGGGCTATGCTTGATCCAACCAAGAAAATGGCCTTGGAATAAATTTGGATTTGCTGGTCTGACAAATGCTGGGTTGACAATATGAGCACAATAAGCATGATGAAGCAGTTGAGAAACTTCTGGAAGTGGCTTCACGCAGACACCAGAGAAACTACAATACCATGAGCCCCACTTTGAAATTCATTCAAATATGCCAAATATTCTTTAACCTACTATTTTCCTATACTGACCTGCAGTCCTTTCTCCTCCTCAACTGAAGGCATTATAGCAAAGGACACTATATATTCTGTACTTTCACAATTGTAGCAATTTTCAGAGACACTTTTACCGAATTCTCACAGAATCTGTCACTGGCATCGTGGAGATTTACAATGTGGGTGAGGAATCCTGTGAGCTTGCCTGTGGAAGGCTGGCATGATGAGCTGATCAATGGGGTGCTATGTCATGTATTCTGGGGCTATGTCTCCTGCCACATCTACTGAAGGGATGCAGGGAATCTGGGTTTCCTCATCACAGAATTTGGAAACTTTTTTTTTGGTGCAAAATACACAGGGCCATGATATAACTTCAGAGAGTGTGCAGCTAGGACACCCACCTGGAAGAGATCCACCCACCCCCAAAAGACAGGGGAGTGGTTATGATGTACATTAAAGAGATGTAGACAAAGTAGTTCAGATGGTAGCTTTTATTGGACCAGTTTCTGCTGATGCGAGTGTGCAAGCTGTTGGGCCACACAGGACCCTTCCTCAGGCATGTCAAAAGTTAGAACCACAGATTGAATTGCCACACTGAAATTAACAGAACTACTCTGGAGTAAGTGTTTTTGAAGATATATACTGCATATGTAAGTAATGCCGTGGGAGGGAGCACTTGGGGGAGGGGCGGGGGGAGCTGTCGGCATAGCTGTAGGCCCCAAGCCTATTGTCATTCCGGCGGTGTTGTAAAACCTGGCTGTTCGCCCAGGCCTTTGGGGGTGGGTTAGGGTTATTGTTTTTTCGCCCCTATCCTGTTTTACTGTTTTGATTTCCGGGGCGCTGTTTTAAACATTTTTATTGTTGATTGTTTTAAACTGTTTTATATTGTTTTTATGTATTTATATTGTTGGAAGCCGCCCCGAGCTGTTTACAGGAGGGGTGGGGTACAAATAACAGTAATAAATAAATAAATAAATATCAGACATTTAAATACAACGTGGGGAAACCAAGAGTCAGCTGGCAAACAAATATTAATGCAGACTAGGATCTATGCATAAGGGGAAATACTAGGGAGGGGCCTAAAAAGTTGTTAAGACTGCAGGTGGTTATTCCCTGTAGACTAGGAAGCAGAAGATCTAGCAGCAGAGAGCAGCCAGACAGGCACTGCAGGGCTGAATCATGCTTCAGGCTGAACATTGCTGCAAGCTCCTTTTATAGTAACTGGACCCACTTACCTGCGGGACCGCCTCATCCCTCGTGTCCTGGATTGGCCTCTGCCGTCAGCCAGGAATGCCCGCTTGGAGGTCCCCCGGCTTTCCTGAGTGGCTATATCTGAACAGGTGTTCTTAGTGGCCACGCCACGGCCATGGGACTCCCTCCTGGTGGAGATTTACCTCTCTCCGGATCTCCCTTCTTTCCGTGGAAAATGTAAGACCTGGCTCTTTCACCAGGCATTTGGTGAAGGGGATGGGTAATGGGTGGGGTTTTTTATGGGGTTTGTTTTTTATGGGGTTTTCCCAGTCCTCTTTTGGGGGGTGGGGGGTTAATGTGATTTTTATTGTATGTTTATTTATTTTATATTATTATCGTATGATGTACACCTCCCCGGGCTGCCATTGGGTGTGGGGTGAAGGCGGACGGCATATAAATGTTTTTATCAATAAATAAAATGAAATAAAATAATATTACCTAAACTTTATATAGCTATTAGCCAATAAGCAGTTGATTATCACAATGCATGTGGCTCTTCAGGATAACACAGGATGATGGAGGAAGGTATACAGGAATCATGTCCCAACTTGAAACTTCTTCAAGGAATGGGAGCACTTTCCCTTGGGCTTGCAGCGTAGATAGGTATACTACATAATAGTATAACCTTAGTATAACAAATGTCTGGATAGAACACACTTTTCCTCTCATCCAAAGGGATTGAATTATTCTGAGGCTGCACTGTCGTTACTATTTATCTTCTTGTTTAGCAAAAAAAAAGAGGACAAAATCTAGGGGAAAAGCTATATTGACTAGTGAGCAATGAAATCAACCCATTTCAGTGGCTATAGCAATTGACGACAATGCACCTTTCCGTAAGAAAATAATTATGTGTGTGGCTACATAACTACCCCAGACTTGTAAGGGTTGGAGATCTGGGATGTAGGTAGACTTCATGGTTGGGTCTGGGGATGGAGTCAGGATCGGGGTCCAGATGGATGCAGGGGCAGGATTAGATCTATGCTAAGGAATAGGACATGTCAGGCAGGCACAGGGACAGAGACAATCAGGTTCAGGAACAGACGGGACTAAGAGCTAGGCTGGAGGCTAGGTCAGTTACAGAAGGCTATTTACTGGTCAACCTCACTTCCTGTTTCTCTATATACTCAGGGACAACCAATCAGGAGTTGGGAGGACAGGAGTCTATCTGTAACAGCAAGGAGCCCTATTTTACTGTGGAATTAGCCCTGTCTTAAGGCCTTGGAGACACTGGCTCAAGGCCTATTTCCTGACAGAAGTAAATGGGGAGGGGGGGGGGAACAGGGAGAAACCCGGTTTTCCCTCCCCCTCCAGGCTGCGCGGGTGGAAGGGGCGCCAGGGCTCACCTCTCCACCCCCACCCAGCCTCGTAATTTATTTTATTTTTTTAAAAAACCCCATCCCAGGGATCGCCCTACCTGGGTCCGGCAGCGGCAGTAGCAGTGGTGGCAGCAGCAGGTCCCACGCCGCTACCGCTGACCTACCTGGTGGTGCCGGGGCTCCGGCCCTAGGTCTGGTGCCACCGCTGCCACTGCCGGACTTGGGGCCAGAGCTCCGGCATCACCAGGTAGGGTGATCCCTGGGGTGGGTTTAAAAAAATTAATAAATTACGGGGCTGGGCAGGGGGGCGACGTGAGACCCGGCGCCCCTTCCACCCACGCAGCCTGGAGGGGGGAGGGAAAACCGGGTTCCCCCCTGTCCCCCACCCGAATGGGTTCAGCTCCCCCAAACAGGTTCGGGCCGAACAGCCAGAACCCTAACGGTTTTGGGGGGGCCAAACCCCAAACGGGCCAAACACTGAACACCCTGGTGTTCGCACATCTCTTCCCAGAGGTTCATGAGCTCGAGCCTGGGCATCTTCCGGAGGCGGTGTAAAACTTTTCTTTCTGTTAAGGCATTTGGCAGGCAGGGATAGGGAATGGGAGGGTTGCTGGGGGTTTGAGGTAGGGCCATAAGGGGATGTTTGGGGAGGGGTTTGTGGTGGAGTCGAGGGGAAAGGTTAGGGTTTTTATGCTGTTTTATATGTACTGTTTTTATTTGTTTTGTCAGCTGCCCTGAGCCTTTTGGGAAGGGCAGGGTAGATATTGGAATAAAAATAAATAAACAAATAAATAAATATGTGGGAATGCCTTAGCCTGCACAGCATTCCCTGTATTCTCTGGCACCATGCAGGGGCACCAGACTGGGAACACGTTCCCAGTCCATGGTGGCTTTACAAATGACCCGGTGAACATCCACTTGTGGTGTATACCATAAGTTTGTATAAACACAACAGCTCAGGCTGAAGGCACTAAAGTTGCAATCCTCAAAGCCCTTACTCCAGAGTGGTCCCACTGTAATCAACAGACCTAGTCAGGATTAAGTGTTTTTTGGATTGTAGCATCTGACTGACAGGTCCGATTCTTACCTGGATTCAGTATTTATTTTCCAAATACAAGAGTTTTAAGTCCAAGGAATGTGGGGTATTTCAACGCCCTGATACAACACATGTAGCAAGAAAATTTACACAGTATTTATCTGAACTATCTGCTATACATACACTCTGACTGTTTTTACACAAGCATTAATTCTAATTAAATGGCCTTTAATTCAAATGAATGTGATCATGGGAACACCAGAGTCTGAATTAATGACCCTGAATTCGAGATTGAACGTGGGGGCTGGAAACCTAATTTTTGAGGATTTAATTGAATTTGCATAAAGTTGAGTCCAAATTGATCGTGTAAGCGTTTAATTCACACTAACTCCAAAATGTCACAGAGTGCTGTAGATAGGCATGTTTCTTCTCTTGCCACCTGTTTCTCTATGGTATCCCAGCCATCCCTGAGTGGTGTGTCAAATTTGCAGCTCAAAGTGGGCATTTAGCACACACAGAGGGACTCCAGCATGCCCATGGGGGTATAGAAAACAATGCTGCCCTTTAACGGCACTCATGCAGGGGGGCTGTCTCCAAAAGGCTATGGGAAAGGTAAGGCAGGAAGGGGAACTTCAATCCCCTAAAGTCTTTGGAGGTGAGAAGCAGTGCGCACGTTTGTTCCCTGTGCCGTCTTGGCATGTGAAGAAGAGATTCAATTCTAGAGGTCGCACAACGAAAAACAGACGTAGATACAGAAGTGCTGCACCATGCGATTTTTCATGGTCTTCTCGGAGACTGTTAATACGCATTAACCGTTTACACGGCAAGTACTCATTAAATATTAATTTGCCTTAAAATGATTGTGTAAATGGTAAATCCTGAATAATAACCTCAAATTAATTAATCCACATTAAAAGTCAATTCAAATTAAGTGTGCTCGGGTAAAAACAGCCTCTGTCCCTAAGCATTCTTACAACACAGGTGCAACCCATTATTAATCAAATATATAGTCCATAAATATGCTCCGTAAAATATACAGCAAATCAATATTTTAGTTCCTGAGGGTTTGGGAGGGGGCGGGTCTCCACAATTTGAAGGTGCCAAGCCACAACATTGCTCTGGAATCCGTTCAAGCATTCTGGCTGGCTGAACAGCTGACATCATCTTGGCCTACAATGCTAGGCCTGTTTTTGAAACCCATTCAAGAAGCTAGCTCACTACCTAGTCCTTTCAACTAAGACAGTTTCAAAAGGCAGTTTTTAAGGAGGAAAACCAAGGTCATGTCTGCTACCCTGGCAGGAAAAACTGTGGCTTACTGAAACTGCGCTAAGGGCAGCTTTTAAAATACTGAATGCTCTCAGCTTTGTAGCGTAGATGAGTTGCAGTCAGTGGGAGTGACTGAGAATGACAACTATTTAATTGGAACAGCGCTGATATTAATTCCACTTGATGGGAGTTGTATTTGGCTTGTGTCAAATTGGATATTAAGCAAGTTTAAAAATGAAAGCACTCCTAAAAACTGGCAAATAAAGAGATGAAATAATGAGTGCAACATTATCGTTTCTGTATTTTATTATTAATTATTATTATTAATATTATTATTCAGTAAAGCATTTTATTTTCAGGATCATTGGCCTGTTTTCCTATTTAAAAAGCCTCCTTTCTTAACTGAGATAATAGACAGAAGGGTCTCAGTTATGCAGATTTATGTACATAATACCACACTGTATATTAATAAGGCATTCTCTTTTTAAACACTTTTTATTAGAACCTGTGAATGTTAAACATCTCTTTTATGCTTTTCTTTTTTTAAGGGGTAAGGGAAAAGACTTGGTTTGTTGGATGGAGAAAATAAGTCTTCAAATTCCTTACTGTCTCTTTTGAGTGTCACCAGCTTAGAGTTTAACGGAAACTGATCTGAATGTCTTATTGTACATCTGTTCTTTGAGACTGAAAATGTCTCCTGCCAAGTTTTCAAGCAGAACGTGAAAGACCCCTCTCTCTTTTTTTACACTTCCCACACTAGCAACAGAGTAACCCCCCTCCCCCAAGCCCCTAACCTCACTCTCCCAGACAGAAGAGGGTGGGCAGCACAAGACCTGATCTGCTGACCCAGTGGCCTGATCCAATCGCAAAGCAGATTGAAACTTTTCAGCCTTCCCTCTCCCTAACCTCACAGAAGGGGGGAGAGGGCTGGGGTGGAGTTTGCAATTTGAGTCCTTTCCTTTTTGCCTGCCTCTCCTCTCATTAAGAAGGGGGCTGAACTGGAGTTGAGGTGCAGGGGGATATCTTAGACGTGAAACACCATAAGATCAGAAACAGTCTCTCACCTGCCAGATCTCTTCCCCTCCAAGAAACCAAGATGGTTGAGGCATTCTGTGCTACCTGGAAGCTGACTGACAGCCACAACTTTGATGAGTACATGAAGGCTCTGGGTATGTAATAAGAACCGTGTGCTGTGAAACACCTCTTAGGTGACAGAAATTATTGCTAGGGTTTTGATATTACTTTCCAGAACAGTTAGACTGAAGACTGATCCTAGGTTTGGGATTTTACATTGGATCAGATTCATTCATTTCAGAGTAGCAGTACTGAGAAAAAAGTAGAACATTTCTGTAATACCATGAATTACTACAGAGCATGTGACTCATCAAAGTTTCATTGTACACAACAGTTACATTGGGATAGATGTGTCATTTGGAGTTTCATGTGTTTAGAGAGGGATAATGGGGATGAAGTTTCATTGCAAAAGCCTACTGACTAGTGTGTATGATTTTTAAGGACTTCATTTTAGGAAAAGAAAATGAGATCAGATGGACCAACAAAAACTGCAAAGAAACAGAAGCTCCTTTGCAGAGTGCTGGGGTGATTATGTCATCAACATAAGAAAAAAAATAAATCACCAGTGCGATAGATAAAACGACAATGTGTCAGACACACCATTGACCATAAGTGTTTGTTGCTGAAGTTTGGTAGATCATAGAATCTTAGAGGTGGAAGGGGCCTCGCTTTCCTCATGAAGAACAAGAAGAGAGAGAGAGAGAGAGAGAGTATAGAAAAGTAATTAAATTGAAGTGTGGAAGGCTGGGCAGAGTAATGAGACAAATAAGAAGTAGAGCGATGGCTTAGATGGGAAGGCAGTTTCTTTTTACCTCTATGGTTGGCAAGCAGAGTGCAAAAGAAGCCAGTGTATTATCAACTTGTATTTCCCTTTGATGGTTTAGGAGTGGGGTTTGCCACTCGGCAAGTGGGGAATGTCACTAAGCCAACAGTGATAATCAGCCAGGAGGGGGACAAAACAGTGATCAGAACCCAGAGCACCTTCAAGAATACAGAAATCAGCTTCAAACCTGGAGAAGAGTTTGATGAAACTACCGCAGATGACAGAAACTGCAAAGTGAGTAAACATCGACTCAAGCTGCAGCATTTAAAAAAGAGTTATGTTAGAGGACATAGAGAATGATGTGGTTTTTGTGCAACAATTGGAGTTAGCGCTGAAACAGAGCAAGAAGACTCATCTAAGTACTGAATCATAGTGTCATCTAGTCCAACTTTGTAGTTTAGACTTACAGTCTTGTCTGAAAGTGTGTGATGTGTCCCAGATGATCTTCTGTTGAATGGAAAGTTGTATTTAGGAATCTCATGTCTGTACCACAGTCACCATAACTCAGAGATCATTTTGATACTTTAAGGTCATCTGACAGGTTTTTTTTAACTTTTAAAAGTTACCATACTTAAGGGCATTTTCACACAAGTCACTCTCCACCCGCTACCCACCCACTATACATATTGCAGGGCTGCAGTGTTGCCCTATGGGTGCCCTGTAACATGTATAGTGGGTGGGTGGTAGGGTGGTGAGTGTCTTGTGTGAAAATGTCCTAGGTCATAAGTGAAATTGTCATGTAAAATTACATTGGTACACACAGGACACAGTGCACAATGTGTTTAATCCTTCTGATCAAATTAAGGATGCAATCTTCCCCCATTAAAGTCAATGGGAACTGAGCCATGGATTTCAATGGGGAAAGGATTTCACCCAATCTTTTATATTAAACAAAGAAAGTTGGATTTGGATTCATAATGCCCAGGACTAGTTTAACATGCAAAGTACAAGTACATTTTCCCCAATGGTTGATGTTAGCAGATGTTAGCAATAGGAAACTATATAAAGGCTTGTTCCATTATAAATTAATCCTTCTCTTTGTCTATTTTGGTATCCCACAGTCAGTTGTAACCCTGGATGGAGACAAACTAGTTCATGTACAGAAATGGGATGGCAAAGAGACAAACTTTGTTAGAGAAATTAAGGATGGGAAAATGGTAATGGTAAGTAAAAAAAACAACAACACTCAGATCACATACGTATATACTGTATTTATATACAAAACGATTTGTTTTACTGGTTGAGACTATTTAATAAATTTAAACAGATCTGCAAACACACATTAACATGCCTTAGTGTTGTTCCTATAGAAAATCTCATTGGTAAGAATGATTGGCTAAGAATTTCCAAATTTTGCTGGATCAGCATATTTTTGCCGGGTTTTATCTAGTTTAGGGACTGTGAGGGGAAAATCAGCATTTCCCAATGTGCTCTAGTTATCCATGTTCAAAATGCAGGAATGAAATTTTAGGCATTTGTAGGAAGGTTATGTACATATAGCACTGTACTAATCATAACTGAAATAAATAAACAAAATATACTTCTGGTAAATAACAAAAGAGAAAAAACCTTGCTAAAACTGGGTAAATTGCATATTCATTCATTTTAGTTAGGTGGTATTTAGTTAGGTGGTATCTCATCGTAACCAAGCCATGTGCACTTGAGACCTCGCATCTTCATGAATGTTAGACCCCTTGTCTCTCCCTCTGTTCCCCTTCCTAAGTCTCTCCCCCAGCTCCTGTCTCTCAGATTGTAAGCCCTAGGGGCAGGGACCGTGTCTATTTTATTACTTTGTAAAGTGCCAGGTACACTGCTGGCGCTATATAAATATTTGTTAATAATAATAATAATAATAATAATAATTTTACAACCATTAAAGTAAAATTGTCTTGGACTACATGAGCAAAGAGATAATTAACATATATTTCTGCTGTACTACATCTTCATTAGGATTATAACATTTTGGCTGAATATATGCACATTGTTTCAGCCAGTTACAAGTTTCGGTATTAAGGGGAAACCTAACGTTGGTCATGCTTGTCTTAACAAGATGATATAATAATAATTTATATACAACCAACAATTGCCTGGCACTGAACAATCATTAATTAGATAGAGGCCCCTGCCCTGGGAGGCTTACAGTTTAGGATGAACAAGAGAGGGGGGAACATAAGGAGAGATAAAGGACATTTTCAGATAAGACACTCTTCACCCACTATACATGTTGCAAGGCTGCAGGGTTGCCCTATGGGTGCCCTATAACATGTATAACGGGTGGGAGGCAGGTGGGGAGTGTCTTCTCTGAAAATGCTCAAAGATGCATTCCAATATCACCTCTATGCTGATGACACTCAACTCTATCTCTCTACTCCCTCTCTCTCTCCATCTATTCAAGCTCACCTCACCAGCTGTCTCTCTGACATCTCTACCTGGATGTCTCAACGTCAACTCAAACTCAACATGGCTAAAACTGAATTCCTTATCTTCCCCCCTCATTCTTCCTCTCCCTCTTCCCTGTCAACCCTCATCGATGGGGTCACCATCCTTCCCGTCCCCCAAACCCATAGCTTAGGCTTCATATTTGACTCACCCCTTTCTTTTAAACTCTACATTGACTCTGTTGCCAAATCCTGTCGCTTCTCCGTCCATAACATTACTATTCCCAGGCCGAGAGTGGACAAGTGCACAGATACCAGGTTTCAGAAAGACCCTAGATGTAATAATCTCCCATGAGGCCAAAAGAGAGGACTGGAAATGTAAACTATCAGCAATAGACTGAGTGCGAAAGTAAAGAACAACTTTCTGTTCCCAACCCAGAAAAGGTAGGTATACAAACCCGTACCGTACCCGTATGATGGGCTCAGACCATATACCCCAAAATGGCACTTAGATGACATGGGCATCCGTTATAGCTGGCTCATCTGGTGTCACAAAGTCACAATCCAAAGGGGTCTGCAGGGGTCCATTCCCTACATCGGAGTCGATGGTCTGACCATTTGCAACTAGATCAGTAAGTTTTAGTTGTCCCCCACGAGCCCTTGTAATGATTGTTTGTTTCCCCTTCTTGGTCATTTTGACTAGAATGTAAGGCTTACCAGCCAAGAGCAAACAGCTTACCCGACGGTACTGCTCCACAAATTCCCCAGGACAACAATAAAAGGCTGGTCAGAGGAAGGGCTGCAAAAATTCACCACCGAAGGGCCCGAGTAATTGAGGCAAAACTGGTGCCCTACGCCTGGTGCTCGCCTAAGGCCACGCGCACATGGGCGCGCCCTTGCATGCGCAGCGCTTAGGCGTGCTTCCCCGACGCGCGCCTCCGATGCCGCTGGGCACGCCGGTAGCTTATGAAGTCTATTGGGGATATAACCCCACCCCTCACACACCTGAACTTCCCCTCAACCAATCAGGCAGGAAAATCCACAAATCCCTCCGGTGCAAGGCACTGCTGGGGCTCCCAGTGAGCATGCTCCCTAGGGGGGTCTTCACGGGTCCACTGGCAACAGGGGGGTGGGGAGGGAGACAGATCAGGCTCGCCTCTTCCAGACGTGGTGGCAGCTTATGAAGTCTATTGGAGATATAACCCTACCCCTCACACACCTGAACTGCCCCTCAACCAATCAGGCAGGAAAATCCACAAATCCCTCCGGTGCAAGGTAGTGCTGGGGCTCCCAGCGAACGTGCTCCCTCAGGGGGTTTTCATGGGTCCGTTGGCAACAAGGCAGTGGGGGTGGGGGGGAGAACAGGCCAGGCCAGGCTCGCCCTAACATTACTAAGATTCGCCCTTTTCTCTGTGTGTCCTCTGGCAAAACCCTTGTTCATGCCCTGGTCATCTCTCGCCTTGATTACTGTAACCTCCTTCTCACTGGCGTCCCCCGCTCTCCCCTTTCTCCCTTTATTTCTGTCCAAAACTCTGCTGCCAAGGTCATCCACCTCACTCGTCGCTTCGACCACGTGCAGCCCCTTCTCTCTTCTCTTCACTGGCTCCCCCTTCCTGAATGAATCCTGCACACGCTCCTAGACTTCACCTATAAAGCTCTTCACAATCTTGCACCCCCTCACCTCTCTGTGCTAATTTCCCTCCATACTCCAGTCCGTGAACTCTGCTCCTCCTCTGTCCCCTCTCTTGCCCTCCCACACCTCCCCTGCTCCCCTAACCACCTTTGTCCCTTCTCCCTAGCTGCCCCCCATCCCTCCCTACTCACACCCACCTCGCCTCCTCCCTTTGTACCTTCAAATCCCTCCTCAAGACCCACCTCTTCTGCTCTGCACTCCCCGATTTCTCCCTCACCTCACAAAACTCCTGCTGATACCCTCCATCCAGTACAATCTGTTAGCTGAGGTCTGTGTACTCATATCCTCACCACATGGACCAACCAGCCATCGTTCTTGATGTAACCAAGCCAAGCGCATGCACCTGGGACCTCACATCCTAGTGAATGTTACTCTCCTTGTCTCTCCCTCTGTTCCCCTTCCTTCGTCTCCCCCCGCCCCTCAGATTGTAAGCCCTAGGTCAGGGACCGTGTCTCTTCAATTCCTTTGTAAAGCATCAGGTACATTGTTGGGAGGGATGGAAGGAGGGATGGAGGAAGCAGAGGTATGGAGGAAGCAGAGGGTGCAGCTAGATGAGCAAGGCGGGCACAATCCCTGTGTTACCCTGTGGCAGGCAACTGGCCCTGCTATATTGCAGGGCCAGAGTAGGGAGCCGGGCACACAAGCAACTATGGAGGTGGGGAGGGAAGGGGCGGAGAAGGGCATGTCTACCCCCCCCCTTCTAGCTGATGAGGAAAGGAAGCCCGAGAAGAGCATGCACCCTCTTCCCAGGCTCCCCCTCCCTCCATCAGCTGTCAGTCAAGTGGATCGGCAGAGAGGGAAGCCTGGGAATAGTGCAGCCTCCCCTCCCCCCCTTCCACCCAACAGACAGCTGGTTTCTCAGAGGAGCCACATGCACCCCCACTTCCTACCCCCAACAAACAGCTGATCAGGGGAGGGAGCCTAGAGGAGTGCCTGTGCCTGCTCCTTTGGGTCTTCCTCCCCTGATCAGCTGTTTGTCGGGGTGGGGAGAGAGGTGCCCGCGGGGCTCCTCTGGACTCCCCCTCCCGCCAGCAGCCAGGGACTTTGGACTCTAACCCCAGGCTGTGACGTGGCTGCGAGTGACAGGTGCTAGCACTCATCGCTCACAGGGTTGTCCTGAGTGTGGCCGGGCAAGTGTGTCTGGCCACACGGGCTTGGCTTTACCCCACGTGAGGTAAGGCTGTGGCTGCACTGAGAGTGTCTGGGTGCAGCCACACAATGCACTTACTGTGCCTTGGGCAGCTTTACCCCACTCCGGTGCATTGTGTGCCTGGTGGCCACCAGCTATTCCCTCCGCCATGTGGCAGTGGAGGCAGCTAGTTGCTACATGCTGCATCCTCAGAAAAAGACTTAGGACTCAGCACATAGCAGCCTTACCCAAAATGGGGTAAGGCAGCCCAAGGCACGGTAGCTTGTGTGCCCGGTCGCCATCTGCCCCATTGCACAGCGAGTTCCGCTGCAGGACAGGTCTTTGAGCGGCAACTGCAAGCTCCAGTCCTGCTTGGCCACATCATGACCAGGGCAGGATAGTGGTCAAGCCACGGGAGGGAGGTGGGGGAGGGCTGGACGCCCGGTCCTGTGGTCAGCACCTCAGCCTGCCCTGCTCCGTGGTGTGAGGTCCAACAGCAGCCCGCCCAGCTTCCCCACAGAGGGGGAGGGCAACCATCTGCCCGGCTTCCCGGCCCCATGCTGGCCCCACAGTGTGACGGCTGCGGTTGCCTGCCATGAGGCCACACGGGGAACAGGCCCTCTGCAGCTTGTGTGGCTGCACCCTAAGGGTTTGTGGCGGGTGTTCCAAGTGTAGGAGGCAGCATGGGAGAAGGGGCGAAGGCAGTTTAGAGAGCAGGAGAACACTAACTAGCCAGAGGATCACACCCTTAACAGGTAGGCAGTCAATGAGGAATGGGCACATTGGCATGTCTTAAAGTTTCAGGAATAATTATAAAACACGTGAGAATAACAAATTTGCATATATAAAATCTATCTTTTGAGGTGAGAAATTTCACAAAGGCATGCTACCCTCCTAATAGCACACTGCATGCTATCACATTGCATATTTGGAGCACTGCATATAATCTTTCCATTGACTTCACGGAGCTTGGCATTAGGCCCGTAATGCTGAAACTAGAACGTTTGATCCTCCTGATGTAGGTGCTATTTGAACTACTATGAATAATGTCATCGTTAATCATTTGAATGCAAATGAGAGAGGGCTAGAGTTGGGATCCTTATTTCCCAGAAGACACCGTACGAATCTGTAGTATGTTACACCCTGTACTGAATAGAGAACTAAAAATTGTGGGTGCTGTCAGAAACAACTTTAGATTTAAAATTTTGCATATTTAAAATTTCTACAGTAATGTTACCTCATTAATGTATATATTTTCTACTAATAATACTACTATTGATTTATTAACACTTATTTATTATTATTATTATGATTACACCAGCAACGTGCCTAGTGCTGAACAGTTTTGAGTAGTGATAGGTCTCTGTCCCAAGAAGCTTACAATCTGGCATGGAAAGGGAGGGGGATATAGGAAGAGACAAGGTTACATTCAAGCAGTTGAGAAGATGCAGGTGCACATGTTTAGCTTAGTGATAAGGGGGATCCTAAAGGATACCGTGCTATAAGGAGAAGAATAAATAGGGAAGCTGGGGAACGCCTGATGGAAGAAGTGGGTTTCTAGGAGGGATTTTGGGAGGGAGCAGAGTATATATGCTTGGGAGGGAGTCCCAGGCATAGGGAGCAGCATAGAAGAAGGGGGTGAAGAGGACAGTGACAGAGGAAGAGCAAAATTCCTGAATGGGGACATAGCAAGAAATAAGGGTAGAAAATTTGGGTGGAGCAAGGCCATGAACCCTGGAACAACTTCTATGAATTCCTGCCATTAAAATTAGTCATGTCTAATTTTTCTATTTCTTCTTCAACACACAGACACTCACCTTTGGCGATGTTGTTGCTGTTCGCCACTATGAGAAAGCATAGAACCTTGCTCATCTCTGTTCCAGAAGCTACTCCTTCTGGGTGGATTAAAGAGCCTCCCATACCTGAGATGAATACTGCTGACAAGGAAGGCTAATGAAAATGGGTGTTGTTTGGTTTTGTTTGGTTTTGCTTTATACCATAACAGTTGCAAATTCTTCACTCTGTAAATTGCAACAAGTGAAGCTTTGTATTAAATCTCTGAATCACTTGTCTTTGTTTTTTTTAAAAGATATATGTGAATAAATTTTGACTCTTTTTGGAATTCAAATCAAACTGAAATTAAAATGGTTTTAAACCTGTGCTGTGTTTGTTTGCTTGTTTGTTTGTTTGTTTTTGGCATTCATGAACCAGTGTTTCCATGTTTGGGCTGGAAATTATAGAAAAAGACATTTGAAAGTGGAGTTAGTACAAGAGGGTTGGAGCAGGTGGTGGCTTCTGGCTACAGTGAGTTGCTGTAACTGGAACTGTCCGGTAAGCTTGGATCCCACAAGAAATTAGTCTAACATCATCCTAGCCAGTGTTTCAAAACTGCCAGTTTGTTACAGCTGCCAGTCTCCGCTTGAAAACCCCCTGGGAGCCAGAGTTTTGCAGTGCGGCACTCAGGATCAATCACATTGGCAAGGAAACTTGAACACAACATCTCCCAGGCTCAAACCAGAGTTTGTCCCTCTGTGTCAAAACCTTCTTTTGGGTATGATACAAAGTCATACCTCCCAACAGTTCCAGAAGCCAAAGAGGGACCAAACCCGCCCCCTCAGCCAATAATCTCCACCCTTCAGAAAATAAGTTCGGCCCTTTCACACACGTAGGGCATTTTTAGACACGAGATCTTTCTCCTGCTTCTTTAAAATGTGGTTCGGGGAAATCCCTGTGGGTGGGGTGGGGTGAATCAGATGCTCCTCTCTGGACCGGAAGTTGTCTGGGCACCGATGGAAACAGCGGCACTGGGTGACTAGGTTTTGAGACACAGACTAGGTAAGACTTTGATTATCGAGGACTTACTTAGTTCACGTCTCAAAACTTCTGGGAGTCACCTGGCATTGCTGTTTCCAACGGCACCCAGACAACTTCTGGTCCGGTAAGAAGCATCTGATTTCCCCCTCACGGAAGTTTCCCCAAGTCACATTGTAAAGCTGCGGGAGAAAGCTCTCCCGCCCTTCTTAAAACGCCCTTATATACATGTACATACCTCCCGACATTCTAGTTGCATAAAGAGGGACAGAAGTTCTGCTGATTATCATTCCACTTAGTTTCTTGTCATTCTATCATCTCCCCGTTTGACCCTTGAAAGAGGGACAGTGGGATTCAGCACCCAAAAAAGGCCTGTCCCTCCTAAGGAAGTCTTCTGTGAAAAGATTTCCTGTCAGTGACTAGATGAAGCCCACACTTCTTAATTGTGGTTAATGGGAAAAGTGGATAAGGCCCCGGTGGTTGGGGTTTTTTTGTTAAATGCTGAAGAAATCTAACCAGAGTGAATAAGCAGAAATGTGGTGTAGAATGAAGGGAGGGGGAAGAAGAAAGTGAGCAGGGGCCAGATACTCAAAGCATTTGATCTTGCCTTTTCCATGGATCCTCTGACACTTACATTTATAGACCTTGCCCTCTGGGGGGACTCCAGGAAAGCACACAAGTTTCCACAAGTTTCCTAGAGTACCCTCTTCCTTTCCTGTAGGTCAGGGTTGGAGAACCTTTTCCCTCCCGTGGGCCACTCTGAAAATTAGTATAAGCTCTGTGGACCAGCTGGGAGTTGGGAGCAGGGGAAGTTGGATGGGGGAAGGGAGAAGAGGGTCTAGATCATGGATATGTGCCACGGGTCAATCCCCTTTTCTTGAGTGCATACCTTCATCTCTGCTGCCTTCTCTCTGAAGGCTTCCACCCGAACTCTGAAGGGGCTAGATCTAGAGGTTAGATCCAGGAACTGGAAAGAGGCCAAATGAAAACCAGACCCAAGCTGGGTTCCCAGCCCCTTCTATAAGTTTTCCTATAGGAAGGTGCACTGTGGGTGTTCCTTTGTATACAAGGTGAATTTAAATCAAAGACTCATGAAAGATTTAACAAATCCATGTCTTATTAATGAAATATCTTCAGATATCTGTGAAGCCACTCCAATTCTTAAATTATAATTCAAAAATGAATAGGAAAATGCCTATGACTTGTGTATGACTGTCACATTTTTGAATCTATAATAGAGGACCTGATTATTAGAGATACAGAGTACTTCCATTGATCAGTATTTCTGAAAGTCCTATCCTGAATTTGTTTTAATATACTAAGGCTGCTTTCACACCTTCCATTCTAATAACTGGAGATAATACCAGGTATTATAATTCCACAATTTTTGTAACATGTGAATGCTCTATTCCCCTTTTATGCTGCGAGATCTTGGGTCATTTGTGGCTGCCAAATGTGGCTGCTTTTCACATGGCAAAAATGGGGTATTATAATTGCTTGAGATAATACCGGGTATTATAATTGCTGCGGTTTTGTGATGTGTGAATGCACTATTCCCCTTTTATGCTGCAAGATCTTGGGTCATTGTAAGAGCTACCAAATGTGGCTTTTACAACGACCCAAGATCTCGCAGCATAAAAGGGGAATAGTGCATTCACACATTACAAAAAATTGCGGAATTATAATATCCAGTTGTTATAATAATAGCCCATTTTGTAAGGTGTGAAAGCAGCCTGTGGCTTTTACAACGACCCAAGATCTTGCAGCATAAAAGGGGAATAGTGCATTCACACATTACAAAAAATTACGGCATTATAATACCCAGTATTATCTCCAGTTATTATAATAGCTCATTTTGGAAGGTGTGAAAGCAGCCTTAGTGCACCACACAATGTCCTAATTTCTCTTAGGTTAATATAGGAGTAAGAAGTAGTTGGCTTCAGGGAACTAGATACTGGCTCTTTAAAGTCGCTTCACCCTCCTGTAGTCTATGGCTTTGGTCCCACAAACACCTACAAGCACAAATTTCCATTGTTTTTAATGGGACTATGTGTGCATTGGTATTTGCAATATAGCAGCCTAATAGTGCCTCTTCACTCTTATACAGAGCTCACAATAGTTCTTAGTAACAATACAGACTGTTTCTGTCAAGCATCAATACAGCTGGCATCACAGTTGTCTCCTTATGCGCACAAATCACATGATCATCTTTTCCAACCACCCCATTCCCAGAGCTGTGGGAACAGATGCTTTTGCTTCATCTCCATGGGAAAAAAAGGCATGGTCTAGTGGCATTAATTTCCATGGCAACAGATTTATGGTGTCACCAATGGAAAGGAGAAATACTTCATTACATGAAAGGAGAGAAAAGAGAAGATGGATGGAACAGCCTTTGGTAGATAGACAAAAGGTTTGAATAGGAACTACGCAGCAAGGGGGAGCATCTTCCCTTCTGTTGTTGTTCAGTCTCTTCAGATGGATTGCAAATACACTTAAAGTGAACTACTTCCCCAGCTCTCTCCACTTCATGCTATATTTTACATGCAGCTACTACTACATAACCATGGAAAGGGCCTTTTGCTATATCAAGGTTAAACTATGGCCCTTTTTACACGGACAGCACCCACGCATGAACACCCAGAAGGGTGTTCACGCGTGGGTGCCACTCGTGTAAATCCCACTGGGGTGGGTGTGCACGCTCCTGCACATATGCATACACACCCATTCCCACACATGGAGGCACTGGTGAAAATGGAGGTGCCTCCATGCATGGGGATGGGTGTGCACCCATCTACACCCTCCCTTCACCCAGCGCACATGGACTGCGGCACACGCACACACACACACACACACCCATGCCGTGGCCTATGTAAAAAGGGCCAAAGTCAGTGAATATCAAAAGAGATGTTATTTGCCTTTTAGAGTATTTGATCATAAGGAAGAGATGCAGAAGAAAGGCAGACACCTTTGCCACTTGTAGGTGAAGGTAATATATTTTAACAAGTGCAAACCACTGAAAAATGTACACGGAAAGAAAAATCTATGCCCTGGGTGAAAGGTTACTGACTGTTTAGAGAAGAGAGAAATGTGTGTGCTGAGGTCAGAGGAAGGGGGAAGTGTTAGAAACAAAATTCTCATTTCTTCCTGTTATGAAATCTTACTGGCTTGGAACTTAGGCTGTGGAAAACTATTTTCAGTATTCTCT
The DNA here is from genome assembly GCA_003113815.1 of Sphenodon punctatus. NCBI lineage: Eukaryota > Metazoa > Chordata > Lepidosauria > Sphenodontia > Sphenodontidae > Sphenodon > Sphenodon punctatus. The sequence continues at coordinate 816,781 of QEPC01002874.1, forward strand.
ATTTATCAGTGACATCACAGCCTTCCAACAAGATGATATTGATCACGGAAGCATGCTAATTGACAATACCCTTACATGCTATCCCTACCTTATGTCATGAGTACACATCTCAACTATCAGTAAACTCATATTAGCTTTAATGTAATAAATTTGTATAATTACTTATATCTTATTCATGCTTAGAATATAACTTCAAAAGTACATTTAAAAAAAAAACTAAGAGAGATCAGTTTTTTGACCATACCTGTGCTTGGTTTGGAGACATGGGGAGATGAAAAAATTAGGCTACAGTCAGTCCTGCATACACTAAGACCCTGATTCTGCAAATAATGGAAATAATTACAGAGGTGAAATTAAATCACATGCATAAGTAAACTTAAGTGCACACCTAAGTGTTTGCAAGTCCTAATGCTGTAATTTCAATGATTTTCCTCACAGAGATGCCTGCAGATCTAAACTTGAAGAGTCAAGGACATAATTATGAGGCAAAGGGCTGTAAATTGCTTTAACATTGAAATTTTGATCTATAATCTTCTTACATTGTTGCAGTCAGTGTTTCACAAGGATTAAAATTACACTAAACATGGCTGGTTTACATACATGCATACTGACATTACTGGTAGATTGCTTTTTATATAATGAATGGCATTTTATTTACAGACTTTTCTTAACTATAACTATAGAATCTTAACTACTACTAATAATAATAATAATAATAATGTAGTAAATTGTACTGTACTGTTCATCCACAGATCATAAAACAGATTCTATAAAGCTAGATAGGACTGCAAGGGTCATCTAGTGCAACCTCCTTCACTGAGACAGAGGGTGAAAACAGACATGATGCTAACCACCCTTTAACCACCCTTGGTGGTCATTTATGCATGTTTCAGGGCTGCATAGGGCACCAATACGGTCCTGGAACATGCATAAATAACCAGCAAGGGTGGTTAACGTCATGTCTGTTTTCACCGAGAATCCACTGTACGTAAACCAGGGGCGGTTGGTGGGTTTTGATGTTCGAGGGGCAGTAAGGCCAGGCCGGCAGGCCTTGGGGTGGAACCAGGGGAATGGTAGGTGGAGCCAGGGGGACGGTAGGTGGGGTCAGGGGGACGGTAGGCCAGTGGCATGGCATAACCCAGCAGCAAGGAGTTCCCAGGATTAACATCGGATGGAAGAAAACATAGTCTACATGCACATCAAGCTTAAAATAAATAATGTATGAACCCAAAACACAGGGAAACACCCAAAACACCGGCATAACACTGGCAAAACTGGCAAAACACTGGCATAACCCAGCAGCAAGGAGTTTCCAGGGTTAACATCGGATGGAACAAAACACAGTCTACATGCACCTCAAGCTTAAAATAAATAATTTATGAACCCAAAACACAGGGACCCATCCTTCTAAAGCACCCCAGTCACAGCCTGAGTCCAGTTTTACCATGCACATCCCATTTCCAGCATTTTGAACACAACTGAAATTGCATGACTTGCAGTGACATCTCAGGATATCCAAACCTCAGTTTTACCACACACAGTCTCCCCTGCAATAACCCACTAGCCCCCACTCCTCTTCCCGAGAACCCAGGAGCCCTGGCTCCCAGCCTCCCTGCTCTAACCCACTAGCCTCCACTCCCCTCACCAAGAACCCAGGAGCCCTGGCTCCCAGGCTGGGAGCCAGGACTCCTGGGTTCTCAGGGAGGGGAGTAGGGCCCAGCCCCCCTATTCTAACCCTCCCCCGTGCCTCCCTCTCCCCAGCATGTCCCCCCCAGAAGGTCCCCCTCGCTCCCCTCCCTCCACCCACCCACCCCCGGGCCCCCCGCAATTTACTCACCGTGGGCCAGCTCGATTCTCTCCGCTCCCTCGTCGACATCAGTCATCCTCGCCTCCTCCGCAGCCGTCCTGTCCCTGGGCTTGAACCAGTGTGCGCAGGAGCAGCGGGAGCCGAGCCTCCTGCTGCTTCCCCGCGCGCTGCTTGAGGCCCGGGCCTGGGAGGAGGNCCCCCCCCATACCCAGGCACCTGTGTTGGGCACCCAGGTATGGATTGTCCCCTTGCCCGGCCCCTGCAATGAAATAGTGCCCCCTGCCAGCACTATTTCATTGCGGGGTCCATTTAAGCAGAATGGACGGTGCTTCTAGCTGTCCATTCTGCATAAAGGGAGAAAATGCCTCCCTTTTGACGCTGAAGCCTTCAGGGGTGGTGGTGTGTGAGAGTCACTGGTTTGTGCGCGCGCCAGTGTAACAGGTGTAACCGCCCCTAGGCCGGTGTAACTTTTTTTTTTTCTCCCCGGTCGGAGGAGACTTAGCCTCGGCCAACTCCTGCGGCATTGTCCCTGATTCCTTAGGGGGTGCACTGCCCCTGACATAAACCATTTTAAAAGGAGTCATACAGTACAATTTTCCAGTGGCATACCATATGTGCTAACAGCACAGGCACAAGTCCATTCGTTACAATGAGACTTAAAACCACACTAACTGGTAGCACACTCCGGTCTAATCAGAGGATCATAACCTAAGTATAATTGACTTAATTTCACAGATGAAGAAAGCTGAAGCACAAAGTCAATGCCATCTGTCATATGGCTGATGGGAAACAAAACCAGGAACAGAAGCTTGCTCTTCTAACTTCCATTCCAGTGCCCTGCTCATTGGAAGCTACTCTCTCCTTTTAAGATGCCTATAATCTTATATCTAAGGGTCCATTCACACGTTCACTCACTCTGGTATGATAACTCCTTTGTTCACTTTAATCCTGCTTTAGTTCACCCAATAACTCAGCTTGAGTGATAGTATGAAAAAACTGGAGTAAATTTACACTGGAGTAAATCTTTGTGAACAAAAGCAAGTTAAAGAATAACCAACAACAGACTTCTCCTACCCAGAAGGCATGGTCACTTATCTTCATGGTAGCCTCCTCACTCTATTTGTGTATTAGCAAAGTGAACTATTTACTCCAGAGTAATAATAATATTAATACTACTAATAAAAATTAATAATTTGATTTATATAGCACCCCCCTGTCTTGCATGGCACTTGGGGCACTTCACAGAATATAAAACAATATAAAAATATATAACAATTTAAAACAGTAATAAAATACTTTAAGATGGGGGAAGGAAAAAGGGAGGACAGAGTACCATTAAAGGAACCAGCAGTGGATCCTAAAAGCACCTAGAAAATAAATATGTTTTCAGGTGCTTTTTGAAAGTAAGGAGGGAGGAACTGAGATGGACATCTGGAGGAAGCGAGTACCACACAGAGGGGCCCGCCATAACAAAAGCCCCATCACCCGCCAACTTAAGGTGTGATGGTGGAACCCCCAACTAGCGGGAGGTTCCTGAGCGCAGATCAGTGTGAGCCTCTAGAAGTAGGTCTCAAATATACAATGGGCCTAAACCATTCAGAGTCCTAAAAACCAGTAGTGCAATCTTAAACTCAATCCATCACTCCACAGGCAACCAATGCAGAGAATACAGAGCAGGCGCAATATGTTCACGACTGCCCAAACCAGTAAGCAGCCGCACTGCCTCGTTCTGAACAAGCTGCAAGCAATGGACAAGCACTGCTGGTAGCCCGTAGAAAATCAGGCCTCGTAATTACCAGGGCATGGGTGACTGTGGCAAGGTCAGTCTGGGATAAATAAGGGCGCGAAGCTTACGTAAATTGCACAATTGAAAAAAGCTTTTCCAAACCATGTCCGACACCTGGGTTTTCATGGACAGAACGTGGTCAAAAATGACACCCAAGTTCTTTATCTGGCCCACTACCCACACCCCATCCGCATTCAGGGGCCCAAAGGAGGCAAGGGCATCCTCATATCAGCTGCCCCTTCCCACCAACATCACCTCAGTCTTCCCTGGATTGAGCATGAGGTAGTTTTGACGCTCGAGGAGGCTATATCATTCAAGCATTCCTCTAAGGCAGAGGCCAATTTGGCAGCGCTCACAGGACAAGAAATATATAGATGTGTATCATCAACGTACTGATGATACTCAACCCTGTGCTTAATCATGACATCCCTAAAGGGCAGCATGTATACGCTGAACAACATAGGTGAAAGAATAGAACCTTGAGCAACACCACAATTCAGGCCTCTTGGGGATGATGTATATCTATCCATCACCACTGATTGGCTCCTCCCTTCCAGGTATGACTGAAACCACCAAGCGACATCCCTCAGCTGCCAAATCAGCAACCCATGGTCAATCGTATCAAACCCTGCATGACCCAAATGGCCAGCCGTCCTCGAGCTAAGATCATCAGCAGATTGTCCAACAACCTGACAAGTGTGGTCTCTACACTGTGGGAAGATCTGAACCCAGACTGGAATTTTCTCAAAATATTGTTTGAGTCCAGGTGTCTCAGTGTGTAGCTGCACAGCTACAGCTTTCTCAATCACCTTCCTTAAGAAAAGCAGATTGGAAACCAGGCAGTAATTGGCAAGCACTCCAACATCAAGAGATGGTTTCTTGAGGAGGGGGTGGACCGCCACACATTTGAGGGTGGCTGGCACCCTCCCCTCCATTAACAAGGCCTATCAATAAAGGTACCACCTCCTCAGTGTTTGCCCTCAATAGCCAGGATGGGCATGGGTCGGAGGCACACATAGTGGATCTTAATGATCCCAGCAGCTCACGGACTCCTTTGTCATCAACCACGTCGAGATCAACCTGGGGAATACAGTCCCTAGGCATGCCGCAGCTCTTCACATCAAAAGGCCCAAGTCCTGCCAGAGTCCCTCTATCTTCTCTGCAAAGAACATTGAAAATTTCTCACAGCACTCTACTGAAAAAACTGTAGACGGATTGAGACAGTCTGGATTCACCAGGTCGCACATAACCCGAAACAGTTGTGTTGCTCTGTTCCCCGCAGCGTCTACGCCCGAGAGCAAGTACAAACGTTTGGCCTCAGTAATAGCCCTTCTGTATGCCTGCATAAACTCTTTGTACAGCTGAATTATCCCAGGGATAAGAACCCCATGGATAGTCTGATCATGTGAAAACAGCCTACATTGTCATAACCTTAGGACCAATCAAGTCTGGAAAACGCTTGTATGATCAAAGTGTCATTGATTTCCATGGGCTTATGTATTTGTAAGTGTTTTCAAGATCAGGAACGTCTCCATTTTTCAGGGCTCCACTGCACCTGAGATACATTTATCACAGTGCAGTACTGTGACTCCAGTAAGAGAAAAAATGTGGCTGCTATATTGGGTCCAACTATGAGAGAGACAGGAATGAAAGTAGTTAGGATGATACCTTGTATTATTTGACCAACTTCTGTGCCTGAGATAATGCAAGCTTTTGATCTGCAGAGTGGCTTGCCCAAAGACGGTCTCTGTGCAATTCAAATGCTTAGAATCATAGAGTTGAAAGGTACCTCAATGGTCACCTAGTCCACCCCCTGGTCAGTGCAGGAAATCCGCAGCTACAGCATCCCTGACAGATGGCTGCCTAGCCTCTGTTCGAAAATCACCAGTGAAGGAGAGCCCACCACCTCCGTAGGCAATTTGTTCCACTGTCGAGCAGCTCTAACCGTTAGGAAGTTCTTCCTAAAGTTTAACTGAAATCTGCTTTCTTGTAATTATTTCCATTATTTTTAGTCTTGTCTTCAGGGGCAAGAGAGAACAAGTCTTTGCCATTCTCTCTCAGGTAGTGGAAAACCGCTATCATGTCTTCTCTTAGTCTTCTCTTCTCTAGGTTAAACATACCCAGCTCCTTCAATCTTTCCTCATAGGACTTGGTTTCCAGACCCCTGAACATCTCTATCACCCTCCTCTGAACCTGCTCCAATTTGTCAATGTCCTTAAAGTGTGGTGCCCAGAACTGGACACAGAACTCTAGATGAGGTCTGACCAGTGCAGAATAGAGTGGAACTGAGTGGAACTATTACTTCTCGTAACTTGGAAATGATGCCTTCATTAATGCAGCCTAAAATTGCATTCATCTTTTTTGCAGCTGCATCACACCGCTGACTCATGTTCTGTTTGTGATCAATCGCAATCCCCAGATCCTTTTCACATGTATTTCTGACAAGCCAGATATCCCCCATCCTGTATTTGTACATTTGATTTTTCTTACCTAAATGCAGAACTTTAAATTTATCTCTGTTGAACTTCATTTTGTTACTTTCAGCTAAGTTTTCCAATTTATCAAGATAATTTTGAATCTTGTTTCTGTCTTCTAAGTTGTTATCTATCCCTCCCAGCTTTGTGTCATCTGAAAAGTTAATAAGCATTCCCTCTACTCCCTCATCCAAGTCATTAAGAAAGACGTTGAACAGTACTGGGTACCCAGGACAGAGCCCTGCGGCACCCCGGTTGACACCTCCCTCCAAATTGATGAGGAGCCATCGATGAGCAGTCTTTGAGTTCGGTTCTTTAACCAGCTGTAAATCCACCTAATGGTATTTTCATTTAGCCCACACTTTACCAGCTTGTCAACAAGGATATCATGGGGGACTCTGTCAAATGCTTTGCTGAAATTAAGATATATTACGTCCATGGCATTTCCATGATCCACTAAACTAGTAACTCGATCTAAAAAGGAAATAAGACTACTCAGGCATGATTTACTCTTGACAAATCCATGCTGGCTTCTAGTAATCACTGCATTGTTTTCTAGATGCTTACAGATTGACTGCTTTATCATCTGCTCTAGTATCTTTCCAGGTATCGATGTCGGACTGACTGGTCTATAGTTTCCTGGATCCTCCTTTTTGAAGATAGCGACAACATTTGCCTGTTTCCAGTCTTCCGGCACCTCACCCGTTCTGTTGCTAGACAAAGATGATAGGCCGAGGTTCTGAGAGCACATCATCAAGTTCTTCCAGTACCCTAGGATGGAATTCATTTGGCCCCAAAGATTTGAACTCATTTAGAGTAGCTAGGTATTCTCTGACCAACTCTTTATCTACTCTGAGCTGCAGTCCTTTCCCCTCACCATTCATGCTACTTTTCCCAGGTTGGACAGTTTCCCTTTTGAAAGACGGAACTTCTACAGTTCAGTAGCCTTCTCTTTGTCACCTGTTAACATTTCACCATCTTCACCAAGCTGCAGAGGACCTACCACTTCCTTTGCTTGCATATTTTTATTTAATTTATTTATTTATAATATTTCTATACTGCCCCCTCCTGTCCAATTGCAGCCCGGGACCATGTACATCACATATAAAAGCATCAAATACCAAAATAGAAATACCTAATAAAATATCACATTAAGATTCACAATAAAAGAGGTCTGGTAGAAAACCCCAATACCCTTAAAACAAAAAAAACAAAACAAAACAAAACAAAACAAAAAACCCACCCATTATCCGTCCCCCTCACCAAACGTCGGGCGAAACAGCCAGGTCTTGCATTGTCTGTGGAACGGAGATCTGAAGAGAGGCAAATCTCCACCAGGAGGGCATTCCATAACTGCAGTGCAGCCACCGAGAACATCCACTCGAACATGGTCACCCGGGAACCTCCAAGCAGGTGTCCCCGGCCAACCACAGGGGCCGATCCAAGACATGAGGGATGAGGTGGTCCCGCAGGTAAGTAGGCCCAAGCCGTATAAGGCTTTAAAGGTAATAACCAATACTTTGAACTGGACCTGGTGGCCCCACGCACCGCCCATCCCATTCCCACATGGGGCACTCCAGCTTTTCCTGCACAAGTGTTCATGTTATTATTAATTATTATTATTATTATTATTATAAACATTTATATAGCGCCAGCCATGTACCTGTCGCTGTACAGAACATAGAAATAGACGCAGTCCCTGCCTGTGGCTTACAATCTAAAAGACAGGGAGAGGGGACAGTGGGAGAGACAGGGGAGAAGACAAACAAACATTCAGGCGGATGTGAAGTCTCAGGTGCGTGTGCTTGGCTTGGTTACAATCAGGTTGGTTGCAGCAGTCTGCAGAGAAGGGCAGACAGTAAGTATATGGGAACGACTAGCAGGCAATGGGAAAGGCGGCGAGGAAAAGGTGAGTCTTGAGGAGGGATTTGAAGGAGCAGAGGGAGGGGGCAAGGCAGATGTGGGTAGGGAGGGAGTTCCAGGCATGGGGGGCAGTGAGGGAGAAGGGTCGAAGGCGGTTAGGTGAGCAGGAAAAACGAGGGAGAGTGAGGGAGGGGACAGAGGAACAGTGGAAAGTGCGTGCAGGAGTAGGGAGAGTAGGTCCGAGAGGTAAGGGGGAGCTTGGTCATGTAAGTGATTTGAACGTGAAAACCAGGAGTTTAAACAGGATACGTCCAGGAAGGGGGAGCCAGTGAAGAGAGAAGAGGAGAGGCTGCACATGGTTGAAGTGACAGGCAGAGTGAATGACCTTGGTAGCAGAGTTTTGGATTGCAATAAGGGGGGACAGGTGAGAGCGAGGGAGGCCAGCAAGGAGGAAGTTGCAGTAATCGAGGCAAGAGATAACCATGGCATGAACAAGGGTTTTGGCCGAGGAGGTAGAGAGAAAGGGGTGGATCTGAGCGATGTTATGGAGGGCGAATCGGCAGGATTTGGCAACAGAGTCAATGAAAAGTTTAAAAGAGAGGTGTGTGTCAAAGATGAAGCCCAAGCTACGGGCTTGGAGAACAGGATGGATGGTGGCTCCATCGATGCAGATGGGCAGGTTAGAGGGAGAGGAAGAGGAGAGAGGAAAAATGAGGAGTTTGGTCTTGGCCATGCTGAGCTTGAGTTGACGTCGGGACATCCAGGCGGAGATATCAGAGAGGCAGTTGACAAGGCGTGAGTGGACAGAAGAGGAGAGAGAGGGGGTAGAAAGATAGAGTTGGGTGTCATCAGCGTAGAGATGATATTGGAATCCGTGGGAGGCAATAAGTTTGCCAAGGGACAGGGTGTAAATAGAGAAGAGGAGAGGGCCAAGGACAGAACCTTGGGGGACCCCAACCGAAAGGGGGAGGGAGGAGGAGTTTGACTCGGGGAGTGAGACTTTAAAAGAGCAGTCAGAGAGGTAGGAGAACCAGTCAAGGACAGAGCCACGGAAGTCCAAAAAGTAAAGCGAGTCCAATAGAAGCAAGTGGTCGACAGTGTCAAAGGCAGCAGAGAGTCAAGGAGGACAAGAATGAAGTAGAGGCGCTTATATTTAGCTACTAGTAGATCATTGGTGATCTTGGCCAGGGCAGTTTCAGTAGAGTGAAGGGGGCAGAAGCCGGATTGGAGAGGGTCCAGGGAGGAGTTGGCAGAGAGGAGGCCCAGGCAGCGGGAGTAGATGACACATTCCAGAAGCTCTGAGGCAAAGGGAAGGAAGGAGACTGGCCGGTAACTAGAGGGGTCACATGGGTCCAGGGTGGGCTTTTTGAGGATGGGGGAGACAGTGGCATGCTTGAAGGCAGAGGGGAAGGAGCCTGTGGAAAGGGAGAGATTGATGACATGTAGAAGTGGAGGTGTCTCAATTTAAAACACCCAGTGTGTGTGTACTAATGAAAGCACGTGTGAGAATTAACGTGTGTATATGAAAGTGTGTGTAAGAGTGAAAGTGAGCGAAAAGAAAACGTGTATGTGTATGAATGAAAGAATGAGTAAAAGTGAGCAGCAGTGTGTATGACTGAAGCTTAGTGAAAGTGTGTGTGTGGTCCCAGAGCACACACATGCTCTTGTGTGTACCAGTACCTGAGGGGATTATGTCCCTCTTTAGCTGCCTCTGCCGGAAAGTATAGAGATGATAGATGGATACATGGCATAGGTCAGTGATCTGGACCCTTCCCCCACTCCCGAGCACAACCCTGGGCCTTAAGCACCTCCATCCACCCCAACTTCTATCCTCCCTGAGCTTGTGCTAATTTTCGAAGCAGTCGGTGGGACGGTAAAAGTTTCCCATCTGATCTAAGGGTGGGATCCTTATCCTTTCCCTCCGTTGCTAATTTATGGGGAAACAAAACCCCACAGTGAAAGCAGAGACATATGGGGCCCTTTTCCTTTTTGACGGCCTTTGCCTTGGGGGAGAAGGCGATCTCACAGTGTAGTAAACAATTTCCAGGAGGGAGCAGCTAGGGAACTATCACACCAAGCAGCCAGGGATGAGCCTTGCGGGAAGAGACTTCTCCGTGATGAAAAGCTAGTAGACGGAGGAAAAGAAATAAGGCTGGGATACACAAATCACTTACTCTGGAGTAGCCTGCCCCATTGAAGGTGGGAGGGAAGGAAAGCTACTCCAGAGGAAATAGTTTGCAGACCGCAGCCTAAGACAGTAGGCGGATTTTCCCCAAGTTGCCTCAATGCGGAGTCTCCCAGCTCTGGACAGTTTAAACCAGCAGCACATGACCAGCCCTCTTTCACTTTCTCCTCCGAGGAAGGGCTCCCGGTAGGGCAGGTGATTATGGCGCTGCGGGTTGCATGCCACTGCTCGCGGGCCCTCAACATGGGGCTGCTTCTGTTGCTGCTTTGCGCCTTGGCCCCTCCGATCTTCGCAGCCCCGGCGCGGGCAGGTTCCAAGGCGCCCGTCTCCGTGGGTGAGTGCGGCTTCCGTAGCTCAGCAAGTCCAGGAGCTAGGCAGGCGCCCAACCCCCGCTCCCACTTGCTTGCTACTAGTCTTTTCTTCCTCCGGGGAAAGTAGGTCAAGGGCAGGGGCCGCCTTGGAGCTGGGCGGGGGAATGAGCTCCGGGGCGCAGTGAGGGCTGACTGTCACATCACACATACACACTGACCCTCTGGAGCAGCAGCAGGAGGAGGGGGTCGGACATAAAGGAGCTGCAAGTCAGTAATTAGCTTCTGTCTTCCCTCCCTCCCCCCGCTTGTCTCTGCTGCTTAATTGAAAAGCCCCGGCTGAGAACAAGGTGGGGAATTATCAAAGGCAGTCCCAATAGCTTCCCCACCAGGAAGGGATCAATGGGTTAGGGCTCTTCAGCTAGAGAAGAGACGACTAATGTGATAGGTTTTTTGTTTTTTTTTATAAACCTCTATCAGTCATTTACTGAGAAAGTAAATAGGAAGCTGTTATTTTACCCTTTCTCAAAATACTAGAACTAGGGGACATCCCATGAAGTTATGTCAGCTGATCTAAAACAAATTAAAGGCAGTGCTTTTTTTCCACTCAGTGCACAGCACAATTAACCTTTGGAACTCCCTGCCAAAGGGTAGAGCTGAAAGGGTATTTAATGTAATACTCTCATGTAATACTTGCATTTTCAGGTACTGCATTGGGTACCTACAAACCCAAAAAGTGTGTTGAGTGAAAAAAAAACCACTGCCTTTAAAATAAAATAAATTTAAAAATTCTGCTGCCAAGAATATCCCCTAGATCTAGTACTATTTTAGGGGGTAAATGACAACTCCCTATTTATCTGTCCCACACCACCATGATTTTGTAAATTTCTGTTGTATCCGCTCCGTCATCTCTTCTCCAAGCTGAAGAGCCCTATCCTTTCAAGCCTCTCCTTGAAGGGAATCCATTCCATATACCCTTGATCATTTTTGTTGCCCTTCTCTATACTTTTTCTGGTTCTGCTATGTCTTTTTTGAGATGGCGCAACCAGAACTGCACATAATATTCAAGGTGTGGTTGCATATATAAAGTGGCATTATATTTTCTGTTTTATTCTCTATCCTTTTCTGAATAATTCCTAATATTTTGTTTGTCTCTTTGACTTCCACACACTGAGCTGAGGTTTTCAGTGAATTGTCCACCATCTTTTTCCTGAGTGGTAACTCCTAATTTAGATTCCAGTATTGTGTATCTGTAGTTTGGATTATTTTACCCTATGTGCATCACTTTGCACTTGTCAACATTAAATTTCATCTGCTGTTTAGTTGCCCAGCCCACCCTGTCTTGCAAGATCCGCCTCTAATTCCTCACTCTCTTTCCTTATCTTAACTATCCCGAATAACTTTGTGTCATCTACAGATCTGGTAACCTTACTCCCTCTTCTGGATCATTAATGAATATATTAAACAATACCAGTCTCAGTACAGACCCCTGGAGCACTCCACTATTTAATTCTATCCATTGCTTTCCATTGGGAAAACTGACTATTTAGTCCTACTCTTTGCATCCTATGATCCTTTAACCAGTTACTGATCCACAACAGGACACTACCTCCTATCCCATAACGACTTAATTTCTTCAAGAATCTCTCATGAGGATCGTTATCAAATGCTTTCTGAAAATCCAGATGCACTATATTGATCGGATTGCCCTTATCCACATGGTTGTCGATATTCTCAGAAAATTCCAGTATATTAATGAGATAAGATACCACAGTATCATCTAGAAGGCAGGTTCCAGCTATGGGTTCTGCCTTCAGCAACCAAAGCTGGCCACTGTCAGTGACAGGATACTGGGCTAGATGGGTCATTGGTCTGACTCAATCTGGGAGTTCCTATGAGAATGCCATTGCTCCCTGGGGTATTGATTATGGTGGGGAGGGAGGGATTCCTCCCCACCTCTGTTAGGTGGCCCACTTCAAAATAACCGAGGGTGGGAGTGGGGCAGCTATGTGCACAGACCATTCTCAACTGCTGCTCTAAGCTGACTGAGGCACTTCTACACTTCTTTTCCCATTCTCTCTGCTTTTCTCTCATGTTCTAAATGCCCATCCTTCCCTCTGACTTGGTTTATTGTTCACCTGCTGTTTGCTCCTTTTCAAACATTTTGGGGCATATGAGTGACTTCTCCCACCTTCTAGATGAGTAAATAATCATGGAGGTGGAATATATTTCCCAATAGTACAAGCTAGTTCTGTCTCAATGTTGGTGAAGTTCAGACAAATGAATGCAGCTAAACTATCTGATGGGGCAAATCTGAGTGTATCTGTATGTATCTGAGCATATCTGATGGGGCAAATCTGAGCGTATCTGTATTTGGGGCAAATTCTAGTTCTTTGGAAGATCCAAATGAAATGCATTTTGGTGATCTTCCCCTTCGTGTAAGTCCCAGCCCAGGTTATGCAACCTGTGGAAAGAGGAAAAGAGCACTACTGCTTCCTGCTGACTAGACAGCACCTGACCTGGATGTGGCACAATACTCTGAACCTCCCTGGGCACAATGGATCCCTGGTACTGTGGGATGCCCCAAGAGTCAAATGGCCCTTTGCACTAACCAAACTACTAACTACTTTACATACTATTGCCAGGAGGTCATCACCGTAGTGGACACTGTCCAGTGGGTGAGCTGGCCCTAGTCTCTAGAGCCCCCTTGGTGATGTCTTTTATCACCAGAGCAACCTCTGTGCTTTGCTTTCTGCATGCAACGTTATTTATTGCAGTGTTGTGCAAGGATATGTTAAAATTGCTAAGTGTAGATATTTAGTTCCTGTGACTCATCTTGCATCAAAACCTCGGAAAGTTTCCAGACATAATATCTTGCAGCCATTAGCAGAAATTGCAAATAGTATCTTTCCAGATGTTAGAGAAAGGCAACACACATCTGAGTTTTCATACAAAATGTAGGGATTTCTACTGAGAAGTCTGTTTTAGGGTAGTGATTTGGTGGCTTCATATTTTTTGTATCGGCTTCTGGCTAGTAGATGACTGAAAAACTTGAAACTTTATTCCTTCTGGGCGTTTGCAGGAAGACTCTCCAAAGTCTTTCAATTGCTGCAAAAAGGAATGTTCTCTCTTTTTCTATCCATGCTCAGTCTCCATGTTTGATATCTGTTTGATGGAGAATAAATACATCAGAGGGCTGTCTATGCTGCTGGGTAGAGCTCTCCTAAGTAGCAATAGGATAAGAAGAAGCAGCAGCAGCATGAAAGCCACGTGCTTTTTTTGTTAGTTTTATTGTCCCACAGAGGCTTATGAATAGCTGTGGTGGAACTGATGACAATTTAAGGATACTATGCTCCTGCTCACCAAAAGTTTGAGGAATAGCAACAGCCCTGGTCTGCAAGCTACTCTGCATTAGTTAACTTTGCGAACATGAACTGAAAATGTCATCTTTGCAACTATAAATATCTTGGCTTTTAAAATGAAAGTTTAAATTCTGCAGAAGTAGATTTGCACCCTACACTTGCAAGGACAAATTTCCTATTCTTAGCTGACACATAGGGTGTTTTTAAACGAGACAGGGTGGAGGGTCTGTGGTTGGCACATGTAGTGAGTGCATGGGGGAGTGCTTCAAACAAGCGGCCACACGCACAGACGCCCCGTCCATGCAAAGCTCAGCCTGTCTACGCACAGAGCACTCCAGATTTTCCCGGACTGCCTTGTGTGTGGACTGGGTGGCCAGTGCATGGGTCACAGGAGAGTGCACCCTCACTCACCATATTTAAATGAGACATCCCCAACATGGACGTTGAGTGTCCATTCATGGGTGTGTCTCGTGTAAAAATACCCATAGATTTTTCCAGGTTGAACTAAGCAGATAACTGTTGGCTATGTCAGTTTTAGTGCAAATCTGAAGGAGCAACTTACCATTCTGACAATAATAATGTCTGTTTTCTAACTACAGGACAGTTCTGGCACGTGTCTGACTTGCATTTAGACCCCACTTATCACCTCACAGATGACCACACCAAAGTTTGCGCTTCTTCCAAAGGAGTTAATGCCTCCAACCCAGGCCCTTTTGGAGATTTTTTGTGTGATTCCCCGTATCAACTTATTTTATCAGCTTTTCAATTCATGAAGGATTCAGGTCAACAAGTTTCCTTCATGATATGGACTGGGTACGTAAGCAAGTTGCCATGCTGCTGAAACAGTTTCAGTCACTGGAAGTCCATAGAACAGCAGATTGAAATGCTCAAGCATTTATATTTCTTTATTATAATAACTTTGGCCCTTTTCATACAGACACTCTAACACTGATAAAACGGGGGTTACATTTTATGATACATGTTACAGGGCACCCATAGAGCACACCCGGAGTCCTGTAATATGTATAATAAAATGTAACACCAATTTTATCAGTGTTCGTGTCTGTGTGAAAAGGGCCTTTAAATGGGATGCCTTGTTCTGCTTCTCTATTATCAAGGAGAAAACTTGCACTAGCTAAACTATTAACAAGCTGCAAGTCTGCGTGAATGTAGTCTTCAGTGTATGTGGTTTCCATCTGCTTTTTTAAAATGTGTAATAATTTTCTGTCTTCTCATTTGAATAGTACAGGTGTCCCCAAACTCTGGGCTGGGATCCCAAGTTGCGGATCACGCTGTCTTTGGATGGGGCATGATCTGACTGATATTGGATAGATTTTGAATGTCTTTGCTGCTGCCTGGAATCAGCAACTATATTTGCAGAGTTGTACAGAGTAACTAATATGTATTTTCAACATAGTTTTGAAGCTCTTTTAATACTTACGAATTTCTGTTGTTTGATTCTTTCTTCTTAAAGAGATAGCCCTCCTCACGTTCCAGTGAAGGAACTCTCAACCGAGATTGTCATTAGTATTATTGGCAATATGAGTTCCACCATAAGAAGTTTCTTTCCAGATCTCCAGGTTTTCCCTGCATTGGGAAATCATGACTATTGGCCACAGGTAAACTGAGCATATAGGAAAATGAACAGATTTGCTTCTTCATCAGAGTGGATGTGATCTCAAAAAGGTGGATCATTAATAAAGTATCATTAATTCTCCTGATAACACTGCACGAAAAAAAAACTTTGTAGGTGTGTGTGAAACTGAAGGCAGTAGTCAATAATACCCCACTTTGCACCATGAGCTTCAAAATATTACCAAGCTATAGCAATATGAAAGGTAACATTAGTAGCACATAGTGTTGTATAAACTAATGTTGATGTCACCAAATCTTTTATTGGCATTTGTTACAAACTGATTGGGATAGCATTTATTGATTAAACCACTACCTCGCAGGCAATGTGCTCTACGTTTTTCAGGCTGTAGAAATCATGTGTATATATTCAGGATCTGAGTTCAGTAGAGATGACATCCTTAACTGATCTCTTGTAAGAGAGACTAATTAAAGAGCCCACAGAAATCAATGAAAATCTTTCCAGTGAGTTCAGTGGATCTTGGATTGAGCCATCCTGAGCCTTCATGGAAGGGTGGAGTAAAAATATAAATAAATAAATAAATTCCATGAGAAATCCCCCTCCCCCCATCATGTAGCCTATAATCCCCAAAGATCTGCACTGACATAGGGTGTTTTCAAACCTGGTGGTGCACACTGCCACCATGGACTTACCCAGGGGGTGGGGTCCGTCACTCCGGTCAGGATCTGGAACTAACCGTGGGGGCGGGGAGTGTGGGGGAGGGAAATGCATGGACGTGCATCGACGAGTAGCCATGGCAGCCAATGACAGCCACCATGGCACCCCAAACCAATGGGACTCCAGACCAGGTCCAAGTAAAGCCTGCTTTACTCTGGGTCCGGCGATCAGATCCCAACCATGGTGGTGGCTAGCCCAGGCTGATTTGGAGATTTCCCCCAAGTCACAGCCCAGGCTAGCCCCCACCACAGTCAGGATCCAGCCTGGGGGAACATCTGGCAGGCCCATTTCAACGTGATAGTGGCCCCCGGGTTAAACCACGCTAAAGCTGGTTAAACCATGCCACTGTCATGTTTGAAAACATCCATAGGCTTCAGAAACACCCTCTTTTTATGTAATTCCTTTTGCTCAATGATTATTAAAAAACTGCATCAGAATTTTTTGGCCTTCCTTGGTGCTGTTACAGATGTGTCAGCCAAGAAGTTACTGGACTTGAATAGGCCCTTCCAGAACAGCACAAGGCCTTTGTGACATTTACCTTGCAGTAGCAATGTTGCTGTTAGCGACTGGGAGATACACATGTGCACACAGACAAGGTGATAACCTAAGCCTTCTTTCCATGGAAACCAGTACAAGTCTTTAGGGAGAATGACTGACTGACATGCGGCAACATCCTAGATATAGATGCAGAAGTCTGCACACATCTTCTCATGCATATCTAAAATATCCCCTGAGGTGTCTGCATATGTGAGGTTATACTGTGTATGTTACATGGCACTGCCTTGGAGACGTTTAGTTCTTTGCCCTAAGTGCCTACAAAGGTAACATTTTGTTTTGTACATATCCAGACTGAAAAACCACAATGAAACTATTTTTACCTCTTTTACTTCTGAACTTTAAAACAAAACAAAAAACTCATCAAATTATATAGTTTGGGGCAAGGGGAATTGAATCTAAGGCCCCAATTCAAGGTCCATGTACATGCCACATGCATGCAAACCATGGATTGGGGCCTAAGTTTCCAGTCTAAATAGGAGACCTCAACTGGTTCTGCTGATGTGCCTGAGAGCATTGCCAGTCCAAGAGAGAGATTTATCAGCCCTGATGTTTCCAGAGGCATTTTTAGCACTGAATGTAGAACAGAGAAATCTTTAAGTATATATTTTAAATGTTTTTTAAAAAATGTTTAGAAAAACTGTAGTCTAGCAGATAAGGTGCTAGCCTTGAACCTGGGACACCAGGTTCAAATTTTGTCTTAGCCATGAACTCACTGGGTGGCCTTAGGCAAGTCTCTATCAGCCTCGGTTTCCCATCTGACAAATAGGAATAATAATGACCTGCCTCACTGTGTTGTTGTGCAGAGAAATTAGATAAGGATTATAAAGCATTTTGAGTATTGAAAATGCTATATAAATGATAAATAATTATTAAAGGAACTTCACATTCACTTCTGGATATAATGCATATATTCTGTCTGGTTAGTCATTGCAGGTAGGTATGACTGATGTTTATCAGACATACCTCCTCATTTCTCCTCTTCTCTAGGATCAGATATTAAGGGTTCCTATTTTCTTAAAATCAGGATCAACTGCCGGTGTCTGCCAATGAAATTTATAATGCTGTAGCAAATTTCTGGAAGCCTTGGCTTACTGATGAAGCAGTCAGCACCTTGAAAAAAGGTAAAACTCATGCTGTGAGAATGAATGGTTTAATAGATACTAAATGAATCTTTCAAATGCACAGAGTTTGAGTGGAAGTTGGGTTGGGAAGATAAACGCTTTAGGGCTGACTTTTAGCATTCCTAGAAGAGACTGAGGAAGTACGGTCATTACAGTAGGTGGAAAAAACTGTAATGGGAAAACAAACCCTAACACCAAAGGACTATATAAACAACATGTATATGTAAGACTGCATTATACTTCAATTGTAAACTATATTTTTGTACTGCAGGGGTGGGGAACCTCAGGCCCGGGGGCCAAATGCGGCCCTTGGCAAGTTTTTATGTGGTCCCCTTCCAGTGCCTGGATCTGGCCCCTCGATCCATTCTCTACCCCCCAAACGCTGAAAAACTGAGCTCAGGATTAATGGAGCAGAGAGGAGGGCATGCACACAAGGGTAGGGGATGGATCCACAGCACAGATCCATGATCTGTCCCCAACATTTATGTGGCCCTCGGAACTCGCATTAATATTCAATGTGACCCCCAGGACAGAAAAGGTTCCCCACCCCTGCTGTACTGTATAAAATAATATATATATATATATATTATTAATTAAAAAATCTGTACGATGTAGAGGGCACCTAACTTTTCTGGGGAATTGTTCGTTGATTCTCTCTCTAAGAAATGTGCTTTTCCTTCAACTAACTCTGCCTTTTAAGGAACTTAAATAGCCACAAGTTTCAGGAAGAAAAGATTCATTTACTCAAACTACAATAATGTGAATGCAGCCTCCCTTCTACAATGTTTTGAAAAAGCTTGGGTTTTTCAGTATTGTGTTCAGCGTCATTCAGAGGGGCAAGATAACACAGGGCACTCTTGCATCTGGAAACTGAATATTTGCACATACAAACTGACAAATAAAGGGCAAAGGTTAGGCTTGGTGCAAAAATTATCCTGCATCATTCCCACCCTCGCATCATTTCTTTTGAATAGAGTGATATTGACAGAATTTCTTGAGAATATAGTGCTACCCCACTACATAAGCGTATCAAAATCAAGTAGTCTGCAGAGAAAGTAACATTTTTTTATTTCTCAATGTTGTACCGTTCCTCTAAATATGTGTTTGAAAGCCTCCAAACTTCACCTTTCTCTCTCCCCCCACCCCACCCCAAAGGTGGCTTTTATACGCAGATATTTCAAACCAGCATTACCTCTCAGCCACTCAGGATAATCAGTTTGAACACAAACTTATACTATAGTCCCAACTCTGTAACTCTGAATATGACTGACCCAGCCAACCAGTTTGAATGGCTGGAAAACACACTAGAGAAATCTCTACAAAACAAAGAAAAGGTAAGTGCTATCAAATAAAAGACAAAACAATAAATTTAAAAAAGCCAATGAGCTGTCTCAATGTCAAATGTCTTTGTGAAAAGAAAGTTAGCCAGAAGAAAGGAGTGAGGAACATTTTGTGACAGGTGTGTTAGGATTGGTGAATAATATGAACGTACAGGCCCTTGGAATGTATCTTATTGCCTTGTTGTTCCTCAGAACAGGAGGAACAGCCCGGGCTAAGCAGTGCCCCCCTGTGCAACAGACGCCGGACCTGGGTAAAGCAGGCCATCACGTTCAATGGCCCGCTTTCTCTTACCTTGGTCCAGGTATGCAGCGCTTCAGGGCAGCCACAGTGTCCTATGAGGTCACTGTGGCCACCCATCAGGGAGGAGGGCAGGCCTCTCTGAGTAACGTGGGAGCGGGGTCATGTAGATGCATTTATGCATGTTGCCCCGGCCTCTCCCCGGCCCTGGCCGCCATCACTCTTGTTTGGTGCCCAGGCCTCACTCCCTAACACTAAAAACAACCTAACACTGTAAGGCCGGTGACATTGGTGGTCTTACTTCATGGCGAGCTATGAATTTTGGGGGTGAAGACGAGATAAGAATTTGGTCTCAAGTACTGAAGATCATTTACACCTGAAAGAATATGGTATATATTTGAATACGACACCCTGTGACTGTAAAACACATTAGAGCCATTTAAAACATGAAACCAGTTAAAAGGTTGCCCTATCACATGGTACTAGAGAACACTTGTGTGTTTACTTTCAGTGCAAAATGTCATTTTCCTCTAGCAGGTCATTTATATAACTATATTTCTTTGTTCTGTACAAATGACATTGCCCAGAGAATGTTGGCAGTGAAAATGTCAAGAAATGACCAATTATTCCACAGATAAATGCTGTTTCTTGTGCAAATACATTATGCTTCAGTATTTTAATTATATGATCACTGACAGGTTAATCATCAGTGCACTAGTCTGTTAGTAAAAGCCACATTGGGTGAAAACAAACAAGATGGGAGCTAGCCGGATCCCCATGCCACCCCGGGGAGAACCACCGCAGCTGCCTCACTTTGGACCAGTGAGGAGGGCAGTTCAAATGAGCAGCCACCCCTCACTCTAGGAATCCAGAGCGAGGGCTGCCATCACAAGTTCCTCTATGCCATAGGTCAGCCAAGGAGACGTCCACATGGGGCAGGACTCCTGGACTTCTCATAAGCAGAAGCAGGACTTCTGCTCCCCAGGAGGTACTGCTGCCAAACAGCTGATTGGAGGGGCCCAGAGGAGTTCCTCCCACCATCAACTGTTTGGGTGGCCCAGGTAAGTGCACTCCTCTAGCCCCCCCCCCTCCCCCCTTCAGTTTGGCTGCCTAAGTTAGTGCATTCTTCCAGGGCCCTCCGATCAGCTGTTTGGCAGCCTAGATAAGTGCACTCCTCTAGGCCTGATCCTTGAACCTAGTCTCGCAGTGAGGTTGGGTAGGTTCTAACAGATGGGAGGGTGCACGTAAGCCTAGATTAGCCTGGTAGGGTGAGTTTTAGCACATGCTGCATTACCGATTTTCTCTGGATGGTACATCCGGTAGCAGCCACCCACCTCCCCCAAGACAGAAGTGGGCAAACATCTGACAGCCACCGAGCTAACAAGCAGATGACTTGCAGGCTACTGTCTGTTTTCACCCATTGAAGCTAATGGCTTGCATCAGTAGAGCACTTGAGGAAATATTTGGTAATATTATCATGTAATATTGGTCATGGGTAATATAAATGTAATATAAATTATATCATGTCATGGGTGCACGCTATGACTGCGTTCACCTTATTCAGAGGTGGATCCCAAGTGGGGTATTTCCATCTGTGGATGAAGTCATGATCCCAAGTGGTATTTGATCTACTTTGCTTTTCTTTGTTGCTATCTAGGGTCATAGGATTGCATTTGAGGCTGCTTGCACACGATATGTGAGCAGGGGAGGGATGGGAGAACTGCTGCGAACTGAAATCATGGCAGGGGTATCGTGTGAAGTCCCGCTCATGTGCACAGGTTTTTTTTAACATCATTAGCCCATATCTACCATGATTTCAGTGATGGGAGACAGGGCTGAAAATCCAGCCCTTTCTCCTGTCACGGAGTCGCTTTGGAAATAGGCTAATCACGTCAAAACCCCGCACACATGAGCAGGACTTCATGTGATTTCCTCCTGCTGTGATTTTTGGCTCACGACAGTTCTTCCCCTTTGCACAAGTAGTCTAAGTCTCAAAATGGAGTCATGTAGGCAAAAAAATTGGGAACCACTTGTCTAATTATCCAGAAAAGCTACAGTTGTTTAGTTTTTTACTCCTACTCCTAAGTGAATGAAATGCGTGTTGCTCTGGTTTTCCTGGAACATTTAGTCTTGGGCAGAAACCAAGCATGTAAAATTGTGAGGGGGAAATAAAAATTATGAATGACTGAAACATAGGTTTAGAAAATAAAACATTATGCTATCTTTATTCTAGTAATGGTTTTTGTGCTTGTTTTTTTTATGTAAAGTTACTAAATCTGTGGTATGGTATACTAATGCTTATTACAGCAAAACTAATACCAGTTTCACACCTCCCCCCCCCCCATGCATATTTTGGCTGTGGGAGGGACTCCACAGGCCAGAATATGCGGGGGATTTGGCCAGTCTAAAGGCTCCCCTGCTTGGCTTTGCTGGCAAACACGCGCAGAGATACAGAGCAGGAAATCCAGGGTCCGTTTAGGTTTAAATCTGAAAAACCATGAATATGTGAATGCGTGCTAATTCTACATGCCGGTAAGTGGAAATGGGCTTGAGCAAGCAGAGGGAAGTACATAATGTAGGGCCCTATTCACAGCCGTCCCAAAGCAGAACAGCTGAACCACACCAGAAGGGCCCTTTCAGGGTGCTAAGTGTAAATCCTTTATATGACCAATATGTAGTGTCCTTCTTCATGACCAGTGTAGATAGACCTAGTTAGCAGTTGCTCTGGTAGCTGTGCTGGTAGAGCTTTGACAAAGAAGTGGAAAGGTTGGAGGTTCAAGGCTCCTATAGACAAAGAACTTGTGTAGAAACATCAGAGAATCTACCAGCCAGAGGCATAGTAGGAAGTCCCTCTGTCTTTTGAAGGAACAGCTCCTAGTTTTACAGCTCAGGTTGCATCCTACAGCATAAGAACATCCATTAGGGTCAATAGGAGCTGAGACTTTTATTTTGTTAAAAAAGGGTAACAGCAAGGAAACACAATACAGGTTATAATCCATGACTCGGTGCAACAAGCACAAAGCTTAGCTACGCAGCCACACCACAAGTGCACCTGTATCCCCTTTACAAACAGCTATCTATCTTTCTGGGAACTTTGTAGAGTCCTTCCCCTGCTGGCTGAAACACCCTATCTAACTGTTTCTCCTATAGCTCTGCTGGTAGACTAGGGGACAGGAGACTGAGCATATTTTCAAACGTGACCACCGCCCGTGGCCACGCTTACCCCGGCGTGGCCACCAGTGGTGGTGTCATGTTTGCTCCCACCCGCTAGATGTTCACCATAGGCAGGAGCAGAGTACACCCCAGACAGTTGCAGGGTTAACCCGGGATGTGTCCCTGCCAGCGCACATCCCAAGTTTAACCCTGCCATGGTCCAGGAAAACCTACCCTGAATCATGGTACAGTGGGCCATCACATCTGATGGCCCGCTCTACCTAACCCCGGCCAGTGTCTGGAGCAGTTCCATGTGGGTGCGGCAGCCTCGTAGGCTGCCGCACCCACCCATCAGGAAGGAGGTTGAGCAGCGCGGGGGCAGGGCTGTGCGGACCCACATTCACACGTCCCCTGCCCTCCCCAGCCCCGGCAGCTGTCACTTTTGTTTGGCGCCGGGGTCTAATCCTGCCCAGGGTGAGGGGGCTCACCATAGGCAGGATCAATGCATGGTGGCTCAATGAGCTGTCACGTATGAAAATAACCCGATAGGACAAGGGTTCAAATCTGGACTGTGTGGTAAGCTTAAGGTGTGATTTCTTGCATTTATAAGTTTACTTTGGGAAACAACAATATAGGCAGGGACCCTAGTTGACTGCGTTGCTGCAATTTGCAGTGATTTTCGCAGAATCAGCCAATCCTCACAGTGCCATGCTGAAATTGCAGTGACACTGCAGTGGGGGCTGTCTGCAGGATCTTTAAATCCTGGCTCCCCGCTCAGGCATAAACTTGTCACTTGACCCCAAACTAAAACTGCTGCTTTAGCTGCCGTCTGTCAGGGAGGTGTGACCATGACCCGAGGGTAAATAGGCCCCTGGGAGATTAATTGTGGCTGGGCTCTGAAGACCCTGTGTTCAGGTGTGGGAGGTCGGGGGTTTTAATGTGAGGTGGGAATTCTGAGGTGCTGAAATTCCAGAGGATTTGAGTTGTGTTTGATTAACAAAGTTGTGATTCTATGTCAAACCTGTTGCAAATTTGCTTCCCAGCATGCATAGTTATGCAAATCAAGTTAATTATGCAAATATTAATGCTCGCAGTGAATTTGCAGAATTTGGCTTCGCTGGTTGCAGAATTTAAGATTTTTTGGTGCAGTGAACTCGGATCCCTGAATATAGGCTTTGCTTCCTGTGTGGTGGATTCTTGGATGTTTCTATACAGTTTCTTTGCCCATAGGAACCTTGAATTGCCAGTTAGTACCTTGAAAGGGCCCTTCTGGTATGGTTCAGCTGCTCTGCTTTGGGACAGCAATGCTAAGGGTCCTGGAATCTGTGCTGTGGTCTGCTTGCCCAAGCCCATTTCTACTGACTGGTTTATAAAATTAGTGGATGCACGTGCACGCGCACACACACACACTCTCCTCCCTTTTAAACTCCAAATGCGTAGGTGAGTACTTGTTTCCCACTGCGAGTATAGGATCGGGTACTTGAAGGGGCTACCCGAAATTTGGATATTGCTCACAGGTAATAAATTCACTACTCGTTTCAGCTCTACTCAGTGGCTTAGGGGGAAATCCTCATCCACACCGATTTAATAGAGTCACGGACCAAAGCTGTAACACAGGTCCAAATGCAAGGAAAACACTTTTGAACCACATGGTGTAAAAATGACGAAGTTAATTAATAAAAATATATTGGGGGGGGGAAAAAAAAAAAAAAAAAAAATCACCGAGAGTTTTCCCACTGACTTTTGTAGGTTCAGGAGTAAAGTCTTAAGGTTAGAGAGTGGGTGTTTTCAAATGAGAGGTGAGGCCCCAGGATGTTGTGGTTACTCCATGGAGCCCCCAGGCAGTCGCCACCCTTGGGCTCCACACAGGACCACACCAAGCAGGCAGGCGTTCCACTCTGCTGCAGGGCTAATGGGGGCGAAAGTGGGGAAGCATCCCATGGGTTAACACCCAGTGTTAGAAGGCAGCTACAAATGTTTTTTAAATACGAGACTGCATTTTGTGCTGGTTTTTCCTGTTTCTGTAGGTGTATGTAATAGCGCATGTACCAATAGGATATCTGCCTTTTGTGAGAAACGCCACGGCTATGAGAGAATGCTACAATGAGAGACTGGTAAAGATTTTTCGCAAGTACAGCAATGTTATTGCTGGGCAGTTTTTTGGACACACTCACAGAGACAGCATCATGATCCTGCTAGATGAAAAAGGTAATGATGCTTGTAGAATATCTTCTCTTAGGCTGCTTGCCCACATGCTGATTTTCACATGGGAGTTTGTTCCACGCAAACTCAGCGTTAATCTTAAGATTTCTGCTGGGCTGCATGCCCATGTTGTTTTCTTTCTGGTGTTTTTCCCCACAAAGTCACATGCTCTTAAGGGACCCGTTAGAGGATCCATGCACACGTTGTAATTTTCACATTAATTGCATTCATTTTTAATTCACCCCATGCACACATTCCAGTCTCCCGTAATACAGAACTCACCCCAATGCACACATTCCAATCTCCCGTAATACAGAACTCACCCCAATGCACACATTCCAATCTCCCGTAATACAGAACTCACCCCAATGCACACATTCCAATCTCCCGTAATACAGAACTCACCCCAATGCACACATTCCAATCTCCCGTAATACAGAACTCACCCCAATGCACACATTCCAATCTCCCGTAATACAGAACTCACCCCAATGCACACATTCCAATCTCCCGTAATACAGAACTCACCCCAATGCACACATTCCAATCTCCCGTAATACAGAACTCACCCCAATGCACACATTCCAATCTCCCGTAATACAGAACTCACCCCAATGCACACATTCCAATCTCCCGTAATACAGAACTCACCCCAATGCACACATTCCAATCTCCCGTAATACAGAACTCACCCCAATGCACACATTCCAATCTCCCGTAATACAGAACTCACCCCAATGCACACATTCCAATCTCCCGTAATACAGAACTCGCATGTCAGAGCTGGATTTCCCTGCCCTGACAACCCTGATGAAACTCGCGTTAATTTCCCTGCCAAATGAATAAAGGTGCATGCACAAGTTAAAAAATATCAGATAAGATACAAAGTAATGTGAAATTGTGTAACATGGCAAGCAGCCTTAGTTGCACTCTTTCCTGATTGGATTGCATCAAACAAAAGTGTTAGATGCCAGTCAAACTCTGGTGTGAATTGTTTCTAAAGCAAAATGGGGGGTGAAACTATCCCAATTTTCCTTGTGATAAAGTTCATTTCAAAACTTGTAGTAATATGGTATGTGTAGTGTCCCTATATAATAAGTGTTGGATCTTAAGAGAGCTGGTCTGTATTTTACTTTTCTACAGAAATCAGAAGAAGCCTTGTAAGCTTTACAATTTTTAAATGAACAATAATAATTCCTAGACAAGAATCTCCATTCTTTCCTCTCCTCTTTCAGTGACATGAGCAAATTACACTGGCCAGTTCCCATTGTGTAATGTGTCAAAGGGAATGTTCTCAGGCCAACTAGACATGCTCTGTTTTTTGTTGTTTCCTGTATCCTTAGTGGGCCTCTATGCTGGGTTCCCTGCTGCTTCAAAGTTAATTAAGACAAGGGAGAGAAAGGGAAAAGAAAATCCCTGCTTGCTTCATCTCCCAGATCAGGTGGTTTTCCCTTGGGAGAAGTGTCCAGCTTGGAAGACTTTTCATTGTGCTCAGAAATCCTTCATTTCTAAGTGTCAGTCTTGCTCATGACACATCAAAACATTTGCTAGCAGAAAACCCTGCTTAAATACTTGTCTGTACTGTAGAATATCCTGTCCAAAGCCAACACTCATTACATCACATCAAAAACTTGCCTCAATGATTTCAAATGTGAAACTATTATGAGAAAACTTCCAGGAATAATCTTTAAAATGTTTAGCTGAACCAGCTCTTGTTGTTGTCCCCTTTGTGTAGATTAATTTCATGTTGACACGCTGTTAAGAAGTTCAATCAAGCAGGACAAACGGCTTTCAAAATTTCCTGTTCAAGATGGCTTTTAAGATAGTCTCTTGCCTAGATATTTACAACTCCTGCTGGTGTGCCTTTACTGAAACCTTCCCAGAGGAGGAGAGACCAGTCACTCTGCTTTTGTCACTACAGTTTCTAGTGAACAAACAATTGCTTCCCAGTCTGTTTTGTAAACCTGCTCATCCTGGCTCAGGAAAAAAAAAAAAGAGCCCCGCATGTCTAATTATGCCTTTGCTCTTTCTAATACAGTTTGAGAATTTGCTCTTATTCCAGGAATTTGCTCATTAGGAACCCTTTACTGATTCCAATCAATTTGTACCCCCCTGCTCCCCAAGTCCATGCAGTTCTACCATTAATGTACACAGCCCTTTTTAGTTTCTCCAGAAGGGTTTGTTGTTTTTTTCGAAGGCTGTTTTTGCATGGACAACCCCGCCCGCCCCCCCCCCCCCCC
>QEPC01002874.1:844375-890262 GCA_003113815.1 Sphenodon punctatus
GGGGGGGGGGCTGGACTAGATTACCCTTGAGGGCTCTGTGAAGTTCTTCTTTTAGACTTTGGCCCTTTTCATACAGACACTCTAACACTGTTAAAATGGGTGTTACATTTTATTATACATGTTGCCGGGCACCCATAGAGTACACCTGCAGTCCTGCAACATTTATAATAAAATGTAACCCCCATTTTATCAGTGTTTAGAGTGTCTGTGTGAAAAGGGCCTTTATTGTAAAGAGCATGGAGATGCTAGCAGGGCCTTCTAGCTAGGTGAGTTTTCAGAGTAAGTTTGGGTGGATCCCAGATATTCCTATTTATGAAAAAGTAGCATGTCATTTGTAATTAGAGGGTAAAATTTCTGAATCTACCATGTGTTTGAGGTTTACAAAAGGAATGGATGGAGTGTGAACTTGGCTACCTTATGGATTTTTGCAGTGAAGTCACTACGCTGGTGCTGTATCTGTGTAAAGAAGATTGTCGGTTTTGTACCTTTTACCAGTGCAGCGCAATCATGCCAAAGAATTCACTGAAATGGTGTTCAAATCTCAAATTCATAAAATCCCTAAAGCAAACCTCTTGGCTTTTGTCTTGCTTAACTTGCACACACTAGGAACAAACATTTCTTAAAGCATTTTGTCAATGGTATTTCTCTCCCATTTTCTTTTATTGGCAGAAAAACCAATAACTTCCTTGTTTGTGGCACCTGCTGTGACTCCAGTGAAGAGTCCGCTGCAGACGGACTCCAACAATCCGGGAGTCAGACTATATCAATATGACCCTCTTTCTTATAACTTGCTGGTAAGTGAAGGTTAAAGGGGAGTTTGTGGTAGCTATTAAAACAAACATTTGCTCTGGCAGCTTAGGAATCCTTTAGTCCGGGAGTCTTGCTGCAAGGTTAATGTTGTGTGTCTCCTTCTCGGTGAGTGCTTTTAATCAAGATGCTACCCAGCATGGCCACCCAGGAGCCACTTATCCACCCACCCATCTGAAGGTGGTATGGGGGGATGCATGCTTCCGTGAGCCACCCAGAGCCCACTCATAGTGCGCTACCATGAAATCCAAAGTTTTGGCATGTGGGGGCAAACCAAAAAAGTGTTTGGCAATGGGTGCCTATGCATCCACTGCCCATATGAACTGGGGTGGCCACCCATGCCAGCAGACAGATCCCCAGCTCAAAAGCACTGCGCGTGGGGACCACGCCCTTTGCAAGTCACAGGAACTGGTCATGAGCTCTGAGGAGCACGGTTCCCCAGCACTCATGCCTGGGACATGTCGATTTCAGTGGCCAATTGGCTCGGTGCAATTCCCCCTCCCCCAAGGTCCGTGGCAGGGGGAGTGGGAGCCGCCCATTAGAATCCCTCGGCACGCGTGCTACCTGAGTGGCTGCGCTGCACCTGTGCCGCTTAGCAGCCACAGACCCCCCCAGCCTTGCTCATTTTAAAACACCCAGTGAGTAAGCGGGTCAGTTGAGATGCAAAGGGACAATTTACAATATACACCCTTTCATGGGTCTGGAAGATTCACCTCCCATTTTCCTGTTATTGCCTAGGGCCTCATCTACACTTAGGACTCACTCCACTTTTAGGAAGTTCAGAGAGCATGTAGTTGCTTATTTTTACAAAGCAAAAAGAGTGGTGACTCCACATCCCTCCCACCTCAATTGTGGATGAGGCCTAAGTCCTGAAAACCCATCATAAGTTGGGTGTAAAAGGTCTTTGTGGATAACATCATAAAATGATTATCATGGTGTCTAATGCAACAGTGAAGAAGACAGGCAAGACCTTTGTCAGAAGTCTGTTTATAGAACCAGTGTAGCCTAGTGGACAAGGTGTTCATGTCTTAGCCATGAACTCGCTGGGTGGCCTTGGGTGAGTCAGTATCTCTCAGTCTCGGTTCCCCATTTGTAAAATGGGAATAATAATGACATACCTGGCAGGCAGTGGCAGTTTCTATAAATGGGCGGCCGGGCGGCCACTCCGGGGCTGACTCAGCTCACCCCTGACAGTCACAACCCATTTCTGGCTGTTCCCAGGATCCCGCTCTGGCCACTGAGCCTCTGAGGCACTTCCTGGCTGCTTGCAGCAGCAGCCGCTCTTCTCTTAAAGTTTGGACGCATGTGCAGGGGGAGCAGCGCGCCTCCTGCACACGTGCCATAACTCTCAGTCACTGTGCTGCGGTTCTCGGCTCTCCCCCCTCCCTCCTGGCTGGCACGCGCAGTCACAGCATGCAAAAGAGGAGAGGCGGGGTCTGGGAAGGGGCTGGTGCTCTTGCTGGTGAGTTTCATCTCGCTGTGCCACTGCCAACACGTACCTTCCTCCCTCCTCCTTTCCCAGCCAGACTTTGGGGGGTCGAGGCTAGCTAGCAGGGGGGCTGGCCCATGATCAGTCATAATAATGTCGACATAGAGAGAGAGAGTGCATGCAGGGGCGCCGTCCCAATGCTTCATGGCTCTCTCTCAGTGAGGGGGCAGGGCAGGGAGGAGGAGCTTGTTGGTGCCCACTGAATTCCATTAGTGGAACTCAGCCAAAAAAGACAGCAGTTGGGCGGTAATGAATGCTGCCCAGTCTCGGACACTCAGTGCGGGGAGTGGGGGGGACTCGTGGGAGGAGCCTGTCTGCCAGCCATCCAATCACTGGACAGACTCTGCTGGTGTTTTTGAGGGAGAACACAAAACATGAGGAGAGTAGACCCCAGGGACTGCAATGCTTCCAATCCAGAGAGAGAAACCCGTAAGAACAAAGAGACTGGAAATTCTCCAGTGCCCTGTATCAGCTCCTTTGCTTGCCCTGAACCCAATCTGCTTAAATTTAATTTTGTCCCCACCCCACCAGACAGGGCATTCATTGGGGAAATTTTGTGGGCATGACTGAACTGCCTCTGTCTGGCTCTTGTTTATGGGCCTGGTGGTCAGTGAGTCCCTTGCTGTTTTCCATTCCACTCATATAGTCTGCTTTCTAATTCGGAGGGGTGTGGGGATTGGTGGAAGGGTTCCTTTTTTTCCCCTCTTGAACTTTTTGCTGCAATGCCTTTTAAAATGGTTCCTTTGCAACTTGGGGCGTTTATAGACGATCCCGCTTACAAGCGGGATCGCTAAACGCCGGGTTTTCCTGCCGCGGCGTCTCTGCATGCCGTGTCTGATGTTCAGACACGGCGCAGAGTGCGAGTGCGCATGCGCGCCCTTCTGCGCATGCGCACTCGCGCACGGGACCAGGAAGTGCGGCGTAAAGCCGGCACTCCTGGAATCCGCGTCGGAGGGGGCAGGATCGCCTGCCCCCTCCGACGCGGATTCAAAAGCAGCCCACGCATATAGACGAGCGGCAAGAAAGCCGGCTGATCAAAGGATCAGCCGCCTTTTTTGTCTCGTCTATAAACACCCTTGGTGTGTAGGTGGGATGTGAGGTTTGTTTGTTTTTTGTTTTTTTACAAGAAGGCCATGCGCCTGTTCGGGCTAATCAGCAGCTGGCTTTAAAGTTACCTGCCTGGCCTGAGAAGACGAAACTCTTGTGTAGCATGGTTGGGATCCTGGGGCAAACCTCATGCTGCATTTATGGTGTGCATTTTAGAATGTGTTGGGTTTTTCTGCACTCTACACATGGCTTGGTTGAACAAACTTAAGGTGGTTTGCTTGCTTCTTGCTGTTGCGTGCTAGCCTGTGCATGATGGAGCTGCACGCTCTTTCCCCCCTGCTCTCTCCCAGGCATGCAGAGAGGCCATTTTGTGGGCCCAGCTGGAACTGGGCATGGCTGAGCTGCCTCTGGCTCTTCTATAAAATGGCCATGAACCTGGTCAGTGAGTCCCCTTGCTGTCTCTCCCCCCCACACCCCCATTGTCTGAGTATCTCTCTTTTTCTCTTGAATTTTTTGCTGCAATGCATTTTTAAATGGTTCCTTCGCAGTTTGGTGTGTAGGCGGGATATGGGTTTGTTTTTTTACAAGAAGGCCACACGTTCTGGCTAATGTCTTGTTCTTGGTTATTCTATCCCCCTGCCTGGCTGCAGCAGCTGGCTTTAAATTTACCTGCCTGGCCTGAGAAGAACTACTGCATGGCTGGGGCCCTAGGTGATACCTCATGCTGCATTTATGGGGTGCATTTTAGAACCGGTTGGGTTTTTCTGCACTCTGTTGCGTGTGTTTTGGTTGTGGCTTTCTTTGCTGAACAAACTTCAGATGGTTTTATTTTGCTTGCCATGTGCTGCTAGCCTGTGCATGATGGAGCTGCATGCGCCATCCCCCCTGCTCTCTCCTAGGCATGCAGAGTCTTGGGTGTGGTTTAGGCTGGGTTTGGGGGAGGGTGTTACTGTTTGGTTGGCTGGTTGCACCTTAATAAACCTTTGCATTGAGTCCAAGATCTGTATTCAGTGTGGATTTTGTGTTCGCATGGACGAACACCCACCAAACATCCACCCCCACATGCTGCCATGCTGTTTCCACAGATGCCCCCACGCATCTAACAACTTCCCGCCCACCCAGTGGGGGTGAGGGCCATCCGTGAAAAAACAGCCTAAGAAGGACAAGGATGAGGGGAGCACAGGGAGAGAGGCACACACCCATTCCCATTTTTAGAGAGTTTTTTTTTACAGATGGGGAACCAAGGCTGTAAATTTCCAGATTAAATTAAAAAATCAGGTTGGCTAGGCTCTGCCTATTGTTGACCCCGTCCTGCACCCTACCAGCCTTAGAGCCCACCAGTCGCCACTGCTACCAGGGTTGCTGTAAGGATGAAGTAGATAAAGATTGGAAGGCACTTTAAATGCTGAAAGAGCTCAGTAAATGCTACTTAATAGTAATATAGACCCACATTGTTGTTGGAGATAAAGAACGAATGTGGTGCAGCCTGTCTAGTACTGTCAAGAACTGGAAGAAAGTCTCCGCAAACAAGCTGCTTGTTTGCCTCTTACTTTTTCATGCAGTCCTCAATCCGACAATTGTTCCTTTCCACATGACTGCTGCCTTCCATCCATCTACCTATTGGAAGTTGCACAGAAACATGTGAGTTTTAGCCCGGGGTGTTTCCTGCACCCCCAAATGCGGCATAAACCTCTTTGACTAAAGAGGAGCAAAAAGTCTTTGCTTTACTATCTTGTTCAAAAGGGATCCCCCTCTAACATTCTAGCCATCCTTTTTGGCTTCTCCCTTTCCCCTCCCCCACACTACTCAACTGCAGTTGCCAGTGCTGGGTGAGAGTCCAAGTCCCGGGGTGGGACATGACCTTCTATTCAGTTGTGAATAATCAGCAATGACAGCTTCTTAATCAATACATCACTCTCAAAACTTAACGAAGCAGGAAAGAAAGTAATATAACTATGCTGCCTCCTTTTTTTTTCTTCTTGTTTCTCTTTAAACTGTAGGATCTCTGGCAGTTTTACTTGAATCTTACCGAAGCCAACATGAAAAATGAATCAAACTGGAAAGTAGAATACAGTATGACCAAAGCTTATGGTATTGAAGACTTAAAGCCAGAAAGCTTATATGAAATGGTGAAACAATTCACCGCACAAGGAAGCAAAATATTCCAGAAATATTACAGTCACTTCATTGTGAATTACGACAAAAGCATTGTTTGTGACGAGTACTGCAAGATCAGCCAGCTGTGTGCAATCCAGTATCTGGCTCACTCCCTCTATAGTGACTGCATCCGACATGAAGCGCAGGACAAATGAAAAGCAATGTGATCAATACTGATTTTAGTTCTAAGGAATCTTTTTTTTTTTCCTCCTTATGCTGATTTGTGAAATTAGAAAGGTGTGGAAAGCCTATGCCATTTTCTGGGAGACAACAGATTTCCCCAAATCTTTTTTTCTTTTTGATATACAATGTTGTTTCTTAAACATCTGAATAAAGCAGCTTGATTTCTTCTTCTTTTTTTTTTTTTTTTAGCACTTTCTAGGAACCCATAACAGTCATTAAAATAAACAGGGAATTCCTGTTACTCAGCACTAGGAGAATCAATCTGTTGTCTTGGCTTTGGGGCCTAACTTTAGACATTCAGGTTTGAAAACTGTGGTCACACACTATCCAGTGTCACAGTTTACAACTGTCTGTAAAAAGTGATGTTTGTTTAAGTAAACCCAATAACAATGGTATTATTCATCAGACTCATTTTGGACCTAGAAGAATTTATCATTTTGTTTGAGAGCATATTCTGTCTGATTTTGTTTCAGGATGATTATCAGAGCTTTAAGGTATTGCTTTCTAAGGCAATAAAGCTGTGTACATTTTTGCTAATGTCCTACACTTGCCTTTTTAAAAAAATAAACAAACCATCGACATATCACAGGATATCTCAAACTTTGTTACAGTGTGGATTTTTTTTTTCTTTTTCTCTAAAGTCCACTTTCTTTTCCTGTTTGTAATTAAGTAACAACGCTAGGTAAGCTAAGGCTGTTTCTTGCTAGAAAAGAAATACAAAAGGATTGCTTAAATGAGGCATTTACTTCAGGGAACTCTTTAGCCTGGGCGTAAACCCCATCACATGAAAAAAGTGCATATTACATCAATGCTTCAGAGCCTGCACTGGCTACCAGTAGCTTTCTGGGCACAATTCAGGGTGCTTGTTTTGACCTACAAGGCTCTAATGGCCTGGGCCACATCTATCTGAATGACTGCCTCTTCCCTTATTTTCCATCACAGCCTCTGAAAAGCCAGGAGCATTCTCTTGCATGTTCCATCTCCCCATTAAGTTCACACAGCAAGGGCACACAGAGAACTGTTCCCCGTGGCTGCTCCACATTTATAGAACTCTAAGCCTCCACCTGCTCTCATCTTCCAAAGACAATTTAAGGCCATTCTGTTTAGTCAGGCATTTAGGAGGCCATGATAGAGGTTGGGGTAGTTTGGGTGAGGGGATTTTAAATGGTTTTTATTCATTTTAAAATATATTTTATATATTGTAACCCACCCCGAGCCCTAGGGGGGGGGGGGGAATAAAAAAATTAAATAAATATACACAGTATTTTCTTTATCCCAGATTATCTTGCAATTCCCCTAAGTAATTTACCCATATTTGGATGGCAGACCCCATTTCAGTGTTAGACACCCAGCTACCCAGGGTCTGAGTCCTAGCTCTGTGACCTGTGTTTGTTCTGTGCCATTACTACTATCCCAGGCAAACTGCTAGATGTAGGCTGGGCTAACTTCCTTATGGGAGCAAGTCCTGAGGAACCATTTGATTGCATTTGAATGAAAAGAGAAGGAGGAAAAAAAAGCTAGCAATGCAGTGCTTATCTATGGCCCTTTTTACACGAGACGCACCCATTCACGGCCATGCAGGTCCGCTGCATGGGCATGAGTGGGTGCTGTCCATGTAACCACCATGGCAGGTGAGTGAAGCTGTGTACATGCTCCCACAACCCATGCACCTTCACCCATAGCCCCTGCATGGAGCAACCATGGATAATGGAGGTTGCTCTGTGGGGGAGCATACCTGGGGATGGGTGTGTGCCCGTATGCACCTGCCCCCAGCACCACCACCCCACTGACACACACACCCATCCCCCCTGCAGCTGAAGCCCGTGTAAAAAGAACCTGTATCTGTGGACCACCAATGAACCCAGTTTCTCTCTGAGTTTGAGGGAAATCTTTTTTGGCTCTCTGATATTTGGAGAATACGAAATAAAAAATATTTCCTACTATAAAACCTATCTTTTGGGCTCAAATACCTTGGAAATGATGTGGAAAGATCATCAATGAGGAATAAATTCTACAACAAATCTTTCAGAATTGTGAACATGTGAAAACGCTATACAGAGTAGGAATTGTCAGTAAATTCTAAATTGTGCAGGCTTTGAGGCTGGGGGTATTCCCCCACCCATTAAAGTCAATGGCAAAACTCTTCTTGAATTTAGTATTGCTCCCTGTATGGACATGTGCTCTGCTCTGGTGTTGTGGACTTCTTTTAAAAGATGGCTAAGAGCACAATCTTCCTAGCAGATAGGCTTAGTGCTTAATACAGGTGGAAGTTTCATGAAGTGAGGGGACTTATGCTTGTGCTAAATGCTGGTGCTATCTAGTGGGAAAGTATTAAGCATGTACTTTTGAAATAAAGACCTACGATCTTAATATCAAAGCAAATTTCACAGAGTTTTTTTGTTACTGTTATATGCACTAGGAGAACTATAGCTAAACTAACACTGGCTTGCTAATGTAACCTGCCTTAGGGCTCAGTTTATCACCCATTGAAGTCACTGGGTATTTTCAGACGTGACGAGATCCCAGTGAACCACACTGAATACCCACATGTGGTCAATTTCAACCACACTTCCCAGGCTCCCAGCACAAGAATCCCCGGAAGCGTGGTGAAAGTGATTCCAGGCGGACATCAATAAAAAGTAACGTCTGGTCGGCTATCACGGCCCGGAATCCCCGGCGGGATTCTGGGCCGTGGTGAACTCGGCCAGATGCTGCGGCGGCATTGGCCTCGCTGCCCACCCGTCTCCCCAGAGGGCAGGCGGTGAGGCAGCGTGGAGTGGGCGGGGCCATGCGGCCACACGTTGCACCACGCGGCCCCGCCCCCTCCCTGATTCCCCGCCGGGATCCCCGGTACGTCTGTTTGCTGTGCCTGGGTGATCTCTGGGTTGTTTTCGGGATGGGGCGAAGCCGCCCCGTCACATCTGAAAACACCCACTGGCAACACTTCCATTGACTTCAGTGGTGGAGGATTGTCTTGCCTGTTTTAAAAATTATAAAGGTACAAAATTAATGCTGCATTATTATTTCAATTCTTTGTGTGAATCATAATAAACTGACTCCACCAAATTTTTCACTAACACTTCTCTTAAATTAGGTAGCTAGTGTGCAGTTCAGTGAATAGGATGATAGACTTGCAGTTGGGAGTTTTGAGTTCAAATCTTTATCTGATTGGGTATCCCTGGACAAATCACTGTCAGTTGCCATTTCCTGTTTGTAAAACATGACACCAGGTGCTTGGTGTGGGGCCCAGGAAGGATGTATGTTAATACACTCTGGTGGCCAATGCCCAGCTCTGGGTATAAGGCAAAGGTTATGATGATTTCTCCAAACTTACATAGTCTTAAATTTCCTATACACTTTGTCGTCCTAGATTGGACACTGTTCTCCCATTAAATATTGCACAGAACATTTAGAAATACCAGCTAATGGTCTGAAATAGTTTATGGCAATTAGAATCTCTTTATATTGGTCACCAGACAAATGATTATTTTACATCCACACACTTGATAGTATGTGCTGTAAAGTGAAGCATCTTAGGTGTACAGTTGTGAGTGTGACTTTGTTCTTCCCATAGTAAAGAGGTTTCTGATTTGGTACCCATGGGTAATACCCACATTTTGGGGTTTGGGGTATCCGAATTGGATTGAGTACTCAAAATACCGGCAATCAGGATACTGAAATTCCAGAGGCCACCTTTATTGAGGAGGTGGAGGGGAACAGTAAGTTAATGCACTGGGGGGTGAGCGGTTGGATGTGGCAACACAGTAGTGGGCACTATACAGCTGAGCCACCCACCTCACTATGCTGGGCCAAAACTCTGATCCAGAGGTCCCAACAAGGGAGAGAATCTAGCTGATTCCCCAGCAAACCCCCCAAAACATGGGTATCACTACCACCACCCAGACTCCAATCACAGTGGGGGTGCACGCAGTCTGGATTACATGAACCCCGGGTAGTTACAAGCTTACAAGCCTCTCAAGGGTACAGCTTTCCCCTCTCAAGGGCATCCATTCCTTGGGTGAATCCCTTCTCCCTTCCGGTAGCTGTGCCTAGCAGGCTGAGGGTCTGGGAGACATATCTTGGCAATGAGCACACACCCCCAGTGGGGTAAAAAGAAAACAAAGAAGCGTAGGCTTTACTACTTAGGATCAAAAAGAGATACAAACGGGTATCAAAGTAGGAAAGGGTAGAATAGGTTCTTGAACAATTGCAGAGTCACATTTTGGGTTCAGTGGCCTGTTTGAATTGTGTCTATCTAAACAGTCCCTGGTTGAAAGTTAGGCAGGCAAATAGTTATTTTTATTCACAGGTTGTTTCTCCGCATGCTGAGATCTTAGCCACGTGGGGCACAGTACTTAGTTCTCAAGCTGGGAGTCCTGGCTGCAGTCCAGTGGAGCAAAAAGAAAGCAAAAGGGGGCCAGTGGGCCATCCCAATGGGTAGTCCAGCTCTGAAGGGATTGGTTCATTGCCAGAGGGCTTGGCCAATGTGGGTGAGGTATTTGGGAATACCTGAGTCGATGACTCACCAGCCAAGAATGTCTGTTGAGAGAGTCCTGCCCAAAGGCCTCAGCTTAAGGTGATGAGTCATAACCACGATCTTGCAGCAGGGGATGTGCTTGCCCAGGAATACAGTGGTAAAAACATGGGCTTTTGCCACACTGCATTTTCACAGCTATATGATAACTTCTGTTCATTGCTATCTAATTATGTGTGTGTGTGGGGTGTGTGTGTGTGTGTTATGTGGTTTTTTTTTAATGTTGTTGGTTTTTTTAGTGTGTTGCCAGGTGGTCAGGAGAATGCAGGAGGGCAACCTGAAAATCCCTAGGATCCAGCAGCACTGAGCCTGAATGGTAAGTGTGGGAAGTGGATGGCAAGGCAGCATTGTGGGTCTGCAGGATACTGGGGCAGGGGACTGAGAAAGGCAACATGGTGGAACATCAGCCTTGAGGTGGGTTGACTGTACATTGGACTGAAAAATATTAGGAACCCTGTAAATTGGCCATTAAAATGGGTGGGAAGGGTGGGTGGACTGAAACATGGGGCAGGGAAGGGTGTGGGGTGCAGTCTGAACTAATAGCTTTCCTTGTTGCCTTGCTACAGGTCTGCTACCTTGATGGGCATGGACAGAATCCCCAGCCACAAGTGTCCAGCACAACCAGATCTGCGTGGTCACAACTGGTGTTGCAGGGAGAACTTGGCGAGGGAGCTGTCTGAGGAGAGCAGGTGGCAGGCGGCTGAGCTCTGGGACGAGACTTGGGGCATGGTTCAGGAGCACAGGCAGCTTGTGTGGCAGCACGTCACAGAACGCAAGACCATAACCGCCTAGGCTTGCCTGGACCACCACTGGGAGGGCAGGCAGTGGGCCTGCCTGTGGAAGCAGTTTGAGCGGTCTGAACGCATGCTCGAGGAGATGGAGGACGTTTGGCAACAGACACAAAAGCAGTCTGGTTCAGTCCATCCAATGCCAAACCCCCCTTCTCAAGCATGTAGCTGCTGCAAACGTGAACATGGTTGCTCGGGCACAGCCATCATTTCTTTCCTCCCATCGCCTGTTCACACCCTCCACCCCTGGATCCCTCCTGCCCACCCTGGCCTCCCAGCCTGATGAACCAGCCACTTAAGAGTTTGTTCAGATGTTTTTCTAGCATTTGTAGAGATCAAGATATTTGTTGAATTGTCTCTTGGAAAGAAATTTTCCATAAAAAAATATGGAAATCAGAACCTGCTTCTCCTTTTCACCTGGAGTCCCATTCAGTTGTAGGGTTGGCCACTCAGATCTTCTTTCCCCACTTGTTCCTCTCTTCAACTTCTTCCTTTGTTGCCCCCAGTTTCTTTGTGTAATATCCTAGTACATCTCTCCAACCCAGTTTTGATCTCCCTTGGCTTCATTTCCTCTCAAACTTCATCTCCATCACTCTTCTGACTATATTTCCTTTTGATCTCAGTCAACTCAGTCTGGCCCCTGTAGCTTTCTCTACACTCCCAGTTGCTTACTAATGCCATCCATGCTTTCTGTATATCTCAGAGACAGGCCCAATAGCCATCTTAACATTTTCATATTTGAGTGCATCGTGGGTTTTTTGCCCCCCACCCTCATCTCTCCACAGCCTTCAGCTCCATATGGTAACACTGGAGTTACCCATTGTATGACAGAGCTTGACATTTAGCTTTATCAGCATCTTTCTATGACATAATACCTGACACTTTCCATTTCTTCCAGCCTACCATAAATCTTTCTTACTTCTGTTTCACAGCCACCATCTTCATTTACAGACTGTTTCCTATTTCAATTAAACCATAACATCAGCTATGAAGTAGAATGTGTTAACTCTCAGCTTGCTAAGTCTATACACACATTTGTCATCGCAGTATCTTAATCAAGATCTTTGCTTCATAGGTCACATTTCTGATGCTCATCTATGTTTTAAGACTCATCATTCTGAAGTAAAACAGTGTTTGCAAATCTACATTTGACAGAACAAGACAAATCACACCACCTAGTGGATTTTAAAACATTAATTTTAACCATAATAAACAAAACAGGAAAAATCAACTGTATTTGAAATACGGCAGTAGAGGTGTCTGTCGGGCACCAAGCAGAGTCCAGGCCGAGTGTTGACAGGATTAGAATCAATCAAGCATCAAACTAGACTGGTTGCAATTCAGAATCATAGTCAGCTGCACAGTCTCAATGCGTGGATAAGACAATGGTGCAGGGAGGTGGACTGTAGATTCATTAGAAACTGAGAAACCTTATGGGTGAAGCCCTATACCAACAGGATGAGAGTCACCTTAACAAAAGTAGAACCTGGTTGCTGGCACTAAAAATTAAAAAGGAGAGCAGTTTTTAAACTAGAATCTGGGGGAAAGCCGATAGGCACTGAGGAG
Source organism: Sphenodon punctatus (assembly GCA_003113815.1). Classification (NCBI taxonomy): domain Eukaryota; kingdom Metazoa; phylum Chordata; class Lepidosauria; order Sphenodontia; family Sphenodontidae; genus Sphenodon; species Sphenodon punctatus. The sequence continues at coordinate 856,947 of QEPC01002874.1, forward strand.
CACATGGTTTGGGCCACGGCATCTCCAAAGGATGCTGTTGATTCAGGAGAATTAGAGTATCCTAATATAGAGTATAGGAAAGAAGCCAAGAGAGCTCAGGTGGAAATCTGTGCAGAACAGACAAACTGAAATGATTGCAAAATTGTATTTATTTATTTATTTATTTCATTTTATATGTCACACTTCCCTGAGGATCAGGGTGGCTTACAATCCATAAAAACATTTTAAACCAATAAAAAACCCACAAAACCCACTCAAACCACCTACCCACCCAACTTCCTCTCACACCTCTACTCCAAAACTACCCACCAAACCCCACCCCAATCCCCTATCCCCACCTGCCAAATGCCTTTCAAATGAAAAAAGTCTTACACTGCCTCTGGAAGATGCTCAGGCTCAGACTCACACAAACCTCCGGGGGAAGGGAGTTCCAAAGGACTTAGGCAGCATCCAAGAAATGACTGAAATCGTTACTTATAGCGAACAGGATAAGAATAAAAGGAATACATTTAAGTGTCTATATACAAATGCTAGAACTCTAAAAAGTAAGATGAGTGAGCTAAAGTGTATGGCACTAAATGAAGATATAGACATAATAGGAATCTCAGAGACCTGGTGGAATGAGGATAACCAATGGGACACTGTAATACTGGGGTACAAAATATATCAAAATGACAGAGTACATTGAGCTGGTGGTAGGGTAGCACTATATGTTAGAGACAGCACTGAGTCAACTAGACTTAAAATTTTACAGGAAGTGAAGTGTACTCTGGAATCTCTATGGATAGAAATTCCATGCGAAATGGGGACGTGTGGAGCAGTGGGACTATACTTTTGTTTTGACCCCCTGATCATGATGGTGAGATTGACAGGGGGGGGAGTGGGGACAGCCAAACCCAAATGTTTTGTTTACAGAAACTCCTGAAAATGAAGGGGTTTCTGCAAATGAAAATGAATGGGTTGCCGTCTGCACTAGGGGTGTGCACCAGGGATCCATGTCATTTTTCATTTTTGTTTTTGTTTTTCATTATTAAAAGCTGTCTTTCATTATCGTTAATAACAAAATTTTGTTATTCGTTATTGGTGTTATTGATATCATATTGATTTCGAGTGATAACGAAGATTTTGTTTTTGGTATCGTTTCCATTGTAGCAGACACCTGCCCCAGACATCTCGGAAGCTGAACTCCTTCCTCCCTTTTTCATTATAATGCAGTAGTAAGTGCACAATGACAATATGAAAAATTACTAATATGTATGTTTAACGTAAACCAACAACTATTAACCTATACTATATGCAATATATTCCTATCTAAGTATATATATCAATGCATTTCTATCTGCTATGTGTTCTATATAAGTATCTCTATCTATTCTATTCCTATCCTATAATGTTAACATATATAATAAAAAAGCCTAGTATCTATCTATCTATCTATCTATCTATCTATCTATGTATGTACAGGCGGAGACAGACAGGGGAAGGGAAAAGGTAAAATAAAGGGTATAAGGAAATGTAAGGTATAACTCTGAGGGCTGTGCAAGGTTTTAGTGCAACCACCAGAGTTCTGTAAACGCAACTTGACACAGCAAGAGCTAACACAGAACAAGAGTCAAACAGCCTGGCCCTGCAACATAAAGGGTTGCAGTGCCCTCTCCAGAGCCCCTATTATTGGTTCTGTGAAGCAGAGGCATTGAGCAATCACAGGGTGCCATTCAACTGCCTGGGACCTGCTTGTGCTGCTCGTGTTGCCAGAGAATGGGTCAAGGCCAGTAGTATAGTTGGGCTTAAAAAAGATTTAGACAAGTTCGTGAAGAGTAGGTCTGTTAACAGCTATTAGCTGGATAGATTTAGGGGATGTAAAATGTGGAGACTGATAATCACATCCAAAACCTGCTTCAAACAGTGTCACAGCCAACAACTAAGTACGAAGACCTAGAAAACAGGAGTCGAAGGTTGAATCTGCAATTCCTTAGTCTCAAGGAAGGACTGGAGTATCCAGACCCCCGAGCATTTATTGGGAAGGTGCTGGAGGCTTTATTCCCCACTGAGATTCAGATTCACGATTTCAAGGTATCATCCTAGAACGGGCCCACAGAAAGTTGTGGCTGAAACCAGCAGAGGGCAGTGCACTGCGCGCCATCATTGTTAAATTCCTGGCCTTCCAGGACAAGGAAAAAATCCTGCAACTGGCTCGAACTGCCCAGCAACTGGAGTATCAGGGAGATGAAAATCAAGATTTACTCAGACCTGGCCCCAGAGACCCTAGCCAAGCAGCATGTGTGGAATAATTATATTATTATTATTATTAACAAACATTTATATAGCGCCAGCAGTGTACCTGGCACTTTACAAAGTAATAAAATAGACACGGTCCTTGCCCCTAGGGCTTACAATCTGAGAGACAGGAGCTGGGGGAGAGACTTAGGAAGGGGAACAGAGGGAGAGACAAGGGGTCTAACATTCATGAAGATGCGAGGTCTCAAGTGCACGTACTTGGCTTGGTTACGATGAGAATGACAGCAGGCAGGTCCATGTGGCAAGGATAAGGGTAAACCGATCGTAGGTATAGGAAATAGTGGCTCAGCAGGATAAAGAGTCAGACAGAGCAGAGCGAAAGAGGTGAGTTTTAAGGAGAGATTTGAAGGTATGAAGGGAGGGGGCAAGGCGGATGTGGACAGGGAGGGAGTTCCAGGCATGGGGGGCAGCAAGGGAGAAGGGACGAAGGCGCTTAGGGGAGCGGGGAAGGCGTGGAAGGGTGAGAGAAGGGACAGAGGAGGAGCGAAGTGCACGGGCTGGAGTATGGAGGGCGATAAGTGCAGAGAGGTAGGGGGGAGCAAGGTTGTGAAGAGCTTTATAGGTGAAGACTAGGAGCTTGTGCAGGATTCGTTCAGGAAGGGGCAGCCAGTGAAGAGAGGAGAGGAGGGGCTGCACATGGTCGAAGCGACTGGCGAGGTAGATGACCCTGGCAGCAGAGTTTTGGACAGAGATGAGGGGAGAAAGGTGAGACCGGGGAAGGCCAGTGAGAAGGAGGTTACAGTAATCGAGGCGAGAGATGACCAGGGCGTGAACAAGAGCATGAACAAGATATGGATTATATGGATCTTGGCGACAAGAAAGGACTGAAGCAACAGCTGCGGCATCCCACCCGCCTGGTCTTCGCCTTCAAAAACAGCCAGTGAGTATTTACTGAGCTGGATAAGTTGAAAGCTTTCTTGCAAGCTAATCCTGCTTTGTCTAATGATGCTCTGGAGTGAGTAGTGCGACCCAGGGTGTCGAGGGTTGCACGATAAGATTGCTTAAGCATACTTTTATTGCGGGTATGATTTTCTGGTTTGTAAGTTGAAAGTTTTTTGTTAACTTTGTCTTTAATCTGAATGTTTATGAGGGTTGATCATTCATCAGTTATGTGTATGATACTTTTCTGGTGGCAGTGAACCATAGGTTTTTCAGCACCTAGGCTGGTTTGCTTAGAAAAATAGCCTCATTAACCCGGTGGGAGAGTGGCGTCTAAGCTCCATTATGTGGCAACACTTGCTCTCGCTTAGCCTGCTCAGCAGGCAGATGGGAGGGGGAGAGGGTCGGGGAGGGATGGGGGCGGGATGAGAGAGAGCGAGAGAGCAGGGAGGGGTCATTCTAGACTAACTTGTAAGTTTGGTTTTTGTGTTTTGTTTTTGTTAAATGGGAGGACCACTTAAGAGGAAAAGGTTGTCTTTGAATCCTGGGTAGGATTTGCAGTGGGAGCTAACCTGGAGGAGGGGAGGAGCTGGAATGGCTCTACCTGAGAAATTGGGAATGCCAGCTGATGTAGGAAAAACATCAGGGTGTTCATGCGTGGGTGCCACCCGTGTAAAAAGGGCCTCTGTCTGATCATCATGCTGTATTACTGGAAATCAGAGGTGAGGTATCATCCATAAAGGCCCAGGTCTTGGAAAATGCCCACATCCTTGATGCAAGATGCTTGGGCTAAGGAGCAACTGACAACACCCTCAAAGAATATATTAAAATTAATGACAACCTAGCAGTATCTATCCAAACAGTGTGGGAGGCCGCCAAAGCGGTTATTAGAGGGGAATGCGTAGCAGTGGAATCATAGATTAGAAAGGAGCGCTCTGCAGTCCCCAGGGATTTGTATTCCCAGCTACAGGTGCTGGAACTAGCAGATATAATAAGGCCAATTCTTTTTTTTTAAAAAAGACAGAAATTAATTGTAAAACTCAGAGAGGAAATAGATCCGATAGAAGCAGAAAAAGCTGCAGTGTAGCTACGAAGGTCTAGGGCTCTATTATATGAAAAAAGCAATAAGTGTGACTGACTGTTGGCCAGTTTAGTAAGACAAAAACAGAATAAAACTAAGATCCCACAAATAATTAACCTTAAAGGAGGGCTGGCCACAGATCAGACAGAGATCGTTGCTACCCTGGGTGACTTTTATGAGGCACTGTATAAATCAGTTGATCCAGAGACAGGTAACATAAAACATTTTCTGTCAGGTATAAAACATCCTAAATTAAATCAAGATCACAAGGACATGCTAACCAATAAGTGTAGAGGAGGTGAAGACCATTAATAAGTCTCTTCCAAAACATAAGGCATCTGGCCCGGACAGCTTCCTGGGGTAATTTTACCAATGTTTCAATGGCCAGGATGCTCCTTTGTTTTGTAGGGTTTTTAACAATATCCTGGAAACAAGCGAGATGCTATAATTTTTTTATTCAGCCAAGGTAACCTTATGTCTAAAAGCTGGGAGACCTGCTGAGGATTGTTCCAGTTACTCACCATTTCTTGACTTAATTCTGAGTATAAAATGTTTCCAAAAGTTTTAGCTATCAGGCTATCTCCACTTTAATTGTCCCGGATCAAGTAGGTTTTATACCCTTCAGATCAGGGGCAGATAATGTGTGTAATGCAGTTAACCTTATGCATCACTACAAAGGATCGAGATGCTCTCATCATTTCAGTGGATAATGAAAAAGCATTCAATAGGATTGAATTTAAGTTTTTGATTGAAACAATGAAAGCCATGGGCTTTGGAGGCAATTTTCTGAAATGGGTAGAGTCCATATACTTAAATCCGGTGTCACGACTCATTGTCAGTGGAGAACTCACTCCCTCAATTTCCCTCAGAAGGGGGATGAAGCAGGGGTGCCCGTTCTCCCTACTCTTGTTTAATATATCTTTAGAGCCCCTGGTTATACCGATTAGACAAGATACACAGATCCAAGGGGTTAAAGTGGGCAGAGAGGAGCGTAAGTTGGCACTTTATGCCGACATGTTAGTTTTTTTTAACAAACCCAGTGGCCTCAGTGCCCAAACTGACTGAACTCATCAACATTTTCAGCGAGCTTTCGGGGTATAAAGTTAATTTTTTTAAATCCTCAGCTTTACTATAAAGCAAGGGTGGGATGGTGAACCGTTTGCTCAACAACATCTCCTTTAAAATAGAAAATACCAAGATTAAATACCTCGGATTTTTTAAATTAGAAAATTCCAAGAACTTCTTCAGAGATATTTTCCTGCAACATTAGACTGTCTAAAGGGAAACACAGAGTCATGGTCAAGCATACTATGTTTCTGGTTAGACAGGATTCATTTATTTAAAATGGTAATTGTTCCAAAACTATTATACAAAATGATGGTCCTTCTGGTACTAATACCAGAGAAGTTCTTCAAAGATACTAAAACCTGGATGAAAAAGTGGATCATAAGAACATAAGTAGTGCCATACTGACTCAGGCCAATGGTCCATCAAGCCCAGCACCCTGTCCTCCGACAGTGGACAATCTTGATCGCATGGAAGAACCAACAGTCACAATGTGCAATCCATTCCCCGTTGTTCACTCCCGGCTTCTGACAGTAAGAAGTTCATCCCATAAGCTACTTAGTTAATGACCATTAATGGACCTATTCTCTAAGAACCTATCCAGTCCTTTTTAAAACCCAGCTATACTACTGTCCTTGACAACGTCCTCTGGCAACAAATTCCATAAGTTAATTATGCGTTGAGTGAAAAAGTACTTCCTTTTATTTGTTTTAAATCTGCCGGCAGCAAGTTTCATGGAGTGTCCCCCTAGTTCTAGTACTATTTGAAAGGGTAAATAACCGTTCCCTACCGCTCAAGATTTTAGAAATTTCTATCATGTCCCCTCTTCGTTGTCTCTTCTCTAAGCTGAAGAGACCCAGTTTGTCAAGCTTCTCTTTGTACAGAAGCCATTCCATACCCTTTATCATTCTCGCTGCCCTTCTCTGTACCTTTTCTAGTTCAGCTATGTCTCTTTTGAGATGGGGTGACCAGAACTGCACACAATATTCCAGGTACGGTTACACCATTGATTTGTATAAAGGCATTATGACATCCTCAGTTTTATTCTCTATCCCTTTGCGAATAACTCCGAACATTCTGTTTGCTTTTTTGACTGTTGCTGCACACTGGGCTGAGGATTTCAGTGTATTGTGCACAATCACTCCCAGATCCTTTTCCTGAGTGGTAACTCCCAGTTTAGTACCCAGCATTGTGTACTCCTAGGGTATTTTCAGACGTGACAGGGCCAGTTGACCCTGTCACGAAACCAATATGTTGATCCCCTGCTGGGCCACCACGTCACAGCCCAACAGACGTGCCGGGGGCTCCCGGTGGGGAATCGGGGAGGGGGCGGGGCCGTGCGGTGCAACGTGTGGCCACACGGCCCCGCCGCCCCCCACGCTCCCCTGCTGTCTGCCCTCCGGGGAGACGGGCGGGTGCTGCGGCCAATGCGGCCGCAGCGCCCACCTGAATTGACCATGGGCTGGAATCCCTGTGGGGATTCCGGGCCATGGCCACCGTCCGGACGTGACGGCTCGGTTCATCGCGGCAGGGAATCGCCTTCACCACACGATCACTGCTTTCCCCGCCAGTTCAGCCGATCGCGTGGTGAATGTGATTCCCCGCCGCAATTGACCGTGGTGAACATCTGGGGGGGAACATCCATTCCCCCTATCAGACGTTACGCGGTCACAACCACCACAGGGAATTGACGGTGGTTGACTGTGATCTCATAATGCCTGAAAATACCCATAGTTTGGGTTATTTTTCCCTACGTGCATCACTTTGCACTTGTCCACATTAAATCTCATCTGCCATTTAGATGCCCAGGCACCCAGTCTCGTAAGATCCTGTTGCAGTTCTTCACAGTCTGCTCGTGTTTTAACTACCTTGAATAACTTGGTGTCATCTGAAAATCTGATCACCTCACTCTTAACGCCCCTTTCCAGATAATTAATTAATACATTAAACAGCACTGGTCCCAATACAGATTCCTGGGGTACACCACTTTTTACATCTCTCCATTGTGAAAACTGACCATTCAGTCCTACTCTTTGCTTCCTATCCTTTAACCAGTTACCAGTCCATGTTGCTAAATCCTGTCGCTTCTCCCTCCATAACATTGCTAAGATTCGCCCTTTTCTCTCTGTCTCATCTGCCAAAACTCTTGTTCATGCTCTGGTCATCTCTCGCCTCGATTACTGTAACCTCCTTCTCACTGGCCTTCCCCGGTCTCACCTTTCTCCCCTCATCTCTGTCCAAAACTCTGCTGCCAGGGTCATCTACCTCGCCAGTCGCTTCGACCATGTGCAGCCCCTCCTCTCTTCGCTTCACTGGCTTCCCCTTCCTGAACGAATCCTGCACAAGCTCCTAGTCTTCACCTATAAAGCTCTTCACAACCTTGCTCCCCCCTACCTCTCTGCACTTATCGCCCTCCATACTCCAGCCCGTGCACTTCGCTCCTCCTCTGTCCCTTCTCTCACCCTTCCACGCCTTCCCTGCTCCCCTAAGCGCCTTCGTCCCTTCTCACTTGCTGCCCCCCATGCCTGGAACTCCCTCCCTGTCCACATCCGCCTTGCCCCCTCCCTTCATACCTTCAAATCTCTCCTTAAAACTCACCTCTTTCGCTCTGCTCTGTCTGACTCTTTATCCTGCTGAGCCACTATTCCTATACCTACGATCGGTTTACCCTTATCCTTGCAACATGGACCTGCCTGCTGTCATTCTCATCGTAACCAAGCCAAGTACGTGCACTTGAGACCTCGCATCTTCATGAATGTTAGACCCCTTGTCTCTCCCTCTGTTCCCCTTCCTAAGTCTCTCCCCCAGCTCCTGTCTCTCAGATTGTAAGCCCTAGGAGCAGGGACCATGTCTATTTTATTACTTTGTAAAGTGCCAGGTACACTGCTGGCACTATATAAATGTTTGTTAATAATAATAATAATAATAATAATACACTACCTCCTATCCCATGACTTTTTAATTTTCTCAAGAGTCTGGAAAAACAAATGACTTAGGATAAGGCATGCTGTTCTGAAGGCAGTTAAAACACAAGGGGATATCAATATGCCAGACATGGCATCATATCACAGGGTTTCGATGTTGAGGGTGATCAGATATTGGTACCAGTCTACAAATGGGGTGAAGTGGGTCAACATTGAAAAAGAGACTGTGGGCATAAAAGATTTTAAGGAGCAACTAGTCACTCTTTCTCTGGACAGCAGAGAGTGTATGAAATCTCACCCCTTTTTTGGGATTGCATGGCATTTATGGTCAAGATGTTGTCTGAAAATGGGAACAGGCAGATACATGTCCCCCCTCCTTCCCCTGGAAAACTCTCTGCTGCCTGAGAAGTTGGGCTTTAAACCATCAATAAGAGCCCTGAGGAATAAGGGCATTGTCCTAGCTAAAAATATTTTCCAAGGGGATAAATTTAAGCCTAAGGAAGATCTGGAGAGGTTACTTCAAACCCCAATAAATTTCTATGACTACAACCAATTGGTCAGCTTTTTCACTGGCTCAAAAAACAAAAGGCCCTGCTATTCAAGGCCATCCAAATGCTTAGACGCTGTCTTGGTATCAACAATGTGTGCCGGGGTCTCTTCTCCCAAATTTACATTGAAATCAAGAAATTATTATTTGTACCCAATAATGAATACATAAAGAAATAGGAAAAGGATCTGAATCTCATTTTTGAGTAAAAAATTTATCCCCGATATGGGAACACATGCATAAATGTTCTGCCACTTTGACAGTGGTTGAACTGTGGCTGCTTTTAGACGTGCACTTGGATCAGGCGCGGGAGCGGCAAAACAGCCGCGGTGCTGTTTTAGACGAACCGAAAGCGGAAGTTGTGCGTGTGATCCGGGGCCGCGCATTCTTTTCCGGCCGCGTATGTCACCCCAGAGAAAGCAGGCCGGTTCAATCGCGGTCAGCAAAGAATGCGCGGCCCCGGATCACGCGCACAACTTCCGCTTCTGGTTCGTCTAGAACAGCGTCGCGGCTGTTTCGCCGCTCCTGCGCCTGATCCCCGCTGCACGTCTGAAAACGGCCACAGATTAAGACCACTATACACTTGTATTTTACCCCAGTTAAGCTAGCTAAAATTTCAGGCTCGCTATCTGGCAGATGTTGGAGGGATTGTGGGGAACAGAGGGATGTATTACACTGTATGTGAGCTTGCCCCAAGATTCTCCATTTCTGGATGGAAGTGTGGGAGAACACTCAGTCTGCTACTGGGCTGGCCCTGCCTTTTAGGCCAGAGATTGCTGCATTAGGACTCTGTCCTGACACTCCGCTGATGGCATTGCACAAGAAAAATTACACCCAAATGATCGCAGCTGGATTGAACGTCCTGACAAAAAACTGGAAAAGCCCCAAGCTGCCAACAGACGAGGAATGGTTAATGCGACTCTGGCATGTTCTAACCGTAGAAAAAGTTATTGCAGATGCCAGTGGTAACCTGGAGGTCTTTTACTTTGTATGGTCTGTCTGTTATGATTGTATAAAGGCTAAATTTAATATGGATAACCCAGAGGATTCCATTTTTGTATGAAGCATTTAGTCTAGAATTGTAATTGACTGTTACTTTACTTGACCGTTTGGTTTGCTCTCTCTCTCTCATGGGGTGGGGGAAACTAATCTGTGTTGGTGCCTGAAGTAGGTTGTCTGAAATGTGACTGTTTATTCAAGCCTGTAATACTAAATGCAACTTACTTAATAAAACATACGTGTTAAGTATGACTGAAATTCTGGTATTGTATCTCTGGGTGATTTCAGACGTGACGAGATCACGCTGAACCACAGTGAACCACGGTGAACCCCGCGGCGGGGCGAAAGGCCCCTGAACGTCTGCACAGCGTGCGCCAGATGTTGGCCACGCTGAATCTGCACATGGGGTCAATTTGAACCACGCTTCCCGGGCTAGCCGGGGGAAGGTCCCGGGAAGCGTGGTCAAATGGACCGCGGGCCGTGGCCAACAAAAAGTAACGTCTGGCCGCGTGCCACGGCCCGGGATCCCCGGCGGGATCCCGGGCCGTGGCACGATCGGCCAGACGCGGCGGCCGCATTGGCCCCGCCGCCCGCCCGTCTCCTCGGAGGGCGGGCGGCGGGGTGCGTGGAGGGGGCGGGGCCGTGCGGCCGCACGTTGCGCCGCGCGGCCCCGGCCCCTCCCACTTTCCCCGCCGGGATCCCCCCGGCACGTCTGTTGGGCCGTGCAGGGGTGACCCCGGCGGGGAACGAAGACGTTGGTTACGGTACGGGGCCAAAGGGCCCCGTAACGTCTGAAAATACCCTTAGTTTCCTAAAGTGATATTGCGTCCATGCTGAAGGAGGGTTTTCTGGAAGAGTATGTCCTGTGCAGTATAGAAATGGATGTGGTTTTTGATTTACAATTCCATATTGTATCCATTCAGAAGAATTAAGGAGCATAACATGTAGCAAAACAGTGAGCCACAAAAGCTGATTCACTGAGACTGAAGAAAAAGAACTGAGATAAAAATGAGGCTACACAATGGAGGCCAATTACCCAGAGTTCCAACTCCTGTCTGTTCCCTTTCCTACATGGAGAACTGGACTTGCAAGCAGCAATCATAGCTAACCACCATTTCTTGATGGCATTGCACTAGTGCTTATGTGCTACAAAAGAGACTTTCCTAAGGAGAGAGGTCCTTAGACTATCTGTGTTTTTGTGCATTAAACATTGCTCCTGCAGGAAAATGATCTTGTGGCTAAGGCACATTGTTAGATGTCAGGTTTGCAGGGTTCTGTACCTGTTACTCTCAGAGACAGACTTAATATAACCTTACACAAGTCATTTCATGCTCATTTATGCCAGATAAACAAAGAGAATACGAGGATTCAAATATAATAGACTAACTTAACCTTGGATGTAACTCTACTGACTTTGGGTGTTTTCAGATGAGATGCTACCCTGCATGACCACCCAGAAGCCACAGATCCAACTGCCAGTCTGAAAGCGGAGCGGCCAGATACACGCTCCTGTGAGTCATGGAGCACCCACTCATGACCACGCATGGATCCATGCTGGGAAATCCGGAGTGAGCTATGCGGGGCAAGACAAATGGATATGTGGCAATAGGCAGCCACATAGCCCCTGACTGTATGAACCAGCCACACCAGCAGACAGGTCTGCCAGTACCATGGAAGCTTGCGGATATGAAGGCCAGAGCGGCCCCACAGCCGTTCACAGCCTGGCCATCTCCATGGTCCTGCACCCAGCCCTACCAGGGTCTTTAAAGGACACACGTGCAAAATACAAAACCCTGTTGGGCCAAAGCACCACAAGGGCCCAGTGCACACCAGACCCCTGGGGAGACAGAGGAGCAAACCCCAGAAGCTATGGAGGACAGTAGCTCAGCCAGCCAGGTAAGCAAATGCCACCTGGAGTGGGGGGCGGCAGGGGGCAGAACGAAACAGCTGGTCAAGATGAGCAAGGTAACAGGTCACAGCTATGTTTCCTGTTCACAGGCAAGTACTAGCACAGCCACATCATCATGGGCCTCAGCCATGCAAGATGCACCTCCCCACCTGCTGGTAGGGGTATGCCGTAGCCTGATGAAGAGACCAGGGCCCTCATCTGGCTGTGCGGGGGATCATAATGTGGAGCTGGATCTTGTGAGTTCCTTCCAAAACAAGGCAGTATACCAACGCATCTCTGAGCAGATGGCACAGCTGGGGTACAAGAGGGGCATATGCCAATGCCAGCAGCAATCAAAGAACTTAAGGCATGGATACAAGGCAGTCCACGACAACAACCCCAAGAGCGGCAGCCAAAGGGTGCCAACCCCTTTGGCCTATACTGTGTTCACAGGTGACCGGGACAGCAAAGGGGTGCCAGAAGACCAGCCTCAGGAGCCAGAAGACTTCACCAAGGAAGGTAAGTGGGACAAGTGAGCCAGAGGGCACCGAGGCAGGACCATGCAGCTTGGGAGTCACACCAGCAGTGATCGGGGCATGGGCGACAGTGGGCACCAAGGTAGAACTGGCAGCCAAGCAGCCGGGGGGTGGCAGGGCTAGGCCACAAAATGGCACCTGCCAGGTGAGATCACCTAAGATGGCCACTGCCAGGAAGAGGAAGCTGGTGGGTGTGGCTAGTTGGATAAAAGACAACAGCACAGGAAGCTGGGGGTCAGTCTGCTCCTGACTGCTGTAGAGAACACATCTCCTGGGAGGCTGCCTAGAAAATCCCAGAAGGTTTCTAACCTGGGATACCTGGAAAGAAGGAGGTCTGTACCTGAGGGCCTGAAGAGAGCCTGAATGTGTGAGTGGCAAAGAGCTAGCCAGAGATGGTGGTTGGGCTAGTTTTTATTGTTTGGACTGTAGAATGGCCAGAGACTTGGTGCCTTGACTATGGACTATGTGGGTGTAAATAAACTGTTACTGAGCTTCACCCTGGAGTGCAAGTCTTCTTGGACACTGATCCTAACAACACTTACCCCATGGTTAAGTGGAACACTGTGACATACCTCCCAACCCCTGAACAAAGGAATGAGGGACAAACCAGGACATTTAGGCGTATATAAATGTCAAATAGACATATATCTGCAAATGCAAAGTAGTCCATGGTTTAACTATGAGGCTGGGATGTAAGAAAATAAACTGAGAACAGTTCGGTGCTCTGTGATCCATACAATATCCTCCCTATAAGCTGGATAAATCCTTGCCATGCCAGTCGTTATGTCCAAGCTCCATCACAACACTTCCCCTAATGACCTGGCCTGCACACCCCCATGTCAATTTGGTGTTAAGAGTTTATTCAGCTGTCCTTCTGTCACTAAAGCTGTCCCCCCCACTCAAGGCAAGTTTCCTTCTGTGTGGCACGGTAGCAGATGTGGGCCCTGCAGAGGAATGAAGCCGGTCACACCTAACTTTCCACTAACCACCTTCTAAAAACTTAGCTTTTCACCCAAAGTAACAATTCAGTAATTTTGCTTATAGATAATTTTAGAGTTGTAGTCAATAAAGAGATACTTGTAAGTGTGTAAGAAGTCTGTGTATTTTTAAACATTTTTTTTCTATGCCAGAGGAAATGGTTAGATGTTAATTTCCCTCCGTACTCATCTGTGAACTCTGCTCCTCCTCTGTCCCCTCTCTCAACCTCCCATGCCTCTCCTGCTCCCCAAACCGTCTTCATCCCTTCTCCCTAGCTGCCCCCCACACCTGGAACTCCCTCCATGCCCACATCTGCCTCGCCCCCTCCCTTCGTACCTTCAAATCCCTCCTCAAGACCCACCTCTTCTGCTCTGCTCTCCCTGACTTCTTGCTCCCCTCACCTAACTCCTGCTGATACCCTCCATCCAGTACAATCTGTTACCTAAGGTCTGTGTACTCATATCCTCACCACATGGACCAACCAGCCATCATTCTTGATGTAACCAAGCCAAGTGCGTACACTTGGGACCTCGCATCCTTGTGAATGTTGCACTCCTTGTCTCTCCCTCTGTTCCCCTTCCCTTCCTTCGTCTCCCTCCCCCAGTCTCTCAGATTGTAAGCCCTAGGGCAGGGACCATGTCTATTCAATTACTTTGTAAAGCACCAGGTACATTGCTGGCGCTATATAAATGCTTGCTAATAATAATAATAATAATGTTTATCAGTGAAATCTTGCCATTTCTTCTGGACTTTGATGTTGCAATCCCTCAAGAACTGAGATTAAAAGAAAATCTAAGCATCCATTAACAGCTATTTAACTGTACAGAAGAGTATGCTACTCCGACAAAAATGTAGTCTCCTAAATGAGGCTAATTAACAATAAAAGACACCATCTTGATCATTTGATGTTACAAATGAGGGACTGTAAGAGGAGGTTCCCCCCCACTGTAAGAGTTTGCAGGGTTGGAGCCAAACAACAACAAAAAACCTTTTGGAAAATTATTAATGTTGCTGGGTCAGATGTTACAACTAATCTTTGGAGTATTCTAGCCTAGGCAGTTACTAATGGAGAACATTATTGGCATCATGTTCACAACACCTTCAGATTTGTATTGGATCAAATGGACATCTCACACATCACAGAGCTAAAGCTTTCTGGAGAAAATTCAAGTTCTGAATAATTTTACTTTCAATCTGAAGTCCTAACTCAGTGGTGGGCAGAGCCACAACTAGCCTATGGCCAATGTGGCAATGGCCACAGGTGTATTTACATGAGGGGTGCCAACCAACCATGCCCCAGGGCAGCTGAATCATCAGCTGTGTGTCTGTCACACCGTGGCTGCCTGCCCCAGACTCCCTTAGTGCTTAGTCATCATCATTACTAATGGCTATTACTTACGGGTGCCTGTGGGGACTTCCCATGGGGGGCAGAGGCTCCTCCCATTTGCACTGGCTAAGTACTCCTGGTTAGCACTGGCTGGCAGACTCATCAGTGAAGGGAGTGTGGGGCAGGCAGCCACGGCATGACAAACACAGCTGATGATTCAGATGTCCTGGGGCATGTTGAGAAGACTTTTCCCTCCTGCAGCACATTGAAAATGAATACAGGCTCAATGGGCCTCATAGAAGTTGGGGGAAGAGGTGTTCAGGAAAGTGCTCAGGAATGGATAAAAGAAAAGGAGGGTCCAGAACATGACTCCCAGCCATGGACTCATTCTCTGTCCTTGAGTGCATACTTTCATCTTCCCTCCCTTCCCTTGAGTATCCTCTTCCAGTGATTGAGTCAGGAGTGGATCCACAGGCCATATTCAGGAGCTGGAAAGGGGCCAAATAAAAAACAGCTACAAGCTGAATTTGGCCTAAGTGAACTAACGGAGACACCCAGCAATTTATTGCCCCAAATAACTGGATTTCCCCCCCTGCATTTGTAGGCCAGATCCTCAGCTTGTGTAAACCAGTGTATCAAAGCTGTTTTGCTTTTCATACTTGTTCAAGCTAGCCCATTCGAATTTCTACTCCATTATCCTGAATTATTTTGTCCTTGTATTAGGATTTCCATTAATTAAAATTAAAATTCCCATCCATAGTAGATCCTCCTTATGTGAGCTACTGAAACTTTAAACCTTCAGAAAATGATCTTGTGTGGGAGTATATGATATTCCTGTGTGGTATTGAGTGTGAGTGCGTTGTACAAAACAATAATTGAGGAGCCTTGAAAAGTGGTTAGCCAATTCTATCAAAGAAATATGCAAAAAGAAGGAATTATTTTCGTTTGCATTAACTGACTTCTAACTTTCCAACAGGCGGTGCTCATTACTAACAAGATAAATTTCGAGGTGCTTGTCTGTTCTTAACAGAGTCTTTTTGTTTTAAGAAATTAATTGAAAGCTTTTATTCAAAGCCTAATATTCTGGGAAGCCATGGGGTTATGATTGGAACAATGGTTAGTCTTCCGTGGAGGGCTTTTCTATAGTATTCTTTTGTCCTTTTCCCCCCCTGCTAAGCTAGCAAATTGCTGCTAGGAAGCATCAAGAAACCATAGCAACTATCTAGTGACAACCCCAAGTAGATTTTTGTGCACTACAGGATCCATTAATCATTTTTATTTCCTCTATGTGAGACTGGAATCTTTCAGTTTTTGGCTGTTGTTAAATTTGTGTGCACACAAAGTACTCTCTGCAGCACATTCCTTAAGAAAAGTTTACTGTGTTATCTGAGGGCAGATGTCAGTGTAATGCTTTTGGAATATATGGGTTACTCCTAGAATGCTCACTGTCCTTTTGTATTTCTTTTGCTGTTAAATGCTGGAAGCAGAAGCTGGATAAGGAGGGTCTCTGACTGGGGAACCATGTTTAATGTGATTTCTGGAACACATATATCTGGACAGAATTCCACCAGGCTATGGGGGATTTTTGTGGAATAATGATGCAACGTGTAGAGTATCATTTATTTATTTATTTATTTACTTATTTATACAGGTATTTTAAACCCGTCATCTAAAACATCTAAAATAGTACAATAGCAAAATATAAAATACATCTAAAAAGTCTCAGAAATCAACATCCCCACCCCTACCCATCTCCCCTACCAAAAGCCTAGCAAAAAAGCCAGGTTTTACAATGGTATCTAAAAAGGGGAGATCCGGGGACAAACGGACAATCATAGTTATCTTCCAACAGTAACTCAAGTTTCCTGTTTTGAACATTTATTCAATTCAATTATATTTGATTTCAGGCACCATACTATAGTTCCAACTTATTACATGCTGGAGGAAGGGCCCTGTATGACCTGAAATCTTGCATATCCTCACAAACAGTAACTTGTTCAATAAAAAGTGTAGTTTGCCCAATAAAAGATAACATTGGAATGATCTTGTCTCCAAAATGGTTTCGATATAGTTAATTCCACCTCTGTATTAGTTATTGCACTAGATTACCACTTGAAATCCCTTGCAACCCTGTGGGTAAAAACAGACATGACCATGGCCCACTTTGACCCACTGTAGTCCGGGACCCACCTGCACATGTGTGCAGGCGCCTGGGCCATGTCGGCGTCTAGCCTAGTATGTGACTTTGGCAAATCTCCGAGGTCACAGCCCAGGCTACAGCCTACCTGACCAAGCCACAGCAGGCTAGCACATCTTTTCCCACGATGCATATCCACACTTGGCTGGGGGCTGCCATGGCTGTGCCTAATTGGCCACCATGGCTGCCTGTCATGGAAGGGGGCAGGGCACTGGGACCAGGGCACAGGTAGAGCCAGCTGCTCACATGTTTGTTATGCTCCTGGTCCTACCCAGGTCATAGAGGTACCAGGATGGTGCCATGGGCATATCAGTTAGGGACCCTGATCTGACCCGGACCATGCTGCCCATGGCTTTCTGCTCCAGGGCATCCTGGGGAGTGGTCCCACTGACTGCATGTCTTTTTCTTTTCTTTTTAACTGATGTTTCTGATTTCTGGAGTGTCATGTCTGACCAGTAAAACATGACCTCATCCTACCCAACAAGTGTGAAAATATGACAGTGGCTCTGAACGCATCGAGCAAGGTATTTTCCCAGACAAATCTGCATGTCTGCCTCACAGAGCTCCTTGTGCTACTACGTGAGGTCAGACACAGCAGCCACTTTCCTTTGCAAGTCCAAAATGAAACAAACATTTTGGGCTGCACAATGAATCTTTTTGATTGCAAATGCTTCCGTCCCCTTTGGAGGGCCCCCCAGGCATTCAAAGTTACTTAATTATGTTTTTCTCTCCCTCCTGAAGATAGCATGGGAATGAGACTCAGAGAGCTTTTTTTCCTCTGAACTTAGCGTAAATTGCACCAGTTAGGCTAGGAGTTGCACAACTTTTGTTTCCCTTCTAGGAAGAAGATTGTTACTGTGTTGCTACAAAAGAAACATCTTGTTGTGGTTGTGCCATATGTGTCTCTGAAATCCCTGTTCTTTTGTGCGTTCAGCTGATAAACTATCTTATAACAGCTTTGGAAAAACACCCACATCGACATAATACATTCAAGGCAGACCATGAATTATGCAGAACTTGGCTCTTACACAGTGCTGTCAGTGTTCCGCTTGGAGAAAGCTCTCAAGTCTACAGTCAGGTGTAGGAAGCACATTTCTAGCTATATTAGTACTTATACTTTGATTCCCTAAAAAAGCTCAGCAGTGTGTATAGTTATACATTGTTCTGATGTAAACAAAAAGCAAACTGACACATACCTTATCAATCAAACACTTAAATTGGTGTTTTAAAATGCCAATTTCCAGGGAAACTATGCAGTAGTAATCTATCCATGTTATGGGATAGATTCTCAGCTAGAGTAAAATGCATCATGTAACCAGTGAAATAAGTGGAACCATACCAATTAACATTAGCTGAGGTTCTGGCACGTTAAGCTACGATCATATTGCATTAAGGTCGGTGCCAGGCATGTTTACTAAAGAGGAAAGGAGTATCTCAAGTGTGCCATAGGAAGGATTTTTTTACAAGTCTGCCCCCCCCCCCCCAAATGTGCAAGACATTACTTTTATTCTCTTCTATCCTGTTCTAAACCTGTGCCGTATCTGATCATTCAACAAAGTTTTCTTTCAAATACTTTTTAAAGATCATTTGTGGGGTGGGAGGGAGGTTGGAGCCCTAAAGTGATTTTTATCACCTCTTGCCAGTCGAAGCATTGGTGGAAATACCATGATCAATAAAAACTGTCTGAACACACCACAGCTGCCCCAGCATAATATGGGGAACCTCGTAACTACCCAAACAAGGACCTGCTTCCCTCCAAAAGAGAACGAGAACCATGCTCAGTTTATGACCCTGAAAATAGCCAGGCATGCCCAAACTTAGGATCAGCCCTGACAAATTCTACTTCACTGTTGATACTAGGGATGGAAGGTTTTATATACTTGTATGTGTTTTTAAAAAAAATATGTTGTAAACTTCCCTCAGTCTTAGGGAAAGGGTGGGGTATCATTTTGAATAAATAAATAAATAGATTTTGCTGTCTTTTTCATTTTTCATTTCTTCGGATCGGCTTTATGAAAAGGGGATCCTGTTAACTGTGCCACATTCTGTACAATATTCCTTTCAATATATTGGAACATCCATCATTTTGAACCTTTCCCACCCTTGGCAGAAATCAGTCCCCAAACAATAGAGTTTTTTGTTTGCTAGAAGCAGAGTAACAACTGTTGTATGTATAACAGGCATCCACAGGGCTTTCATTTAATCTCCATCCTTTCTCTCCATGTTTAGTATTGCATCTAATGAGGCTGAGTGAACTATTGTAACCTCCGTGGCATTTTGTAAGCAAGAGAAATCAGTCTCTTTTAGGGATGTATTATGAGGTAAGCAGCTAACATTACAGGATTTCTTTTATAAGTGGGAGATCTGTGGTGGAAGATGCTGAAGGCATAGGGAATACTTCCCCATTCCAAAGGCCAAGTTCAGGATCTGTGTGAATGTGATTCTGGTTTCCCACAGCCAAATTTCAGTTCATTGCAAGTCTTGAAATACACCCCCTTTTTGTGCAGTGACCTCCCCTTTGCTTCTGTCTCCAGAGTTATACTAGAATGATGGATTGTCCTTTATAAAATACTCCACACAAAGCTATTTTGCTCACAATCCAACCCAGTTTGAAAGCCTGAATCGACAGAGACAAAACACATGTGAAACGGGAAATCTCAAAATGGAATTCAAAGGCCCTTTTTCATTTTGCACTTTTTAAAGCATAGAGATTTGCTCACAAGAGCTAGAAAACTTGTGGATTTTAAAACCACTTTTGGCAATAGCAAACAAGAATTAAAAAAATCCCAACAACAAAACCCTTCTGTGTTTTCTCTGAAGGAATATAAGGGGTGTATGAGTTGCTTACATTTGTTTAAACATTTGCTATTAGAAACCAGGTTTCAGGTGCAGCTGCGTGCGCTGTTTAGATTTTTATTATGCTAATGAAGCCAGCACATTTTTATCATTTCTTCTTGCTTCCAGCTGCTATTCAGTCATTAGAAGATTTTTTTTTAAAAAGTGCTATTGCTTTATGGGAAATTCTGTTACATCTGCTTTATACTGATAGCAGATACATATGAAAAGCCACCTGGCAAGCTTACAAGTCCCTGCCGTGCTTCTTCCAGTGACATTTACTACCTGCTACAGGCACTGGATTTCTCCAGTCCTTTTATTCTGCTTGCTGCTTCAGTACTATAAGGTGTAATCTTTACCAAAGGCCTCATTAAAGCCAATTGGTCAAAGCAGCAGGTTAGGAGTAGAGATGAAACAAATATCAAACAAAACAAACATTGGAGTTCGGTTCAGTCACTTCAGTTATTTCTGTTTCTCAGTTTGGTTACTGCAGCTACTCTGTCTTGGTGCTACTAGTACTTCTGTGAAGGCACAACAGCCCCGCGATAAAAACACTGAAATAACAACTGAAACAAAATAACCAAAGTGATGAACTAAAATACATGAATAAGCAGGTATGTAAATACCCAATTGACTGCAGACATTTATTCTGATATTAAAAAATGCAAATAATGTCCACAGATAGGAAACCTGCTATTTGTTTCACTGCTAGTTAGGAGATAAAAGGGGAGAAGGGAAAAAGTGTAAAAATGGGGTAGTTTGCAAAACGTAAAGCCTAAACAGTGGTGATAGTAGTGCTGCTCGTGCAATGCAAGAGGCTGAAACTAAGGGCATTTTCAGACAAGACACTACTCACCCACTATACATGTTGCAGGGCTGCAGTGTTGCCCTATGGGTGCCCTGCAACATATATAGTGGGTGGATGGGTAGTGGGTGGAGAGTGCCTTGTCTGAAAATACCCTAAGAGCAAAGTATCAAGCTGCGAGTGGGCACAGGCAGGATTCACTGGGTGATGAATTCTCAGGCCCCACTGCTGGAGGGGATGACAGGGTATATTGCACTACTTCCTGCCTAGGAACTAACGTTCTGCCTCCCTAGGAAAAAACATATCAGAGCATGCATTGACACATCTGGGTTGACAAGTCTAGAACTTTAAAAGGATCCCCTTTTAAAGATCATGGGGCCCAAGAACTGGTTTGGGTATTCGGGGCCTTTCATAGATAGCCATGATGGTCTGAACAAGAGAGAAGCAAGCACATTAGGAAGCACTGAAATTCACAGCCATGTTAAAATACATCTTTGTCTTTATGAAAAACAGAAAAGCAAGGAGCACGACAGGAATCAGGGGCAAAGCAAGATGAGAAGAGGCATCCATGACACTGACAACAGGTCAGGAACCATCTGATTGTTCAAACAAAGCCTTCAGGGGAAATCCAGGAAGTTACATAGGGAGGCCTAGTCAGTCAGAGCACATGTCTGAAGTAGCTAATCAAGGAGATGAAAGATCGGGATCCTGGCAGAGCTGGGCTGCAGTTTCCCCACTTTGTCAGAGTGGCTCTGACAGTGTAAGTAAGCTTTTACCCAGAAGCCCACTGGATCTGACATTGAGCCTGACAGGTGCTCCTGACAGTGGCAGTGATGGAATGATGGCACCTTGATATGAAAAAGTAAATCAATGTTTAAAACCATCTCCTGTCACTAGGTGGGGGAGCCTCATTCCATTTCTGCACAAGGGGCGTAGTTAGGGCCAAAGTGCAAGAAATGTAGTCCCCTTCCCCTCACCACCCTCTTCCCCTGTCCCACCCCTTCCTCCCCGCAGGAGAATTCATCACCAAGTGTCCTGCCCATGCCTACTCGCAGCTTGATGCTTTGCTTTCAACCTCCTACATTCCTTATTGCAGAAGTCAACTTACTCTAAACCCCTAGAACTCCTGCCCCTGTCCAGCCCTCTCACAGACCCTCTCATCCAGCCTCCCTGCCCCCCCACAGACACCCCCCCCAGATTCCCGCTCCCACCAGCCTCCCTGACTTTGTCCCTGTCCAGTCCCCACTCCCTGATCCATGCCCACCCCCAGCTCCTCCACAGACCCAAGGGAAGGGCACTGCTGCTCCCTGATCACCCTGCTACTCTCAAACTCCTCCTAGGGCTGGCACCAGACCATCGCTGCGCTCCCCTCTGCACTGATCACCTCCAGCCCTGACACCACCACCTTGCTGCACCTGAGCCTGCTGCCCTGCCTGCTTCCTGCCGCCACCACTGGTGGTTGCTCCATCCTGCGTGCTGCAGACTCTTCCTCGTCTGGTGCTTCCGCTCAGTTTCCGTCCGGCCATGCCGCAAGCAGGACAGGAGTGAATTTGTGCCCCCCAGGTTGGCTACTGGAACAAATGTCCCTCCTGTCCCTATGGTTGCTATACCCACACAGTGCTGGCCATGCTACATAAGGAGTTAGAGGGGATTCAGACGTTCTGATTTGTGCGATTTTTAAAAAAAACCCGAATGTTTCATGCCTGTCTGAACACTTAAATTTGATTAAATGGAGTCAATATCGTACTAAAGCAATGCGTGTTGAAAAGCTACTCAAACCTACCTTTTTGCTGTCCGTTTTCAATAAATCCGCACTTAACAGCAGTGTGAAAGCAACATCGTACTGGTTTTAACTAGTGTGTAATCTTTTCTGATGTGAATGCAACCGTGCTTCCAAGTGCGCTGTTTTACTCCTGCCCCTACCGGAAGCAGTGAGACCAGCTGGAGCCCTGTAGTTGCCTCGCTGGGTGCAGGCTGCAGCCAGCTTCTCCCCAAAAAAGTTCTTCCCCTCCATGTTTCCCCTCCATGCTTCTCCCCAAAAAAGTTCTTCCCTCCAAGGGACTTTCAATCATCTGCCTCTGCCTCTACCGTAGTGCTGCAGCAGTAGCAGCAGCGGGATACCGGAAAGAAACCAGGGAGAGAAGCAGCGCGCCTCACTATGCGAGGGGCTTCTTTCCAGCAGCCTCAGGCTCTCCCTCTTTACTCCCTGATTCTACAAAGTAGCAACCTTTGCTACAAAGGTTGTAGCAAAGGTTGTTGCAAAGTTTGCAAAGTTGCAGCAAAGGTTGTTGCAAAGTTGTAGCAAAGGTTGTAGCAAAGTTGTACTTTGCTACAAAGTAGCAACCTTCTGGCTCCCCACAGGCCACTTCCTGTAACTGAACCGTACTGAGCAGCCGGGTAAGCACGCACTACAAGAAGGTCTGAATGCATTATTTCGCTGTACTTAAAATCGGTATGGCATGCATGTGAATGCAACAGGACTTGTTAACAGCGAACTATTGAGAACCAGTTTTTAAAAATCCAGATAATTGCTGCACGTGTGAATTCGCCCTTAGTTTTTGTGAAGCCGGAAAGGAATGAAGATATGACATTGCTTAAACTTTACAGCATATCTTGAGAGAATGGTCAACAAATACATATTTACTATCTTCAACTTTGAAGGAGCTGTAACCATTTAATAAGGTCTTTTCTCTCTGGAATCTCTAGCCAGGTCATACAGGGAAATAGTGAAAATGTTGCATTTCTTCCAATGGTAACCTATTTCTGACTTCAATTAATGAAAAATCTAAATAATTTCCAAAGGTGTGCTGTCTATGATGAGAAATCGCCACATCATTAGAGAAGTGATTTTTGCAGGAAGAGGGGAGAAGAAGAGAGGATTTTTGCACAGACGCAGAATTCACACTGCCCAGGGAGGTTGTGGAACCTCCTTCCTTGGATTCAAATTCTGGTTGGTCATCTGTAGGCAGAGGATGGACCTTGCGATCCCTTTCAATCTTAAAATTCTATGATTCTATGTTTAAACCTACATTTAAAATATCATGAAGAAAGGACTTTAAAATGCCTATTAAAGAACAGACTGTAAAGAGATGCGCTTTGGTTAGGGTGTCTTATCATTCTTGTTTTTAGTGTACCTCTAAATGAAAGCTTGTGTCACAGGGGTTTTTTTTTGTTTTTTTTAAATCAAATAAGGAATTATATTTTAAAAGTCAGGAAATCAGACATAAACCAATGTCTGCCTTATTAGTTGTATGAGTTTGTAAGCCAACATGCTCTACCACTTCTAAGGTTCTACTAAGGGCTTCAGTGAGTAGCAATCTGCTGTAATATATCACTGGCATTACTACATGTTCTGTTACCTGCCTGTGTGTCCTTCCCTGGCAATCCCCAGTAAAAAGTATTACTCCTTCACACATTAAACACAAGAATCCTAGACTAGTATTACTCCATGATTCAGTCTCCAAGCGGGAATTAGTACAAAAGCTGGAAACAAACTCTCTGCTGAATGTGAGATTCTCCTTGGTTTCATGCTTCATTCATTCATTGATGCTTTGTTAGCCCCTGAATTATTTTCCTTTAGCTGCCTTTGGAAGGACAGCTTGGGCTCAGATGTGATTTAGTTCTAAGCCGATTGCTGGTCCATGTGTGGACAGAAAATGAACAGTTTGGATGCAGCCAGTCAATAGCCCTTGTCCATTACATCACCATCAGCCGATGGCTAAGCCAGACAGCACCAGTCTCGTTGATGGTGGTGGTGGGTCTTTCTTCTTCTTCTTTTAAACTGAAAAGAAGAAAGCCTGGGAAAAGAGCATAGATCCCCAGGCCTTCCTTGGAAACAGCTGAATATTGCCTGTATGTTAATGAAGAGAACAACAACAAAATCTGCCTAATTCAGGATTCAGAAAAGCACACTATAGGATCTAGAGTAAGTAATGAAATGGGATAGAGAAGCATAGGGAGGAGGTAACTTACACCTTAACAAGACTCTGATACAATTTATTAGCCAAATCTGTTGAGATTGTCTATGAGTGCCAAAGGGTCAAGGCTTTGTTTTTAATATGTTTTTCATAGGAAAAACATTCACCCTTAATTTGTGAAAGGCTTTTAGATACAGGGTTCAGTAAATTATATGTGGGGAGAAGAATAATTTTTAAACTAGTGTATTGGTACTATTTTTAACATACCAATGCTGTCTGTTTTCTGCACACCAGGCCTAACCTGAGTAGGGGTATATGCCTTGCTGTTGAACTTTCAAGGTGCTGGGATTTAGTGGTTAGGAAGCTAGGTGGGGAGGATAAAGCGTTGTACTGGAATTCCTGTGGTTGGTTCACTGTTCTGCTTTAGTTCCGTGTGACCATGTTAAAGTCACGTAACCTCTGTGTACCTCAGTTCTCCATCTATAAAATCCCATATAGTTACCTACAAACTGGTGACGGCTGCTGTAAATAACAGAATTATTAGGCATATGACATGACATGACATAAAGGGAAATGGCCAACATGGTTTTAGCAAAGGGAAGTCATGCTAAAGGGGAGTCGCAGCCTGGGCCCTGCTTATCTGCGGGACCGCCTCACTCCCCATGTGCCCGTGCGACCCTTGAGATTGTCTGTGGGAGCCTTTTTGGAGGTTCCTCGGGTGAGGCGGGTGGCCACCGATGTTAGATCTTTTTCGGTGGCTGCCCCTGTGCTGTGGAATTCGCTCCCGGAGGAGGCTCGGTTGGCTCCCACTCTCCTGCTGTTTCGGCGTGTATGTAAGACCTGGCTGTTCCGTCAGGCTTTTGGCGAGGGGTGGGGTGGAGGGTGGGTTTTTTCCCCACATATTGTAATTTTCAATTGTTTTTTAAAAATTTATATTGTTTTATTGAGTGTTGTTCGCTGCCCCGGGCTGCCCTGTGGGCAGGAGGGGCGGGATATAAATTTTAAATAAATAAAAATAAATTAAAAATAATCTATTGGAATTTTCTGAAGGTGCAAAGAAGCATGTGAATAAGGGTGATCTGGCTGATCGAGGGTATCTGGATTTTTAGAGGTCATTTGACAAGGTTCCTCGTGTAAGAAAACTAAGTAGTCATGGGATAAGAGGCAGTGTCCTGGCATGGATAGGTAACTGGTTAAAGGACAGGAAACAAAGGGTAGGACTAAACAGTTTTCCCAATGGAGAGAAGTAAATAGTGGGATGCTCCAGTAGTCTGTACTGGGACTTATATTCATTAATGATCTGGAAAAGGGAGTAAAGAAGAGTGAGGTGATCAAATCTTCAGATTATTTAAGTTAGATAAGACAGACCATGGTGGACTGTGAGAAATTTGAGGAGGATCTTGCATGACGGGGAAATCAAACAGTGGCAGGGAATGGACCCAGGGACTTCTCTTGAGCTAGCTTTGTGGAGCTCAGGAGGAGTCTCGAAGTCTGTTCCCTAGTGTTGCAACTCCAGTAGCAGAAACAAGAGGTGATGGGGACTCTTGAGCTAACTCCTCAGAGAGAAGTCCCTGGGTCTGTTCCCCACCATGCTATGGTGGGGAGACGACCTGGTCCACTCCCCTCTGCACCTTTCAACCTCCTGCTCTTTTCTCCTTGCACATGGTGTTGCAAAGTCCCCTAACAGACCTCATAACAACTATGGGCAAGTGCCTTGCACTCACAGTGGGCCTACTATCACTCGGATTTACTCCATGGGTGGAAGGTGGGTAGCAGCTATATAGCTGCTACTCACCTCAAAAATCCTGCCACTCAACAAAATGTAACAGTACTCACTTGTGTGTGAAGGGATATTGTCGCTTTTGTTTACTCTTCACTCTCCAAGATTGTCAATGTAAAGTCCACTATAAACTTCTTGTCTCACTCTTCCCGTCACCTCCTTCTACATCTTCAAGTGTAGCAAAAAAATTTGCTTATTGTATGAAGAGATTGGTACTAGATAGGACTCTTTGGGGAGTAAACAGGATGTTTGGTGGCAAGCTGTAAATAAAAGAATATCATTGCTGGGCTTCTCTCCACCCTATTTGCTCCAACATCCTGTTAAGGAAACATTTAAAATTCTGGCCAGACGAATAACAGACATTGACAGGCAGAAGCAAAGAACTATTATATTTAATTCCCGAGCTTCCCCACTATTTAAATATTGGGTACCTGGGACCAAGGGGGCTGATTATCTGACAACTTTGGCAGTTATGAAGCAAAGAAAAGCTTTTACAGCTCTAAGGCTCCAGACAGCGCACACAGAGGTGCTTTTAGGGTGTTATAACAATACACCTTATTTAGAAAAGATACGTCCATGTGGTACTGGCATTGAAGAGCTGTGGCATTATCTGCTGATTTACCCTCTTTATGCTAGATCGAGGTTACTCCTTATGGCTAAATTAGATATCGATCAGTAGCATTCGGATTTGTCTAAGCTGATTTATCTTTTGAACAACCGAGACCAGGATAAGACTCACCTTGTAGCCCTATTTGCAATTAGAGCAGAGAAGATCTGCTCTAATATCAAGGTACCCTCAGAAAACGCAACTGCAGATGTTGATATGTAGATTATAGCCTGCCTCAAGTATTTTATTATGGTATATTGTACTTACCTATTGTACCTAATTTATTTATGAATTTGTAAACTGGTGGTGCATGCAAGGATTGTATTCTATTGTATTTATATCATGTTCAGTAGGGATTTATATTTATTTAATTTGTCATGACCTAGTGCCAGTACAATAAAATGAGTGATGATGATTGGTACTACTAGCGGCAGTAACATGACCCTTGCCTTGCCATGTCTAGCATCTTTTAGGGCCTAGTATCAGAATTTATTCAATCTTTCAAGACTGGAACACTCATGCTGTCTGTGACATTTTCCTTACAGCTTCTCATGTTTTGAGCCTACCTCATTTTGTTCCTTAATATTCGTAGAGTCACAACAGTAATCAACCACTGCTATAGAAAACAACCAATGGATACAGCAAAAATAGACTTCTCTGGCAAGATTTGTATCAGCATCCCAGTGTGGCACCAAAAATATAAGTGCAACTGGTGTTTTTAGAAGATAAAGACTTTTTGAATGAAGTTTTTGGAAATTTACACAAAACAGAATGGTTTTTAGAAGTCTGCGTGAATGTGTGTGAGTTTGAATACTATTGCTAGGTTGGCTCAAAACTGAGAAAGACAAGAGACAAAGGGTGAAAACAGATGTGCAGGCGGCGAGACACCTCTCTGGCCAACAGCAGCTGCCATTCCCCAGGTCAGTGAGCGGCACAGAACAAATGTGTGGGCCACCCGGACATTCCGAGACCCATCACACCGTCCCCATGCCCCAGGTAGGGCAGAGGA
The DNA here is from genome assembly GCA_003113815.1 of Sphenodon punctatus. Classification (NCBI taxonomy): domain Eukaryota; kingdom Metazoa; phylum Chordata; class Lepidosauria; order Sphenodontia; family Sphenodontidae; genus Sphenodon; species Sphenodon punctatus. The sequence goes on from QEPC01002874.1 coordinate 884,619, forward strand.
ACCAAACATATGTGTGGGTGGCTGGCCCCACCCACTCCCTGCTCCCAGCACCCTGCTCTCCACCATGATGTTCAAACATGGTGAACCGTGGGCAAAAGAAGCTGAAGCAGCTGCTTCTGCCCGCCTTCCAAGGTTCTCCAGTAGGGTGGGGGCAGAGGCTGTGAAAGCAAACCCTGGCATCCCTACTGGGACACGGAGGAACCAGTCACCACCCACCCAAAGCTGTCTGCAGGGAGCAAAGGGGAAAGTAGAAGGGAGACTTATGAAAGCAGCCACATGTGACAAAAACAACCAGTCCCCCTTGCAGGCTGCCAGTCCAGTCCCTTCCACATGCTGTACACAACACAGGTCACCGATCACTCATATAGCCAGTCCATAGACCACAGTACAAAGGGGATCATGGCAGCTGGGGATGGGGAAATCTGCTCCTCCCACAGATCACTCACACAGCCAGTTCATACTGAAAATGTCTAATGGGGTCCCAGCACCTGGGATGGGTTTGAAACCACTCTTCCTCTGCATAACACTCCCCCCCCCATTCATACACATCCCTCCGGTAGCCCCTCCCCAACATATGCCACACCACCATATAGCGGGGAGTTGAAAGCATCCTCGCAGGCCAGAGCACCCAGGATCCCCGATCATGTCCAGACCTTGTACACAGCAGCAAGCTCTGCTTCAGTGGGTTCATCCTGCTGGTAGGCAGCTCTCCCCATGCCCGCCAGGAGGCCCAGCTCAAGAGGAGCAAGCACAGGGCTGAGACTGGCAGGCAGCGCATCGTTTGAGAACACAGACAGAATAAGCTGTGGTGGGTCAATCCCATCTGGCTTTTGCCTCTTCCCTCTGGAGGGACACTGTGATCCCACATTGCCCATAAGCTGCACCTGAGCAAGAGGCACAGGGCTTGCACAGGGCAGTATCCCCCAGCTGGGGTCAGAATCAGACTCTCACCTGTGCATGGATTATCCCAACCATTAGCAAGGCATGCAGCCAGGCAGGTGATGGTGGACTGGTGCTTTCATGTGGTATGTCAGCACTTCAAAAAGGCTCTGACATGGTGTCTGAAGGCACCATGGACATCTGTTCGAGAGCCATGAAGCAAGAACAGCTAGCTGTCCTTCCAACTCCTCATCACCACCGTTGAGATGTGCAATAGAGAGATTCAGGCATTGCAAGACGTCTTCTCTGCCTGGCATGAGGCCATCATCTGCTGCCTCGGGCAACTCTGCGGGCTTCAGGCCAGGCTGCTGCAACGCAGGCAACTGTGGGATTCCTGCATGGCCAGGTGCTAGGCATTAGTCTAGATCCAGCAGTGATGGGCCACACTGACAGCAATGCAGGTGATGTAAGGGAAGCTGCTGCAGGCATTCAGTTCACCTGGGTCCTACCCAGGACAATGGAGTGGTGGAAGATGGTCCTAGCTACATACGGAGATGTGGAAGACCCATTTCTGGATGTCCCATCACCTGATCTTCAGGATCGCTGACATCCTCCGTCCACTGCTGAAGAGGGAGCAGTCGCCCATGAGGACCCCCCATCCCTGTGGAGCAGCACATGGCCATCATCATCTGGATGCTTGCCACCCTAATCCTTCTGCTCCATTGCCCAGCAGTTCAGTGTGGGAACATCCACTGTGGGTGTCATCCTGATCAAGTTCTGTGAGACCATAGAGGCCTGCTTGACAGGATGATGCAACTCATCAACCCAGAGCAGGTGATTTGAAGGCTTCTGAGGGGGGGGTTCCAATTGCATTGGGGTGATCAATGGCACCCATATCGCGGTCATCTGACCACCTTACAGCCTAAATGAGTACATCAACCAGCTGGGGTCCCACTCCATGGTCCTGCAGGCAGTAGTGGACGACCATAGCAGGTTCACAAATGTGGTGGCCGGCTGCTCTGCCATGAAACCTGCATCCTATGGCAGTCCCCCTTCTCCACCAGGATGTATAGGGGAGACTTTCGGCCAAACACCATCTTCACCATCAAGCGGGTGCCCATAAAGCCCATTATCCTTGGGGACCTGGTGTGGGAGGGAGCAGCCTTGGTGGGCTGTTGCCCCTCTAAGAGTGCCACGGTGCCAGCCGGAACAGGAGAGGGCACAAGACAGTTAGCTGGAGAAGGGCTTGGTGAAGCCAGCCCTGGCGCAAGGGGAAAACCCCATTTAAAGGACAGTTGGGAACATGGCAAGGTACTGGCTCTAAGGGCTGCAGGCCTGAAGGGCCTAGCCATGCCCCCCTTGAGCTATATGAAGAGAGGGAAACCTGAGGCGGCTTCAGTCTAGGTCTAACAGCACACCTGAGAGGTGTGCTGCTCTGTCTCTGTGCTCTAGGCTGAGAAGAGAGCCTGACTGCCAGTAACCAGCCTCTATGTTCTCCAAGGTCCTGAAGGCAACACTGGTAGGTAGTGCTGTGGGCTGCTTGGAGGGCCCCTGGGCTTAGGGCAGGGTTGAGGTCTGTGTGCAGCCTGGAAGACTGGTATGGACTAAAAGGACATCCTATAAAGATTCCCCTGCAGGCTCCTTGAGGCGCTATTGCAGCCAGGGCACTGGAGCCTGGCTGGATGTATGGATAGGACTGGGGCTGGCAGAGGGGTTGAATTTCTGGTGTTGGAGAGACTGATAATACTACTGTGGGACTTGATGAACCATGACAGGCTGAAGCTTGGGACTTTGATATACTTGTGTGTATTGAACTGAACTGACTTAATTTCCTAGAGAAGTGACTACTTGGGGGTCTGAACATGCAGGGAGTTATGCCCTGGGAACTGTGCCTTGTTGCATCCAGCCTATCCCCTGACACTGTGGCTCACAAAGACATATTCCATGGCCTGCAACCCAGAAGAGGCCCACTTCAACAGGCAGCTGAGTGCCTCCAGGTGCTTGGAGGAACAGGCCTTCAGGGTGCTAAAGCAATGCTGGTGATGCATCGCAGGGAGAATCTACTTCAAGGTGGAGATGCTCCCCTCCCACCCTGATGGTGACAGCTGCCTGCATCCTGCATAAAATCATCAAAATAGATGGCACTTACCCTCCCCGTTGCCCTCCATGAGCCAGTGCCCCTTGTGCAGGCAGACAGAACAACCACGGCAAGATCTATGTAGCCCAGAGGATCTGGGATGTCTTGTGCCAGCATATTGCCTGCATAGACAATGCAAATATGTAAATATCTTTAAATATATCAGGGCCTGTCGGTGCAAATTGAGGAGAGCAGGAGGATTGTACAGCTGTAAATAACATGTTCATGCAAATAAGTAAATGGTTGCACCGTTAATGAGGCATGTTGTTGTGATGTAGCTATTGTAGATACTTGCTTACTGGGTGCAACAAGAAGAAGGAGGGAGTGACTATTGGGTGTACACACACACAGGGAGGCCACTGTGAGAATGAAAACTGAAGGGGGAGTAGGTGGAATGAGGGAGAAGGGGCCTGCGGAGTGGCTGGACTAGGTAAGGAGGGGGTCAGAACAACAGGAAAGAGGGTACAGAGAGCACCAGGAATGAAGGGGAGCATCTTTGCTGTCACTGAGGGGAGGCAAATGGGGAGTGGCTACACTGATGATAGGCTGGATGCAATGGCAGGGAGGAGTGGGGTTGATGTCCAAAAAGCATAGGTGATGGGGGCAGGGACACGTGCCCCTCTGAGATTGTCTGGGCGTGGCTCAGAAGCCCTGTGGAACTTCAGTACCCTGGCACTTGGGGGGATTATGGGGCTGCTGATTTCACGTTGGTGCCCTTTCTCCCACCAGGGAACCTGGTGTCCAAGTGTCCTCTGCTCCTGAACCCACAGATGCTTCCCTTTAAGACTTCCAGGTCTGTCTCGGATGGATGGGTAGTGTGACACGGCTGCTCTGTTGACCGCTCTGGCCTCTTCTCCCATGGCTCTGTGGTCCTGGGGGACCTAACCCCATGACAGAGTTGGGTGGGGTCTAACAGATGCAGGCCCACATTGGCCCAGGTGGGCGGGCACTGGTCTGGGAAGTGTCTGAAATTTTCCAGAGGATGCATCCTGTAGCTACCTCCCCTGGGGCATATGGTGGTGACGGAACAAACATGCAGGTGAGTCCCGCAAAGTGGGCCACTGTCTCATATGTTTTCACCCAAAGTAGTTAGGGTGATTTTTTTTTTCTTTGTGGCTACTCGCCAAGTGCGCTGAGTGAGCATGTGACTTGAGCTCCACACAGCTCCTCTTCTGAATGTGTTTGTGAGAGATCATTTAAACCTTTAGAGTCATAAGATACTGTGACATCAGGAGTCGTCCTAGGTTGCCTCCCTGTGCGTGCGGGAGTGGATGAGAGAAGATATGGAGAGGGGCAAAGATTCACTGGAAAGTTGATTACATCCAGAGAAGGGGTGTGGGTTTTTTCCCCCCTTTCACTTGAGAGTGAATGATTAAAAATGTAACTGGTGATCTCTGCGTCTTGCATCTCTTGTAGAGCCTCAGTGAAATGGTAGCACATCAGAAAAGGCCTCTGAAAGCATAAGGCACATTCAGTAAGAAGTCTATGCTATGGAAAGACAAATATTTCTGGTTATTAAGTGATACTACCTCTCTGCCCTGATCTCCCTCTGAACCCCTGCTCGAGCACTCCGCTCCTCTTCCATCTCCTCCCTCACCCTCCCACACCTTCCCTGCTCCCCCAACCGCCTTCGTCCCTTTTCCCTCGCTGCCCCGCACGCCTGAAACTTCCTTCCTGCCCTTGTCCGCCTTGCCCCCTCCCTTTGCACCTTCAAGTCCCTTCTCAAAACCCACCTCTTCCGCTCCGCCCTTCCTAACTCCTGCTAATCATCCCCACCCAGGATTATCCTCCACCTGTTATCTGCAAACTCCTATTTACTGTAACCAAGCCAAGAACGTGTACCTGAGTTCCCGCATCCTCATGAATGTTGCTCGCTTCCCTTGTCTCTCCCTCTGTTCCCCCTTCCCTGTCTCCCCTCCCCCTGTCTTTAGATTGTAAGCTCTCAGGCAGGGACCATGTCTATCTTATTCTCTGTGAAGTGCCAGGTACATCACTGGCGCTATATAAATGCTTATAATAATAATAATTAATAATAGAACAATGGAGGTAGAGACTGACTCTTTGATTAACACCACTGTGATTTAAGGATCATTCAGAGACAAGGGCCGATCCTATGCCGCATGGACTGCCGTGCAGAGCACGCATCCCCAGCACGGGGCCTATGCGAGCATGCGTGAGTGGGTGACAGCACATGTGGGGCATGGGATCAGCCCCATTAAAGCTACTCCAGGGTAAGGCTAGTCCAGACTGGACTAGGGAAGGAGGGATGAGAACAACAGGAAAGAGGGTACAGGGAGCACCAGGAGCACTCTTCTGGAAGTCCAGATTAAATGCATCCCGCAAGTTAAAAAAGGAAGCAGGAAGACCAAATGTCTTCCACTGTGGTTAAATGGCGAGGTGAAGGAGTCTATTAGAGCCAAAAAGGCATCCTTTAAGAAATGGAAGGCTAATCCCAATGAAAATAATACGAAAGAGCATAAACACTGGCAACGTAAATGTAAAGTGCTAATAAGGCAGGCCAAGAGAGATTTTGAAGGGAGGCTTGCTAAAGAGGCAAAAACAAGCAACAAAAACTTTTTCAAATACATCAGAAGCAAGAAGCCTGCTAGGGAGTCAGTTGGGCCATTA
>QEPC01002874.1:891698-911420 GCA_003113815.1 Sphenodon punctatus
TTAGTGATTTAGTTTTAGTGTTTGTAGGAGTAGGTCTGTGTACTTATTAGATAATCTTTTTAGTTCATAGCATTTAGAATAGTTAATAGCAGTTAGATTTAGTGTAGACAGATATATATATATTAGATTAAAAAAAATTAAAAAAATCCATATAAAAACCAAAAAACCAAAGAAAAAACAAAAGAAAACCATATAAAACCCAATAAAAAACCAAAAAACCATATAAAAAACAAACAAAAAACCATAACAACACTTCCCGAACGGCCGAACTGAACAGCCGAACGGCTTAACCGAACGGCGTGTTCGGACGACCAAGCCGAACAGCTGAACCCGACCTCGACAAATGAACGAACCGAACGAACGAACCAAACGAACGAACTGAACGCATCTGAACCGAACTGCCGAACCGAACTGCCGAACCGAACGCAGCCGAACCAAATGGCCGAACCCGAACCGCAATCTGTTCGCCCATCCCTACCGAGGAACCTCCAAAAAGGCTCCCACATATGATCTCAGGGGTCGCACAGGCATATGGGGAGTGAGACGGTCCCGCAGATAAGGAGGGCCCAGGACGTGAAGGGCTTTAAAGGTTAAAACAAGCACCTTCAACTTAGCCTGGTGCTTTATAGGCAGCCAGTGCAGAGCCCAGAGCACAGGTGTCATGTGCTCCCTGCGGCCTGCCCCCATAAGGAGATGGGCCACGGCATTCTGCACCAGCTGCAGCCTCTGGACCAACTTCTTGGGCAGCCCGCCATAGAATGTGTTGCGGTAATCCAGCCTCGAGGTGATGAAGGCATGGATGACAGCGGCAAGGTCAGAGTCTGAGAGATATGGCCGAAGCTGCCGGACAAGATGCAACTGCCAAAACGCACTCCCTGACACAGCCACAACCTGAGATTCCAAGCTGAGAAGTGAATCGAGAAGCACACCCAGACTCCGCACTTGAGAGACCATGGGTGGGCAAACCCCCCCCAACAAGAGGAAATTCAACCACCCTCACCCACCAACATCATCTCCGTCTTGTCAGGATTCAATTGCAGATGGCTCAACCTCATCCAAGCTTCACTTATCTCGGGGTCACCTTTTCATCAAGTGGTACCTGGTCTAAACGAATACAAGGGCGGGCAGCGAGAACAATACAGATTGCAGGTATTGTAGGCAAGGCAGCCAGGATATCCTGGGGTATCCCATTTTCAACTTTTCTGGGTGTCTATAGAACCAAGGTACCTCCCTCTGTGGTCTTCGGTTTGGATGTTATCCCCCATCCAATGACTGAACCCTTGGAGAGGGCACAGAATAGATTTCTGCACCTAATGCTCCAAGTGGGAAAAGATGTTCCAGGCGCAGTCTTAAGGGCAGAGACGGGCATGCTTTCTCTCCAACTATATGCCAAACTCGCGTTTATCCGCTATTGGTTGAGGCTGTTATCCCTGCAGGAGGGTTCTCTTCCCCATATATGCCTCCAGGAGGAGCTGCTTTACCTAGGCCCCAGGGGATATCTATGGCTCAGGTATATGGGACTCTTGTTCCAGAGCTATGATTTTTCCTTTAGCTATTTTGCTGGTAGAACGCGGGTAGGGATTAAAAGTGAAATACAGACCCAATTGGAGGACACAGTTCATCAGCAGGAAGATTTAGCTACTCTAGGGGATTGGGGGGTTGCTCCCTGGCTTAAGTCGATAAAGCTGGTATGGGGTTCAGAGACATATTTAAACGTTCTATCAAATCGGGCCCTTCGAAGGAGCTATACCCTCCTGCGTTTCCAGAAGGTATGGACAGCTGTGCTGGAGGGAAGACATAGGGGCATTACTTATGCTAAGCGTGTATGCACTTGTTCCCAAGGGGGCGTCGAAACAGTGGAACATTTTTTGTTAATCTGTTCCTATTATAATGAGCTTAGGTCAGCCTGGCTCCAACCATTGATTGGTGGGGTAACATACTCACAGCTGGGCCAAGGCTATATAGGGCTCCTTTCCAGGTCAAATCCAGAGGATGTAATGGTCCTGGCAACTTTTACCTGGCTGGCGTCCAAAAGATGGAAGGAGATAAAAGCTGACGCGTAGGAACATCCTTTGGTGTCACAGGGTATGGGAACTGGCTCCCGACTTGGCCTGTTTTGTTGGATTTTATTGTACCAACCTGTGCTATTGTTAAATGAACCCGCTAGTAACCGTGTAAGATCTATGGGATGATTGGGGATTTGAAGTACTGCGGTGTATTGGGTAATTTTTTTTTTCTTTTCTTGGCTTTGGTTGGTGGGAACGTTCCCCCAAAAGTGTGGATAACCAAGATTGATTGGGTTGTGTCTAAGATATCTATGTTATGTTTTGATGTTACTTTGTTATGTATTTTGTCATGGACGGCTATAGCGAAAGCTGATGCCGAATAAACTTTATTATTATTATTACCTCATCCAAGCCCCTACAGCTGACAGGCACTGGGAAAATGAGACTGCATGGCCTGGGTCGATGGAAAAAGAGAGGCAGAGTTGAGCATCATCAGCATACTGACGACACTGCATGCCCTGAAACCCTCTCACGATCTCCCTTAATGGCTGCATATAGATATTAAATAAGAGGGGACTTAGAATAGCACCCTGTGGGACTCCACATGTGAGGTCCCGGGAGGAAGGCGTACACTCCCCCAAGACCACCTGATGAGTTCTCCTGGCTAGGAATGAACGAAACCAGTCCAAGACTGTTCCGTCAATCCCGGCACGGTCCCACAGGCAAGTCACCAACACCTCATGATCGACTGTGTCGAATGCAGCCGAAAGGTCTAGCAGGACCACTAAGGTCTGACGACCCTGGTCCAACACCAGATGGAGATCGTTAACCAAGGCCACCAATGCAGGCTCCATAGCATAGCCAGGCCAAAAACCAGACTGAAAGGGGTCAAGAAAACCAGTGCAGTCCAGATGTTCCTGGAGCTGCCGTGCCACAGCCCATTCAATTACCTTCCCTAAAAAGGGGAGGTTAGAGACCAGCTGATCACTGGCAGGAGCATCAGCATCAAGAGATGGTTTCTTGAGCAGGGGCCTAACCACAGCCTCTTTCAGGCAGTCAGGCACCCTGCCCTCCTGAAGGGAGGCACTAACCACCCCAGCCAGCAACGGCCGTAACGTCTCCTGGCTGGCTTTCACCAACCAGGACGAGCATGGATCTTGTTCACAAGTAGTGGCACGAACAGATCCCAACAAGGACTCCACATTGACAGACACCACCATCTGAAACGGATCCCAGCCCCAAGATGATCCTCTGCAATAACTGTGGTACCGAAATCGTGGCGGATGCGAGTTATCTTATATACAAAGTACTCAAACTGGTCACAGTGGTCACTGGATGGCTCCAGGTCAAGGTGGAGGCAGGCAGGACTGACCAAGCCTTTCACCACCCAGAAAAGCTCCACTGGACGTGACTTTGAAGATGCAATGAGGGCAGCAAAGAACTGCTTCTTTGCTGCCTGCACCGCCACAGCATAGGCCTTTAAACTGCTCTTATGCTGCAATTGATCATACTCGTCGCGAGTTCAGTGCCACCATTGCTCTAACCGCCTGGTCTCCTGCTTCAAACACCGCAGGCCCTCAGTAAACCAAGGAGACCTGCGGGAGACTCGGGAGGGCAGCGGACGCCTGGGAGCCACTCTGTCAATGGCCTCTGCCAACAAGGTGTTCCAGAAGTCTTTGAGATCGACAGAGCAGGTGTCAGGGTCCAGGGGAAACTCCCCCAGAGCATTCCGGAACTGATCGGGTCCATAAGCCTCCGGGGGAGGACCGATCCAATAGGTCCTGCACCCTGTTGGGGGCTGACATGCGCCAGGATGCATGCCTTAAGGAGGTAATGGTCAGACCATGACAAGGCCTCCACCCCCCTAACTCCTCCCCACCCCGCCACCTCAAGGCTGGTACAGAAAACCAAATCCAGTGTAAGTCCCTCCTCATGTGTGGGGCCACAGATGATGTGGGACAGGCCTATGGTTGTCATGGAAGGCCATAAACTCATCCCTCGCTTCTCCAAGATCTTCAGTGTGGATGTTAAAATCACCCAGACCACTAATCTAGGGGTCCAGAAGATCATATCTGACACCAGATCAGCAAGAGCATGTAGGGATGTCGTGGGGCAATTGGGTACATGGTACACCAGCAGCATCCCTAATCTGTCCCCTGCCAAATCCAACACAAAATGGAGACACTCAACACCTGGTGGAGCCTGCACCGGATACCTCCTAAAAGCAGGGACGTAGCTACCATTGGACAAACAGGGACATTCGTCCTGGGGCCTGTACAGGATCGGGGTCCAATATCCACAGTAGCTAAGCCACCCTTCCCAAATGTTTTAAAAAATTGCAACCGGAGCTGGCTGGGGCCCTTCTGGCTGTTGTGTGGGCCCGCTCTCCCTCCCTGCCTGAAGCTGTAACATTGTGTCTGACACAATGTTGCAGCTTCAGGCAGGGAGTGGGAGGGGCCCTATGCAGCAGTCTGCGTCAGGCCAGGTCACACTCATAAGCCTTGCGGCTCGGCTCGCCCCCTCTGATGCTGCATTGTGGAGGAGGCACCCCCCCCTCCCAGTCCAAGCAGGGAGGCCCTGCTCGAGCGGGAAGGTGCCCAGTGGTGGCTTCTCTCAGTAAGGAACCGCCACCGGGCACCTTCCCGCTTCGGCGCTCCTCACATCGAGCCAGCCCAGCCTACCCCGACCCGCCTGACCAGTCCCCGGGCTGGTCGGGTGGGCTGGGGCAGCAAGAGACCAGCTCGCTGCTGGCCCAGAATGTAACTAATAAACGAAATGGGACCAAGATCGTCAACCACCACTCAAGTCAAGTTTATTAGTAAGACGTGACCGTAGGTCATTGTCAGCATATACATCAACATAGAAAACAGAAGACAAACGTAAACAAATGCAAAAAGAAAAATGCATGGTTATCCATTTCACAAACACTTAGGGATAACCCCCATTAAACACCACTCTAAATGTGGTATAGAACAAACTTTATTGGAACGGCACACCTTGGTTTTCTATTCTTGGCACAATTATATTACATACACAGCATTATACAGATAGTTCCCAGATAAAGATATCTTACGTATCCTATGACTAGCTAAATCCTGGAAGTACGCAGGCTGATTCAGGGAAAAGACAGAGAGGGCCCTTTTGATGCTGAAGAGTAGAGCTGCTGGTGAGCGAAGATAAGTTGTGATCCATGTGTGCAAGGTTTGGCAGTGACGCCACATGATTCACCAAATTGGTGACCACAAGCCCTCACCCAAAGCCATGTTGTATGACCAGGTCTTTTATACAGCTCTGGAGTGCAGTTCAGTAATAGCAAGATGCCATGTCATGGTGATATCACACAGTTCTTTAGCATATCAGAAGATGGTCTGAACATATTAGCATCTTTATCTTCAGTTGATTGTTCTTTTCATGACCTGGAAATCAGTAGTAGAGTTGCAAATGTCCCACTGGTTTGTTCACCATGGGTTTCATCTGTCAACTCCAGGTGGTGAGTAGGATGTTTGTTAAGCATATGTTAAGTGTCTGGCTATGCCTTTGTCAGTATGTTTCTGGTGCCTTATCCACATGTTGAGTCTCTTCCGTTTGTATTCCATCACAATCTCAGGCCTGTTTTCTCTTCTGAGCTCTCTCTCCTCTTTGCCTTCACTTGACCAAAGTTAGGTCTGGCTTCCTTTGTCCAGACCAGGAGAACATAAGATATCAATAAAACTATATTCTATCGGATGGGACCAGTAGCAGGCCACCAGCAGCATGCCGCAGACTGCAGAAAGCAAGTAAGTCCCGAGCACCAGCAGCCCACTGCCCCTAGGCCGGCCAGCTTCACCATCGGCAGGAAAAAAGAGGGGGGCCCACAAACATTTCTTGTCCCTGGGCCCATCCCCAAGCTAACTACGCCCCTGCCTAAAAGACAATGCAGCCTTGATAACAATGGCTACACGAGCCCCTCATCCCTCCAGCTGAGGCTGATGCTGCACAGAGAACCCAGCTGGAATGTCGGCCAAAATAGGGCCTGATTCATTGTCCAGCCAGGTCTCTGTAATACACATGAGGTCGGCGTCCCACTCTGGGATTAACTCCCTGATAGTAGATGACTTACTGACAACCGACCTCACATTCAGCAGCACCAAACCAAGACCTTGGGCCTCCCGAGCCTCGACCCTCGACCTACCCGCGTGGGGGGTTGAGAGGGGAACGGGCACAAAGCACCGCTCCCTCCTCACTGATGGAACACACCTCCCTTTTGGACTATATCTCCCCCGACCCATAACAACCCCGATGGCTGCGGAAGCCTTCCCATCCTCAGAGAACCCCGTTCGACACCCACCCTCCATAGGCTGCCCCAACAGGCCAGCAAAGGGACCCCACCTCCAAACTGCCCCTACTCGCCTGTCACCAGCAGGCAACCCTCCGCCCTGGAGGGTCGCCCCCACTCACACCATGAGTTCCCCTACACGCCCCCCCCCCCTGCCTCCATCTCCTGCCACTCTAGTGCTGCTAACCCCCACACCACACAGTCATGCCTCACTAACCTGTTGGAATTCTTTGAGGGTGTAAATAAGCATGTGGACAAGGAAGACCCAGTAGATATAGTGTACCTGGATTTCCAGAAAGCATTTGATAAGGTCCCTCATGAGAGACTCTTGAGAAAATTAAAAAGTCATGGGATAGGAGGTAGTGTCTTACTATGGATCAGAAACTGGTTAAAAGATAGAAAGCAAAGGGTAGGACTAAATGGTCAGTTTTCACAATGGAGAGATGTAAAAAGTGGTGTGCCTCAGGGATCTGTATTGGGACCGGTGCTGTTTAATGTATTCATTAATGATTTGGAAAAGGGTGTTAAGAGTGAGGTGATCAAATTTGCAGACGACACCAAGTTATTCAAGGTAGTTAAAACACGAGCAGACTGTGAGGAACTGCAACAGGATCTTACGACACTGGGTGCCTGGGCATCTAAATGGCAAATGAGATTTAATGTGGACAAGTGCAAAGTGATGCACGTAGGGAAAAATAATCCAAACTATGCGTACACAATGCTGGGTACTAAGCTAGGAGTTACCACTCAGGAAAAGGATCTGGGGGTGGTTGTGGACAATACAATGAAATCCACAGCGCAGTGCGCAGCAGCAGTCAAAAAAGCAAACAGAATGTTAGGAATTATTCGGAAGGGGATAGAGAATAAAACTGAGGATGTCATAATGCCTCTATACAAATCAATGGTGCGACCGCACCTCGAATATTGTGTGCAGTTCTGGTCGCCCCATCTCAAAAAAGACATAGCTGAACTAGAAAAGGTACAGAGAAGGGCAACAAAAATGATCAAGGGCATGGAAGGGCTCCCGTATGAGGAGAGGCTTGGTAGGTTGGGGCTCTTCAGTTTGGAGAAGAGACGACTGAGAGGAGATATGATAGAGGTCTATAAAATCATGAGTGGTGTGGAACTAATAAACAAGGAGCAGTTATTTACCCTCTCAGCTAGTACTAGAACTAGGGGACACTCCATGAAACTCATGGGTGGCAAGCTTAAAACAAAGAAAATATTTTTTCACTCAGCGTATAATTGGGTTGTGGAATCTACTGCCAGAGGCTGTGGTAAGGGCCAGTACTATAGCTGAGTTTAAAAAAGGTTTGGACAAGTTTCTGGAAGATAGGTCCATTAGCAGCTATTAGCCAGACAGGATCAAGGAACATGACGGGAGCTGGGGGAAAACAACAGGGAATGGATCCCCCATGGTGACCTGTTGGGTGCTTCTCCCAAGCCACTGTGATTGGCCACTGTTGGAGACAGGATGCTGAGCTACATGGACCATTGTTCTGACCCAATATGGCACTTCTTATGTTTTATGTTAATGAAGGGGAGCACCATTGCTGTCACTGAAGGGAAGCAAATGGGGAGCGACTGGTGGGAAAGGAGGAGCAGACCCAAAGGGTTTATCTTCTATCATAGTGAACCTCAAATGACTGAGCCAAACTGAATGGCTGAGATCGGGTGTGGGAAACTTCTTCCCTCCCAGGGGCCACTGTGAAAATTAGCACAAGGTCCAAGGGCCACCTAGAAGTTGGGAGGTGGAGCTGCTTAAAGGGTACACTCAAGAAAAGGAGGGCCTAGATCATGGATTTGTACCATGGATCTGTCCTCTAACCTTGTGTGCATTTCCTCATCTCTGATCCTTTACCCAGAGCTCAGTGTTTGTTTTCAGTGGTTGGAGATAGGAACTGGACCCTAAGGCCATATCCAGGTGCTTGAAAGGGGCCACACAAAAACTTGCCGCAGGCTGCATTTGGCCCCTGGGCCTGAGATTCCTCACCCCTGGCCTAGACCTTGTCTTCTCTCAGATCTTATACTGAACCTATGATCACTATCTAAATATTTCAATGGTTTTAAAAAACTTTAAAGTGTCTTCTCCTTTGACATGACTACCGCAACTTCCTTCTTACTGGCTTACCCTGCTCTGACCTTGCCCCTGTTACTTCTAGTCAATCCTTCGCTGTCTAGGTCATCCAACTCACCAGTTGCTTTGACCATGATTAGCCCCTCCCCTCCTTCCTCCACCAGCTCCCTCTACCCCAGAGGCGGGGAACCTTTTCCCTCCTGAGGGCCAATTTGAAAGCTTACACAAGCTCTGAGGGCCATACAAAAGTTGGAGTGGTGGTGCTTAAGGGATGCAATCAAGGAAAAGAGAGCCCAAATCGTGGATCTATCTCCTATCCTTGTTTGCATGACCTCATCTCTGCTCCCTTCCCTTGATGTTTTTCATTGATTGGGGCTAAGAACTGGATCCAAGGACCAGATCCAGGAAGTAGAAAGGGGCCACATAAAAACCTGCTGTGGGCTGCATTTGGCCCCCAGGCCTGAGGTTCCCCACCCCTGCTGTACCCAAACACATTCAGTACAAGGCATCCTTGTTTTTACCTTCAAGGCTCTTCATGGCCTTGTTCCGCGCTATTTCTCTGCCTTTGTTTCCTGCCACATTCCTGCCCAGAAGCTTCACCCTTCCTCGTCCCTTTACCCAGAGGTCCCCCACACCCATGCCCATGCCTCCCATGCTCCTGGAAACACAATTACACCATCTCCCTTGCTGCCTTCCTGTCTGGAACTCCCTCCCTGAATACATTCACTCTGCTGCTTCCCTCCCAACCTTCAAATTCCTCCAAAAACTTACCTTTTCTGTCAGGCTTTCCCTAGCTCCTCATTCCCCTAGACTCATCACTGATGCCTCATCTTTCATCCTTCACTCAGGGTCCACCTCCACCCCAATAACTAACTCAAGCACTTGCACCTGTGACTTCTCCAATTCATCAATGTATCCCTTTCTCTCCATATATTCCTCTCTCCCATGTCCTTCCTAGATTGTAAGTCCATTGGGGTAGGGACCCGTCTCTAATTAATGGTATATAAATGACAATTCCCCATTTGCTTGTTATGTTTATCATTTGTTTGTTATTTCTTGAATGTGGACAACTAATGTTGGAAAAGTTAAAGAATCTCAAGGCCATTTAAATCTTACCTTAAAACAAAAGCCTGAATCCTCTGCTCATTCGTACAAGAGTGTTAACAAACAAGACAACCACCTGCTATAGCCCTCACAAGGCAGGTATGTGGCAGGGAGGTCCTCCAGAGCCCCTAGAGGGTGCTGGCGGGTCACTTGGAGAATTAGCAAATCCTCCCAACCAACCACAACTCCATCAACAGGCACACCACCCAAGTGCTGGGTACTGATCCTGGGGTAAGACCTTCACAAGAAGTGGGGTCTCTGGTCCTGGCCTCTAGCTTCCCCTCTAGTCAGGCCTATAGCCACTAGTAATGCAGAAGTTCAAGTAGTCCCAGTCTCTAAGTACTAGGCCCAAGGTTTCGGCCCGGCTATCGGGTGAATACTCGGTTCTCTGAAGGAGCCAGAAGGGGCTGGGGGGAGTACAGCAAACTCACTGGGAAGCGGCTCCGGTGCACCTCTGCTATGTGGGACTGCCCTGTTCAGGAAGTGGCTCCATCTAGGTGACTTCAACACCACCTATGAGATTAGCTTGGCAATGGAAGTGAGGGAATTCACTGTGCAGTGGGGTGGTCGGTACACCAAGGATTCCCAGTCTATCCCCAGCCAAATCCAACACAAGGTGGACACGCTCTACATCACGTGAGTTAGTAATAGTAATAATAGTTTTATTGTTGAAGCCAAAGGCCATAACAAAATACAAATTAAATAATCAGTACAAAAATAATCAGTACAAAAACACAAAATTGTAAACTGTGAGCAAAAGTAAAAGTAAAATGGCAGCTATTTGTCAGAATCTATGTTTCCGACAAAGCCTCTCCGAATACAATTAAAAAGAATAATAATTGGTCTAGCATAGCGGGCCAACCAATTTGCATACAGTAACACAAATACAATATAATACTATAAAAATAAAATCAAATACATTCCCTAGTTCTCCTACAATTACTTAAACGGCTTTGGAACTAGGTTCTGAACCAATCTCGCCTCACTCAGTGGGCACATAGCTACTGGAGCATGAGAATAATCGTTCCCAGGCAGCTAGAAGCCCACTCCAATCGAATTGTCCATCAAACGGGTAATGGAACCCGTTGGACTCCCAATTTGCAATAGGGGAGGCCTGGGCTCGCTGTCCTTTCCATTACCAACTTGTCCTTCATGAGAATTTAATAGCAGTGCTGGATCCCAAGATTTTCCCCCATTCTGTAGCAGACCTTAAACACGGGTTTACCCTTCACTAAAACATAACAAGCGTTCAGCCACACTCGTGCATGCATAAGTGCAAAACAGTACTCTCCCCATTGTTTGGACTTTAATTGGTCCTACTCATAAGAAGTGATATCTTGCAGGATCTTATCAAGACATCCCCTAGGAGTTACAAATGGGAAAAACACTCCCGCGAGTCCCTCCTTCTCTAAATTTTAAAGAAGGCTTGTCCCTCTCAGGGAAATATCCCCCAGAGAAATCCCCACTCGGCTATCATATACTAACTCCCACTAACCAGCAGTCCTCAGTGGTGAACACAAAAATTGCTTCCAGCAGGTTTTAAATGCTGGGAACACATTAGATCCACCCTATACAATCATGAACCTATGATATATCGGTTTGCCTGCTGCAAGCAAAGTGAGAGCAGCATCTAGAACTTGCTATCAAGCTCTAAAATACAACGCTAGAATTTGGTAGATAATACATTGATAGATCCAATAAATGATATTTCTGTTAGGTATCAACCAGGTTCCATCAGTGTCCTCCTTAAGAGCTCTAATTTGAAACAAAAGGAGGCCACCCTACGCATGATTTCAATGTCGGGATTAGCAAGTAGGAAAGCTAACTGAAGAGAAGAATCCCAATGGTCCTTATCCTGAAACCAGCTCCCAAATGTCTTGTCTCATAATGAAACGGACTTGGAACAAGTCAGCAGGTAGTGGGGAAGATCTTCCACCTCCATAGAGCCACAGTCGCAGAATCTCAGTAGGGAAGGGACACCCTGATAGCGGCCTTCCTGAACTGAGGTAGTCATTATATTGAATCTTACAGAAGTATAGGCTCTTCTAAGCTGGAATGGGGTATGTCTGATAGGTAACGCTCATATTCCAATCCTGTCTTAAACTGGGGATACCATGATGCGATCTTTTGATCGCTCAAAGCCATTCTCTAGCTTTGAATAGTGATATCCTTGATCCTAAGTTTGATCTCGAATTTGGCTTGTTGGAGGCTGAAAAATTGAAAGCTAGATGGAGAGTAGCCCAACTCGGCCAGATTATCCAACATCGAGCTATACCATGGATAATGGACTAGTATGTTCCTCTGCTCCTGAAAACAAAGACGAGGGAGCCTGTCCAGGGGCATATTACACAGTTTGAGCCAAGAGCCCAACAGTCAGGATCTAATTTTAGTGGCAATAGGAAAAATGCCACACTCCACCCTAAGTAGAATGGAGGGGGTACCACGTGGTACACCCAAAATGCTCCTTAGGATCCTGTTCAGAAGTGGTTCCAAGTTAGGTTTCTTGTAGCCCCAAATCTCCACCCCGTACAGCAATTGGGGAATCAATTTGTGTTGTAGTAGCTTCAGCATGGGTCGCACTCTTTTCCCACCCTTAAATTTCCAGAACTTCAATAGATGGTATGGCCCGCTTTCAATTTTACGTGATCCACATGCAAGTTCCAGCTACCTGTATGAGAAAACCAGATACCTAGATATTTGTATGATTTGACCTGTTCGATATCCACCATGTCCAATTTCCACTTAGGGTTTTTTGGTTGCTTCCCAAATACCATAATTTTGGATTTGTCGTGGTTTATGGTCAGGTGGTTATCCCTGAAGTACTGGTTCAATTTGTTCATCTGGCGCTTTAATCCCACCCTAGAGGTAGACAAAATGACCATATCGTCAGCAAATAATAAGATTGATATAGGGCGGCCAACTACAGCAGGCGGGTGGCCGTCCTTGCCCTGAAATATTGCAACAATGTCGTTGATGTAGACATTAAATAGAAAAGGGGCAAGGACACAGCCCTGCTTTACCCCGTTGGTCACCAATATGTGTTCAGATAGAGCACAGACATATTCAGGTGTACTCTCAAGAATGTTTCCGTATAGAGCAGTCATATAAGAGCCAATAACTGGGGATCTAGATTGTAATTCGCCAGCTTATGCCATAGAATATCCCTGTCTATGCAGTCGAAAGCAGACTTAAGATCGACAAAAAAGGCAAAAATAGAGCTTTTCCTTAGGCGAGTGTATTTATTGATCATGTGAGCAAGCTCGAAACACTGGTCCAAGGTCGATCTATTGGCCCTAAATCCTGTTTGTTCTTCTGCTAACAAAGCAGTCTCCTCAGCCCATTCCTCCAATCTAGTCAACAAAAGTTTTGCGAAAAGCTTGGCCATGATGTTGATCAAGCTAATGGGTCTGTAATTGGCTGGGTTTGTCTTCTCACCCTTTTTGAAAATGGGGACAACAATGCTCAAGTTCCAGCCCTCAGGAATAACGCCCCATCTAATTATGTAGTTAAATACCCGTCATAGAACTGGAGCCCACCAGTCCCGATGTTCCCGCAGGAGTCCCGGAGGTATCCCATCTTCACCAGGAGCTTTGTTAGCTGGGAGATGGTCAAGTAAATGGTCAACCTCTTCCTGAGTAATTACAATACCCTGACCCATAACAGGAGGAATCCAAGGGCCCGGCTTAGTAACAGGGAACATACTGAAAATGCTTGAAAAATGGAGTTTCCAGGTTCCTCCATCAATGAGAGATGGCTCCTTTCTCTGCACCCCACTAACCAAAGACCAAAAGGTCGAAAAATCCTTCCGAGATATAGCTATCTCCATCTTTTCCCATAATCTGGACTGAAATTCAAGATGTTTCTGTTTAATCATAGTCCTATACTGGGACCTAAGAGATACATATTCTTTTATAGTAATGCAAGATCTAGTTAATTTCACCGCCCTGGCCATCTTCCTAACCTGGGTCCTCAAACTGCGGCAGCCTTGGTTGAACCACAGCTGGGTCTTCCCAGAGGGCCTGGAACTTGTTTTGGCACCCAATCTAGTTCTAATCAGGGCAATAATTTCCTGAAACTCCCGAAAATCGTCCCTCAGCGGTGAACAGTCGAAGTGAGCTTGAAGCTGGCTCAGTTCGACAGACTCAAAAAAGGCTTCCGCATGAGCCGCCGTTGCAGACCCCCATCTGATTGATACATGACTAGAAAGGGTCTGCACAACGGGGAGGGCCGGGGGAGAAAAAGATTTGTCATGACAATTACTTAGTTGGAATGTGGCCAGGACCGGAAAATGGTCGTTACATCCAAAAGTTAGAACTGCAAAATTCTCAGCAAGTGTCCAAAGTAAATGGGGAACTATAATATAGTCAATGACACTAGCTCCAGCATGTGAAACAAAAGTGAAATCACCATTCTGATCAGACTTGAAGCAGCCATTCATTACCCTCAAGTTATGTTTATATAAAAATGACAGAAGCTGGAGCCCTTTTGCGCTTAATTCCAAATCCCTGGATTGTCGTACGGGAAAGAAGTAAACTTCATCATCCTGGTCTAGCCCCAGAGCTCGAGCTCTATCTCTATCTGTATGGCCAGTACGGGCATTAAAGTCCCCTGTCAAAATGCATGGGATATTAGGATAGTCTTTCTCCCATGCATTAAAACAATCCTCCAATTCCCGCAAAAAACTGTAACAGGCACAGAAAGTAAGCGATGGAGAAAGACAGACATTGACTAGAATAAGAAGGCTCTGAGCCCCAGACTTTACTAGCACAGCCATCGTGTTGTTATTGCTAGTCAACAAAAAGCCCACCATGCCTTGAGACAAATTGAGTAGGATTGCAAGGCTCCCCCATGGGTCTTCCCCTTTACTTGTAATGCAGTGCGGGGGAGGCCCAAGTCTGGAAGCCTGGTAAGGAAGGGCCCCCTGGGCCCTTGATCCAAGACTCCTGAATACTCAATAGATCGACGTTCTTTAACTCAGAAAAATTCAAAAAAGCTTTACTTGCAAACCAGGCATTAACATTCCACGACATCACTGAAAGCTGTGCCTCCTGGGCTGGAGCCATGTTGTCTAAAGGCAGCTGTAGTCATTGCGAAGAGACCCCTTCAGGTTTAGACTGGGAATCTTCTATAAACATACTACCAGACACAAACATATTAACTCCAGAAATCTGAGTCATTACTCCCAAAGAGGTCTCTGAAGTTGGACTCCCATCTGGAGTCAAGTGACTATTTGTCTGAGGTGGAATAACCACTGGAGCACTTCTCTTTATGAGCGTTTGAAGGCTATCAAGGCGCCGCAAGACTATGTCTTGCTCCATAGAAGGAAGGGCTTGGTATTCACTAAGAAAAGTCTCCTCACCATTAGATTTAAGAGCTGGTACTGACAACAGATCTGGTTGCGTGGCTATTCTATGAACGGGAATCAGATCCCTTGGTGGATCATTGGGGATAGAATCTACTGGTTGGTTACTAGCTGTACAGTCCATATTCGGATCGACTGTTCCACGATCCGTAAGATCAATGGAGAAAGCACTGGAGCCATTACAGGGGGTAGAAAACTCCTCCTTGTGTTAACTGGCCTATCATGTGCCCGGCTACTGAATTGCACTGCATGCGGTAGCCGATCAATATGAACCCTGCGCTGAAGAAGGAACTTCCTAGCCTTAAACAGACTAACAAGTTTAGTATTACAAAACTCAATAGCCATTGAGACACAAGTGTCTGATTGAATCAACCATTTTACATCCTTAATATCACTCCCCTTAACTTTTGCCCTTAGTAATTGTGAGAAATTCCTGGCAATAAGTGAGGGATTGGACCAGTTAGGAAGCCGGCCACTAATAAGGGGATATGCTTTAACCAGAACCCTGGCTGGATGGAAAAAAGGAGTCTGCTGGAACTGGAAGTCCTGGGCCAAACGTGACCCACCTGGGTCCAATGTCCTAGGATGTTGTAATGCTCCTTCACATAATGCAGGTGAGCGAGGCTTGGTACCATTGCTCCTACAATGTACATTGGTCTTTAGTTTATCAATTTTCCCCATAATAGATTGCAGCTGCTCCTTAATACTAACAAGGTACTGATGCATATCAGAAATTTTAGTTAACAGCATTAGAACTGTTTGTGCTGTCAAATTACACTGGGCTTCCAATAGATCCTCGTACTGTAGGCTGTCAGACCGGTGGGGAGGCACTGCAGATGGAGTTCCCACAGCATTTCCAACAGTCCAGTCTGGTATTGCAAAGCCTTCTGATTGGCCTGAAAGAGGGATTAACTCTTGGATGGTATGCCTAAGAGAATCCTCAACGCAGCTCAACGCTATTACCAGGAGGACTAAATATGGAATTGGGCTGGCGGGAAATAAGGGAAGAAGCCCCAAGCAGGCTTCCAGAAACATTGGATACAAAATCGGTAATTTTAGCCTGCTTAGACACAGGAGTCTCAGCTGCTTGAGACAAAGATGAGGGCACCCTCTGTCGCTTCTTCTTTTCCATAGCAAAACAATCAAGTAACAACAACAAAACACTCCCACAAAATTGCCTTCGATAAGAATTACCAAACACGGGAGCTTCACAATCAGTAGAATTGAAATATACAACTAATCAAGGAATAACGCCCTAGTGCCCCACCGGCGCCTAAGGCCGCGCGCACAAGGGTGCGCCCTTGCGCATGCTGCCCTTAGGCGTGCACCGCCAGTGCTGCCACCAGAGTCAGGGCTCTTTTGTAGCTCCGGTCAGGGAATCCCCACACAGCTCCACCCCTCTCGTCACAGTTCACACCGCCTACACCTGGGCTTCTCCTGGGAGCACAGCAAACCTCCACAGCCTCATGCCAGTGTCTCTGCTCCACCCACGTGAGTTAGGCAACAGATCACTGCCACTCCACCCCCTGGTCCTAGGCTAATGCTGTACCGAGTACTGGCTGGCACCATGTGGGACAATATAGACCCAGATGCCTCATCCAGCTAGGTATGGACCTCCATGGGTGGACAAGGATAGTAGGTGCTGGACTGCCTCCCGGTGTGACATCTCAGAAGAAACAGCTGGGGCAGTTTCTTCTTCCCATGGTTTGGTGTAGCTGCGAGTCATGACATGGGGTGGGATACTGAGAAGTGGGAGGTGAGAGGTTAGTGGGCGGAGCATGGCAGGGAGAAATGCCTGCCTGTCTATTAGATTTGTCAAGCTAAACCTGCAAGTAGAGGCTGTCTGCACCCACAAGAAATACGGGCAGGAGGCTGCCCATTTATTAGGTTCTGCACACTAAAGATGTGAGTGGGGACTGGGGGGTTGCCAGACCAAACATGGACTCCAGCGTGCTATTGTGTTGTTGGTTTTCACCCCCATTTAGCTGGGTCATCTTAGTGGCTAGATGTTAGATAGTGGGGAGAAGAGGATTTTGGACCATTGAATGAAGCGCTCTAACTTCAACTGTGCCTTATATTTTCACTTCCCTTTTCCCTAGTTATAAAATCTTGGATGTGGGTTTTACGAAATAAAATCTTGGATGTGGGTTTTACGAAAGAAAATACAGAGTAAGTGGGGTTTATCAGTGTGCATATGATGAATCTGATATAACATCTTTAAGTGCCAACAAAAGCTTCTACATATTTAGAAAAGGCTTTTCTGAGATTACAGATCAATGTGTGACTCTTTAGTGCCCTCCCCTGTCCCAGTTCAGAAATGCCTTTTTCTGGTAGGAGATGGGAGACAAAGTAATTGAGATCTGTTGTTTGGATCAATAAAAGATATTATCTGAACTACTTCGAGTGTCTGTAGACATATCAATGGGTGTCAATGTGTGTTTGACCTTGATATGAACACGGGTTTGGCCCTGTGTTCACCACATGGCACTACTTAGACACACAGCCCATCTTGGGGCAAATCATTGTTTTGCTCACCACCTGATCTCAGCACGCAAGCGCTGCTGTCTTGTTCCCTGTGTTGTACCTGCTAACACATCACCCAATATCATTAGACACAACGTTGGCCATGTGTTCAGGCAGAACACGCAAATGGTCATTGTGATGCAATGGTGGTCACATCACGTGTTCAACGAGTGGCCAAATTGGTGCTGGGATTGTTATGGTGACAACAGCCAAGCACGTGCTTAGGGGTTTTGACACCCAATTTTTGTTATGTTTAGAGACGCCTGTCTCCATCTCTTATATTTGGGATGAACATGACAACCACCCTCTCTATTCTTCTGGCAGGAAGTTAAAACTCCTCTACTGGTAAAGAAATAACTATGAATTCACTCCTTAAAAAAATGGAAAGTTGGTAGACTATTTTTGTAAAAAGTTTCCTTTTAACCCAGCTTTTAAACCATTAACTCTTCTAGAAGAAAGAAATATCAAGGGAATCACTTTGCAGTGTCAGCACTGGTAGTTCTTTTTACTGACAGATCTGAGAGGTGTAAGTAAAAGAAGCAAGGGATAATTTAAACTCCCTACTCTCTAGGTACGTCTAAAAGAACTGCAGTTCCCTCTTTATTTTTTAGCATCAGGTGTACACGACATTTAGCATACAGGTAAAAAAAACAAATCCTGCTTGGACGAGCTTGCTATCTAAATAGACAAAATATATGTAAGGGAAAGAAGTGCAACATTAATTTCACAATTTCCCCCCCCTGTCCCCCATTTGTAATTTCATTATGGGGAAGATTGGAGATGAGGAAAGAACAATCTACTGTATCTCTTAGGGCAGGGAAACTCTTACCTCCTACAGCCCACGTTTGAAAGAGCAGAAGCTCTGCAGGCCAGATAGGAGTTTGAGGACAGGAATGCTCAGGATAACTGAAGGAAGAGGAGAGCCCAACTCCAAATCTTGGATGTATGTCATCGATCTATCCCGTCTTGGGAGTGCGTGCATGCATTCATCTCTGCTCCTGAGCTAATTCTTTCAGTGCTTGAGGGGGAAGGGTTGAATCCACATGCCAGAACCAGGAACTGATAGGGATTCAAATAAAAACCAGTCATGAGTTGGATTTGTCCCATGGAATGCAAATTCCTCACTACTCCCTTGGGGTATTTAGAGACACTAAATTTCACCCCCTACAAAGGTGAAATTCATCACTAAAGAATGGAATGTCACTTAAGTCACAAACAAGGTTATTATTATTATTATTATTATAAACATTTATATAGCGCCAGTCGTGTGACCTGGTGCTGTACAGAACATAGAATTAGATGCGGTCCCTGCCTGTGGCTTACAATCTAAAAGACAAAGAGGGGGAGACAGGGAGAGGGGACAGTGGGAGAGACAAGGGAGAAGACAAACAAACATTCAAGCGGATGCAAAGACTCAGGTGCATATGCTTGGCTTGGTTACAAAGAGGTTGGTGGCAGCAGTCTGCAGAGGAGGGCAGACAGTAAGTGTATGGGGAAAGACTAGCAGGCATTGGGAAAGGCAGTAAGGAAAAGGTGGGTCTTGAGGAGGGATTTGAAGGAGCGGAGGGAGGGGGCAAGGTGGATGTAGGCAGGGAGGGAGTTCCAGGCATGGGGGGCAGCGAGGGAGAAGGGTCGAAGGCGGTTAGGTGAGCAGGAGAAACGAGGGAGAGTGAGCGAGGGGACAAAGGAAGAGCGGAGAGCGCGTGCAGGAGTGCGTAGGGAGATTAGGTCCGAGAGGTAAGGGGGAGCTTGGTTGTGGAGCGATTTGAACGTGAAAACCAGGAGTTTAAACAAGATACGTTCAAGAAGGGGCAGCCAGTGAAGAGAGGAGAGGCTGCACATGGTCGAAGCGAAGGGCAGAGTGAATGACCTTGGCAGCGGAGTTTTGGATTGCGAGAAGGGGGGACAGGTGAGAGCGAGGGAGGCCAGCAAGGAGGAGGTTGCAGTAATCGAAGCGAGAGATAACCATGGCATAAACAAGGGTTTTGGCCGAGGAGGTAGCAAGAAAGGGGCGGATGCGAGCAATGTTGTGGAGAGCGAATCGGCATGATTTGGCCACAGAATCAATGTAAGGTTTAAAAGAGAGGTGTGCGTCAAAGATGAAGCCCAAGCTATGGGCTTGGAGAACAGGACGGATGGTGACCCCATCGATGCAGATGGTCAGGTTAGAGGGAGAGGAAGGGGAGGGAGGAAAAATGAGTTCGGTCTTGGCCATGTTGAACTTGAGTTGACGTCAGGACATCCAGGCAGAGATATCAGAGAGGCAGTTGACGACGCGTGAGTGGACAGACGAGGAGAGAGAGGGGGTAGAAAGATAGAGTTGGGTATCATCAGC
>QEPC01002874.1:911841-929251 GCA_003113815.1 Sphenodon punctatus
GAGACTGGCCGGTAACTAGAGGGGTCAGATGGGTCCAGGGTGGGCTTTTTGAGGATGGGGGAGACAGTGGCATGCTTGAAGGCAGAGGGGAAGGAGCCTGTGGAAAGGGAGAGATTGATGACATGTAGAAGTGGGGGGGGGGCGACAGTGGGAGCAACAGAGGTCAGGAGGCGGGAGGGGATCGGGTCAAGGGGGCATGTGGAGGGATTGGATGAAGAGAGGAGAGCGGAGATTTCCTCGAGAGAGGCAGGAGGCAAGGATGTGAGGAGAGAGGGGAGAGGGGTGGGATGGGAGCGGGAGGAGGAGGTGGGTGGGAGGCAATGTCCTGACAGATCTTCTTAATCTTTGAGGTGAAGAATGATGCAAGATCCTGAGCAGCAAGGGAAGAGGGCGGAGGAGGGCAGGGGGGTTTAAGAAGGGAGTCAATAGAAGGATACCGTGGACAAAGCAGCCATACAAGGCCACAAGACTTTGAATACGTCTCGTATTCTATACACAAAAAACCTTTCGATTTAAGAGAGAAGGCCCTTACAAATTGAATCATGCTCCAAAAAGCAAGGAAATTGTAAGTTAAGGCTCCCACCTTAACTTCCTTGCCATGTTAGCAGTAAAGACGTTGTACAGTCTCACATATTGTGCTCGCTTACAACTTAGGCTCCAGGCACCCATACTTCGCCTTAGTCTTTCAGCCCCAATCCTCTTCCTCTGCAGGTTGGGGGTAACACTGAAGCTGGGGATAAGAGGGCATGAGCTGGCCCCTTACCCCCTCCTTTCCCTCTACCTTTTCATTTGGGTTGGGGAGAATGGTTCAGCTGAGTAATGGCTCACAACACTCCCACTAGTCCCCACTGCCCTTCCAGAGCACACTGAACCTGGGTACAGTGGTATACAAATGTTTAATAAAAACTTTAAGACTATATTCACACCTGATGTCAGGGATGGGGGGAAAGCTTCCATGAGCCTAAGACATGGCGGGGGGGAGGAGGGGGGTGACGGAAGTAGCGTCGGTGTGAACGGCGTTCTGAAGTGATTTTACTCATGGATGACAGGGCTGGATTGAGTACATTGTGGTAAAGATCAGGAAACTCAAATGACATTCACAAGCAACTACTCTATCAGTACTGTATAGCCATGTTTGGTGTCTTATTATTCAATATTAAAAAAGGAATGTAACTGTGATATGAAAGATTGTATGAAAACCTTATGTACAACCTTTATCCAATCTTTCTGAAATTTGACAGATGATCCCCTGAGGGGTACACTGAGTCCATATTTCATCCATATTAGATGGACAATAAAGTTTCTACAGCTGGACATGTGTGCCCAAACCACAAAACATAAATTGCACAGATGGTCCCTTGTGTTAGGGGGATACTATATCCAAATTGCATTCGAATGGGATTGGCAGAAAGGACGTTACGGCCATAAATGCATTAAAAACCATTATGCTTATAAAATCTGGACCCGACCTCCAATTCTTCTGAAAGTTGGCAGGCTTGTTCCCTTGGGTGAGAGCACATTCTAACTAAGGCTGATTAAATTCAGATGCAAAACAAAATAGTTACAGCCTAAGGTATATGTCCCAGAGTCAGAAAACAAAATTACAAATGCCAAAATTTTGTTATTGTTTTGGAATTATTAAATTCATTTTTGTAATTGTAATTACAATAATGAAATGGCCAAATTTGTTATTGTAATACAATTACAAAAACAAGTTTGCACACACCTACAAAGAGCTACCTTTTTCTCCCTTACCCCTCCCCATACCCTTTGGATGAAAAATCCACTTACCTCTGACAGTGTGGAGAAGAGAGGAAGAACATCCAGGCAGCGGTAGGATAGGAGAGCCCCCTCTACATGGTAACCAGCTGGAAAGAAACCTCAAGTCTTTTGTGCAGCTATGATTGAGGGAGGAGAGCCTTGGAGTTACCACGATGGAGCAGCCATAATTTCACCCCGCTTTACTTTCCGCTCACACCACAGCCTTGCTGAGCATAGTGTCGCTGCTGCTGCCGCTGCGGAGGAACCAAGCATTGCTTCCCAGAGGTTCCTCACCCAGCCCCAGAGCAGGGCGTAGGGAAGGACTGGAGCCAGGAAGCCTGTGGCCTCTCCCTCGGGCATGGCAGGGTAGCAGAGGCTGGGTCACCAGATCTGGGCAAGGCTGGAGGCAAGGTGTGTCATGGCCGATCCCGGGGCTTAGAACGGGGAATTCGTGGACTGAGGGTCCCAGAGCTCGGATCCCACTCACGTGTGCGCTGCTGCTCCAGCAGCCAATAACGGATACAGGTATCTTGCCGGGGGTTCCAGGACATCCAAACAGCACAATCACCCACCTCACCTTCCCACAGTCCCTCAGTCCAGTTCCTGGCTGCAGGAGGGTACAACAATCTCCTGGTGCCATGCTCCCTGTGCACCCTGCTCATGGGGACCCTGGGAGCAGGTGATTGCAGCAAGTTGCTGCTGCAGAGAGCACCCATCCTCAATGCCAAGACCCGCTGCCGCCATGTGGAAGCTGAATGCCTGGAACCAGGAGGTGGGAGCCAGGGAGCAACCGTTGGGGAGCGGAGTGAGAAGCAGCCACAGCTCTAGACCCCAGGCACATCAGCTCCCTGGCCCTGGAGCCAGGCAGTGGCTGAAGCCTCGGAAGCAGCCGCTCCCATCTACCGTCAATGAACGCAGCCACTGCCTGGCTCTGGGGCGCAGAGACCCAATGCGCTTGGGGGTCTGCAGCTGTGGCTGCTTTTTACCCTGCTCCCTAATGCTCACTCCCTGGCTCCCATATCCTAGTTCAAGGGGTTCATGGGGCCTGGTGGCAGCTGGTCCTAACATAGAGGGTGGGTGCTCTCTCTGTGGCAGTAACTTGCTTGCAGGGTCCTGTGCAGATGGTCTGAGAGCAGTTCTCTTCTTGGCCACAGACTTCTGCAGGGCACCATCTTCTATGTCCCCTCTCTGCTCTTTCGCTGCCTGCATGCGCTGCCCTCTGGTGGTTCTTTTACTGTGCATGTGGGACGTTATGGAGACGCCCATTTCAATGATTTTTCAAATTTTTTACCACAACAGGATGGATTTTAAAAATTCAAGAACCAGAATCTCCAAGGAAATGCCCCTTAATTACATAACAGTTAACGCTAATGCAATCTTTCAACATTAAGTACTGATATCCCACCCCACCCCCCCAACGCATCTCATACTGGATGTAAAAGCATTTTTTTCTCCAGTTTTGTCAACTGCTGTAACATTTTTGTTTTTTGTCCGATTTGCATGAAATTCAGACAGTTTGTATCCCAGACCCAAGCGACCCTCCCTGCCAAATTTCAATTTTATAAGAAATAGAATGTTCATGCTTTATAACAGAGTGTGCATTGTAGCTTTAATAAGCGGATAGAGACAAAGCTGCAATGGAGGCAGTGCAGTGACAAGCAGAAATGGCTATGGGAACCACATTTACTGGACATAGCAACCACGGCAGTAGGCAGAGGGGTCTCTATCAGCTTTCCTCTCAAACCATGTGATGTAGTTAGATATGACAAGGAACATCCTTAGACTGTGTGGGCTGTACGAGACCCTATCAGTGCTCTTTCCACCTGCTTGTGGACAGAGCTAAAACAACAACAAAAGGTTACAATGCAGTCTCATGACTACATCGGATATCACTCTAAATAGCGAGCACTAGGTGGCCAGCCCTGGATATCACTCCCATCACTTCTGTGTCTCACCCATACATAGCCCCAACAAATACACCGCTTGTAGAAAAGAGCAATTTGCTATCTATACAAGAATTGCACTAATACTCCTCTAGTCAAGTGGATTTGACTGATGAATGAAATGTGTATGCTGGTCATTTCTTTCTCTCCATTAGACAATAGGTCACTGGGCTATAGCTTTGTTCTTTATTTCAGACATCTACAGATAAACCTCAGGATGATTATATCTGGCCTTATTTGGAACTTTGGAATCCTGCCATCTTTATATTCTGTTGTAAGAAGAAAGTCCTGTCTCTCACTGACTTTGTGTTATATAATGTGTTCTAAAATAAGATCTTGGCCATCTGCCTTCTTTTTGCACACAGGTATCCCCCTCCGCCCCCCCAAAAAACCCAAACTGAATCTTCTATTCTGAAAGACATTTTATGTGGGTTAGCATGCCTTTATATAACGTAAGTAAGGAATGATATAATGTAAGCATAAGTAAATGGAAATAAAGACGACAGTAACTAGAATATATAGGTCAAAGATTTCTTCAGTCCTCAAATAATCCGATCATTTCCCCCTCCAAAAGGCAGAAAGTAATCCTAAAAGCAGAGATTATCCAAGGCAATTATAAACACTGCTCTCAAGTCCTATGTGCATTTTATTTTAGTTTGTATAATAGCTATGCAAGTTGAGTACAATACCTTAAAGCTAAGAAATGTATCAGAAGTAATTAGAAGCACCTACAGAATTAAATTGGGGGTGAAGGACGGGAGAGCCCATTTGCCCCGCCCCTTTTCAACATAACCATTCCCCTTTCTAGGTGCTGTGACATCATGGGTGTTTTTTAGACAAGATGCTACCACACATGGCCACCCATTAACCAGTCATCCAACTACTCATTTGAAGGTGGTGCGTGGGGATACACGCTCCCGAGCCATGCAGCACCCACTCATGGCCACTCATGGAGCACTGCCAAAAAATCTGGTGCCCCGCGGGGGGAAAACAAAGGGATAGGCATCCACAAATCGCTTGCCTATATGAACTGGGGCATCCACCCACACCAGCAGACAGGACTGCAGTCACCTTCCCAGTCCCACCCATAGCCCTGCTGGGAGCTCTCTGGGGAGGACGCGTACAAGAAATACAACACTGCATTGGCTCAAAGCACAACAACCCCCACCCCCTTGTGACACACGAGAGGAGCCAATGCCATGAAGCACAGCAGCTCAGACAGCAGTGTCCGGTGTCTCCTGCCCAGTACACGCCTCCATAGTTGGCCAGGACTGCCAATGACTGCAATCATGGGTAGGAAGGAGTTAATGGCTGCTGCAGCAGTTTCCATGACATCCACAGCTGTGTCATGGTAGAGGGCAAGCACTTGGGCAGGGCTTGGGGTGGGGGTGTTGCCAGGTGTGGGACACAGGGGGAATGGCTGCCCATGGGAGTTGTTTGCAGGGTTAGCCCATGGCGGTAGGAGTCCATGGAGGCTGCTTGTGTGGGCACAGTGGCCACCATGGGAGCTGCCCATTAGAATCGCTCCATACTCACCCCCATGTTCATGGGTGATCTGCAGCTATACCACTCAGTGGCCACAGACACTACCTCAAGCTTCACTCGTGTAAAAACACTCAATATCAGAAAAGGTCTTGGACTCCCTTTGCCTCCCCCCCCCTGCTTTTTGGACACTGCAATGTCACCATGCTTGGAAAAGGGGTGTGGCCATGTCAGGAAGGGGCAAGGGATACCGTTCACCCTCACACATTTCCAATGTGGTCCTGTCCTGACCGAAGAACTCAGAAAGGCCAGGGAGGAGCCATATGCGCGTGCAACTGCCCCCAACGCCTTGCACTCGCATTTTTGGATGATACATTATCCCACGTTGGGCAACATTACCATGCAATGCAGTGGTTCATATATCCTGAGGCCGCCAGATGTTCACCATGCCCTAGGGCGGACAGCCAGCTACTACGCAATATGTCCTCTGAAAAACGCCAGGGACACATGTAACATTGCCCAAAGTGTGATTATGCTGCCCAAAGTGGGTTAGCAGGCCACCTCCTGTGTGGCCAGGATGTGCACCCGTGAGGTGGGGCCTGGAGGTGTGCACTCCTCACGCCCACCTAATAGCTGATCATGGGGGAAGAGGGGCCCAGGAAGAGCGCGCGTCCGCTTTCCAGATCTCCCTCTCCCGCAATCACCTGTGTGGGTGGGAGGAGCATGTGCTCCTCCCAAGGGCACCCTCCCCTGATCCACCTGCCGAACAGCTGGGGGGGTGGGGCCCAGAGGAGCATGCACACTTCTCCCAGATTCCCCTCCCCCATGACCTAGGCGGGGAGGAGGGCACATATGCTCCTCCCCGCTGAACACATGCCTAGCAGCAGTGTACCCAATCCTGCAGCCCAGGAATCCTGGCATCCAGCTCTGTGTGGCCAGTTCCTTGGCCCACCCCAGGATGTGACAGAGCTGGTGATGGTCTTAGGGGAACAGATTGTGTGGCCAGCTCTCCCCGCTGGCCCAAAGTGTGGTGGCTACAATTGCCTGCCACGGAGGACATGGTAGATCGAGCCCACCCCAGCTCATGTGGCAGTACCCTTAATATTGGCCCCATTTGATAATACTGTATAATGTTTCAAAATAGTAAAGAAAAATACTGTTTTCAGTTATTTGGGAATAAGAGTGTAAATGTCAGAGAGGGAACAATTATTCCAACAATGAGTAGTTAATACAGACTTTGGTTCCTATCCTAGAAAACGCTCCTGTGAATGCTACAACGCTTTGCTATTAAAAATCAAAACATATAAAAAAATATGAAGCCTAAGTGGCAAAAGCAGTAGGTCACAGGTTATATTGCCCATTAAGAAAATAATCTAATAATTTAACTAACCGATTCACTGTCATTACAATCTTATAAATATATATTCTCATTTCAGATTAAGGATGCACTCTTTCCCCATTAAAAATAATGGAACCTGAGCCATTGGGTGTCTTCCGACAGATGTGGGACTGGCCACCCCTGGAACTGCACCCGTGTCTGCCTGCATCCAGCTCCACGCAACCCACCCACACAGCATCCCCCTCTTCCACACCACTGAGTTTCACCCGACGCTCTAGGCTGCTACATGCAACTCCATGGGGTTGCCAGAGGCAACTGCTGGCTGAAAATAGAGCTGCAGATTGCCAAGCAGACAGACAGCATCTCTGACTCCAGCCGGTGCCGCAGGTTTGAGCAGCCTGCTCTGCTGGCGGTGCTCTGGGATGTTCCAGAGCACCACAAATGGGGCCGAAGTGGAGCAGGCAGCGCCTTTGCTCTGCCTTTGCTTTGCCTGCACATCTGGCAGCGCACTTTTACATGGATGGGCCGCCCAGGGTTGAGACACAGCAGAGGTGGGGCTGCTATTCATCTGTTTACATCCATTGACTTCAGTGAGCACGTTTGCAGCCTCAATATTGTTTTTTTTGGCAGCCTTATTTTTAAGGAGTACATATTGTTTTTCAGTTTGGGGTATGTACTTAAGTACCTTTTCACATTACAATTCCACTGACCTGCAATTGGATTAGGGGCTGTAGGGGGAAGAGCGCGAGGGGACGGAGGCCCCGTCTGGTCCATCTTTGTGAGGGGAGTTTAGGGAAGTGACGCTGGCTGATGCGGCGGATGTCTTGGGGTCTGTGAGGGGCACCTGTTGCGAACTCGATCCAAGCCCGTCCCGGTTGGTGAAAGCCTCCAGGGAGACGTTGGGGACGATGCTGGCGAGGGTAGTGAACGCGTCCTTGCGGCAGGGGAGGTTGTCGTCCAGCCTCAAGGAGGCTGTGGTGCGCCCCCTGCTGAAGAAACCATCTTTGGACGTGGATGCGCTCGCTGGTTACCGACCTGTCTTTAACCTTCCCTTTTTAGGGAAGGTTATTGAGCGGGCGGTGGCACTCCAGCTCCAGCTGGACGACATCGGCTTCCTAGACCCGTTTCAATCTGGGTTCCGCCCCGGCTGTGGCACTGAGACGGCGTTGGTGGCCTTGGTAGACGACCTCCGCCGGGAGATGGATGCAGGATGTTCAACATTTCTCATCCTGCTAGATCTCTCTGCCGCTTTTGATACCGTGGACCATGGGCTGCTGTTGAGGTGGCTACGTGATCTGGGGGTCTGGACGGGACTGTTCTTGAATGGGTCCGTTCATTCCTTTCGGGGAGAAGCCAGCGGCTGGTGCTGGGGGATGAGACAGCGTGCCCCCACGCCTTATCATGCGGCGTTCCGCAGGTTTCTATTCTGTCTCCATTATTATTTAATGTATACATGCAGCCCTTGGGGGAGGTCATGAGAGGGTTCGGGGTGCGGTGTCATCAATATGCTGACGATACTCAGCTGTACCTCTCTTTTTCAACTGACCCAGACCCAGCTGTCTCATTGCTATCCCAGTGTTTGGAGGCCGTGACGGAATGGATGCGGCAGAGCAGACTGAAGCTCAACCCCGATAAGATGGAGGTGATGTTGGTGGGGAGAGCGAGGGAGGTACTGGCCCCACTGATTGGGGGGGGGGTGTGTTCGCCCTCCTATAGCTCAGCAGGTCCAGAGTCTGGGGGTGATATTGGACGCGGACCTTCGCCTGGAGCGGCAGGTGGAGGCAGTCGCTAAGGCTGTCTTCCGTCAGTTGTATCTGGTGCGTAAGCTGCGTCCGTTCGTCTCTGGCCCAGAACTGGCCTCCCTCATCCATGCCTTCGTCACCTCGAGGCTGGACTACTGCAACGCGCTCTATGTGGGGCTTCCCTTGTTCCTGGTTCAGAGGCTGCAGCTAGTGCAGAATGCGGCGGCCCGTCTCCTTACGGGGACGGGTCGTTGGGAGCACATTACACCTGTGCTCCGGACTCTGCACTGGTTGCCAATAGCGTGCCGAGCTAGGTTCAAGGTTTTGGTGTTGATCTATAAGGCCCTTCACGGTCTGGGCCCCTCGTACCTCAGGGACCGCCTCACCCTCCACGCCTCAGAGTGGCTCCTTCGGTCGGCCTGGGGTGCCTTCTTGGAGGTTCCCTGCGGGGGGGGGGCACAATGGAGAGGGCATTCTCGGTGGCCGGGCCACACCTTTGGAACTCCCTTCTGGAGGAAGCCCGCCTGGCCCCAAGTCTATTGACATTCCGGCAGTGTTGTAAAACCTGGCTGTTCGCCCAGGACTTTGGGGTCGGAGGGGTGGGGGTTTAGGGTTTTTTATCTCCCCATCCCTGTTTATTGTTTTAATGTTAAATTGTATCCCGGGGCCCTGTTTTAAACATTTATGTTGTTTTTGAAGTATTTTAAACTGTTTTATATGTATGTTTTATTATTGTTGGAAGCCACCCTGAGCTGTTTTCAGGAGGGGCGGGGTATAAATGTAGAAAATAAAATAAATAGAAAATAACTTCAGTTGCACAGAGAAACACTGAGCACGTTTGTCTTTCTGATACTGAAATTATATGTTTTACCAGAGCTGTGTGACCCATTTCTTTTATCAAACTTAAGGGAAAGAAAGAAGTGGAATAGCAATTTATTGGATCCCTGTAATTTCTTCACTATCTTAATACAATATTTAAAAAATTACTTTTAATACTTAGAAATGGAATTGTTTCATGGTAATTGATAAAAAAGTGATGCAATTGTTTCAATTCACTATTCACGCAAAGACAGCTTTACATCACAAGATACACAGTTCATAAATATTCTGAATATTTTGGTTAAAAATCATATCATTCAAGGACTGGAAGTATAAAATATATAGCCTTTATTCTAAAATATACTTTGTATATGTTGCCTAGTTTCAAAAATTGCACGTGAATTATACATAGATGATCATCCAAAAATTACTGTTTTTGAGGATGTAAATATTACACGGAAAACAATTAAAATATTTTGTCCTCTATGATTGTTTAAATACTGAGAAGCAAAACTAACTATTGGTAATTCTACCATATTCATAATTCACATTGATCTAAAGATATAGGGTCCATGGTTTCATTACCAGTCCTTCATCTGGCAGAAATTGCAGAATGAAGAAAAACAAGAAGCAATTAAATTTGTTTAGAGTTTGAGGTCATTAAAAAAAATCAATATATCTCACACCCAAGATGTACACTGCATTTGAAAAACTAAACATTTTGGACTTTCTATTGGCATCTACCATATCATAATTTGCAAGATAGGATATAATAAGACCTCAACCTTTTCTAACCATCCACCTGTACTAATTTGATATTCTGAAGGTTACTGGTAAATATAGAAACAAAAATGTTAACTACAATGTAACTGGTATGAAAATCTTGACTATTCCGGATTCACCAGGCACTCTAGAGGATAATGCATTTGTAAGTTGCATGTCACCTTAGTGCTATGACTTAACCCCAAACCTCATCTGCAGTCAGAGGCATCATTGCTCATTGCCCACTCTCAGATGGACACGCAGTACTACTCCCTACAGCCCAGCTCAGTCGCTGTGAGGGTATTTTCAAACGCGATGGCACATGACACCGTCACTCTTTGATCCTGACCAGGGTGAAGGCCCTCACCCTGGTCAGGATCTGGCCCAGCCACCAAACTGACATGTTGGTGGCCAGGGGTGGGTTCCTAACAAAGATAACATGGTGCATGCCCATTTCATGCTTTCACATTACAGGCAGCAGCCCAATGATTGTGGCTAGGTTGCATAATGATGCCTCTGATGTCCAGCTATTTATGCACATGCAACCCCTTTGCACACCTGGCAAATGAGGATTGTGCATGCCCATGTCAAATGCAGACCTCCTACTGACTTCAGTGGGGCCAAGATTTCATCATTAATATTTATAATTTTTAAAAGGTATTAATTTACCATGTTAGCTGACTGGACTCCCACACTGCCAAATGTATTAAATCTAAAAAGAAAGGCTGATCAGAAGTTGACACTAGGCTTTCACCTAGAATAGGATGGAGTCTGGTTAACTTGCAGAAAAATGGTTCTTACCATGTGTATTTTCACAATGTCAGTGTGAGTCAAACCAGCTCTTCGATCTTTACTGTGTTTGGAATAGCCTGGTACCAAATTCTGCAACTCGTAAGTTTTTACCAGGAGTTTAAAATCCTTAATTACAATTTCATGTCATTTAATGTATATTTTTAAATATTTTAACTTTTGAAAGCCACCTCCGAGCTGCCTAGGCAGGAGAGGTGGGGTATATTTCCTGGGGTATAAACAATGAAAATAAATAAATTAATTAATTAGATAAATAAATTTCTCATTCGAACATCAACAGGCATGACTGCACAACAGAAGCAAATTCAACGGAAAGATCAAAGTGAAACACCAACTGCATTTTGACAGCACTGAAGATTAGAAATAAAAACATATTCTGACCTCAGGTACATGAGACCTCAGGTAAACTCATCCAGATTTTGATGAGTTTAAGGTATGATCAGTGCAGAAACACCAGATCTCTATAATAAACTACATTGGGCATTTTTGTGGACAAGTGTGCTTAGAATTATGGTAATTGTTTTCAAAAGGACATCTTTGCTTGTTACGCATATGTTCAGTATAAAAATCACCAAATACCAATAAAGTGAAGGTCACAGCCTACCTATCAGTCCATGCCTCAAACTCCCTATTGAAACTGAGGGCCTTTATTCAAAAATAAAGTTTAAAAGGAAATATTTCATAGTGATGAAATATATATTTCTGGAATGTTTGTAACAGCTAGTGGGGAAAAAAAATCCAGCTCAGTCAAACAATACTAGCCAGAAAGTACCTAGATCCAGTACACTGTAAAAAATGGGCCTTTCAAGATATAAAAATACTTCTGCAAGATCTGATGTTTTCTCAATGAGTATCTGGCAGGATGAAGTTATTTTACCAAGTGTTTGAAAGAAGAAAACAAGTTATTTTCCTACATAGACCACAAGCCTGCATCTACTGAAGTAAATGAGTGCAGAGTAATTGACTTCACTGTATGGAGGATTGCACGATTAGTATCTGTGCAGGTTGAATTCTAAAACTGTACACATAGATGATTAGTACGTGTTTATGCACCACTGTAGTAAGATACTTTATAAACAAGCGTTAGTCCCTACTTTCACATTTTGTGCCTGCAGTTAAATAAGGCTTAACTGTAGATTTGTACTTCCTTAAGGATTTTTTTTCCAGGATGCCAGAATAATTCAGTCTGATTCTACGTAAGTTAAAGTCTGCAATCTTCAAGCCATTTAAGTGGGAGCAAATGGTTTGAGTATCATGGTCTATCTACATAGTAGTACAGAATCCAGGCACAAAATTTTCAACTCATAAACAGATTACAAAAGCAAATGATATACTTTAAGTAAATATTGTAAAACCTTTTAAGCCATAATCCTACTAAAATTGATCCATATATTTATGAGACAAACAGTCATTAAGGGTGAAACCATTTTAGTGTAACGCAATGTAATGCAGAGTTCTAGCCAACTCCCATTATGCATTTCTTCATTTCATTACAACCCTCGTTTTTGCCTCAGAGCGGTTGCAGTGTTTCTTTTAAGTCTTATTAAAGCCCTTTAAGAAGATTTGAATTGTGATGGGCATCTAAAGCCATATGATCAAATGGATTGGTATTAATCAGCTCTCTCACTCTCTCTCGAAGGTCATAAGATGCTCTAGCTCTTCTTCTAGATTCTTCAGAGGCAACCTCCTTCTCCCTTAAAATCTGATTGCTCTTAAGGTCTTTCCTTCTGATGGCTTCTTGGATTTCCTGTAGGTGACATCTTTCATCATCATCAACTTTTTGTTTTTGATAGCGGTGGTTTCTTTCTTTTAACCAGTTATGGTCTCTGGTACATTGTGCTTTGTCTTGGATATTCTTAGCCATCATTTCCCTGGCTTGCTGGATCTTCATCTCCGCTATCTGCAGCAACGTTTGTTTACGCCTTCTTTTCTCTTCCTCTGACTCTTTTGCTCTTACCCTGGTTATCAGTCCTTGCTCTTCTTCCCTAAGACTTTTTTCTTTTAATTCTCTATTCCTTTCTTCCATCAGCTGTTCAAGGATTTCCTGAGATCTCTGAAGTTTTTGTTCTATAGCAATCCTTTTGTAAAGCTCATCAGCTTTGACCCTGTGATCAAGATGCTCTTTCACATGCAAGTGCCTGGCATTTTCAAAATCATTCAAGTCTAGTCTCCTCTTTTTCTTTTCCACGTCTCTCATCATTTTTTTCTCAAGGGCATTCACCATTTTATCCTTGTACATATGAGAATTGTACTCTCTAGCATTCCTCTCATTTATCCTTTTTTCTTGTAGCTGCTTTTCCTGACAGCGTTTCTTCAAATCAGTCTGAAGTTTAGCTCTTTCAAGTTTTTCCCTGCGCCTGTTCTCTTGTTCCTTCGATAATCTCTTCCATTTCTTCTCGCGCAACATCATCTCTTTCTCCCTGGCTACCAACAGCTGTTGGTCTTCTAGTTTAAGCTTCGTTTTCCTTTGATCTTTCTCCCTTTGCCACCGATCCATGTTTTCACAAAGATGGTTTTGCCTCTCTTTCTCCGTTCTTGATTTGAGTTTCTTTTCCCTTCTCTTCATCTTCTCCCACACCTCAGAGGCTTGCAGCTGTCTTTCTTTCATCTCCTCTTCCTCCTGGTGCCTGGCCAGCATCAGTGCTGCAATCTTTTTGTCCCTTTCAGGAATGTAATCCTGGTATCTCTTATCAACGAGATCCTGGAGGCTGATCTGAAGCTCTCCTCTTCTTGATTTATGGTGGTTGTGGTGTGGGGTATGGTGGCGATTGAAATAAGGGTTTCCACACTGGTTATCTTCATCTTCATACTGGTTGACAAAGGAGTGCAGAAGGTCGGTTAGGCTTGGACTACTCTCACAGGCGTCCTGCCAGTCCCCTCTTCTGGGCTCCTTCTTGCAGGGCTTGTTGGGCATTTTCTCCTGTTGGCAGAGGGAATAGGAGGAGGCACAGGCTGACGGGGGCTTGCTGACCTCAGTGGTGAAATCTGTCCCATACTCAAAGGGCCTGTGCACCGGGGTGGCCCACTGATCCTCTCTCAGCAGCTCCTCCACTCGGTGGTTCCTGCCCATGTAGCTGGGATCGGGCTGGGGCTGGAAGTCACCCCCATAGAGGCTGGTGCAGGAGGCCGACAGGGGGGTAACACACCCTTCCCCTGCCGGGGCCACTTGCTGGGGCTGCCAGGCATGAACGCAGCGGGGTTGCTGGGCGGCCCTACAACTTGTCTGCTCCCCCTTCCTGCCCCCCCTCGGCCCCGCTTTCTGGTAGGCGTGGGCCAGGCCGTGGCAGCCGAAGGCCCCTTCCCCTCCCGCCACCTCGGGCTCCGAGCTGTAGAGGTCCGGGTAGCGGGGCGGGGAGAGGAGACCCGAGCTCAGCCGCGCCATCTCCTGGCGGGGACCCGAGCAACGGTCCTCAGCGCCCTGGAAGTTGCCGAACCCGGGCCACTTCTTCCTTCCTGCGTGGGGCGCTGCTCGGTCGCCCAGGGAGAGACGCCGCCCGCCTAAATCGGCTCCGACACACCGTCCCGCCCTGCGCCGCCTCATTGCCCCGCGCCTGTCCCGACAGCGGCCACCGCCGCGCCTGGGCACAGTGACAGCCGCGCCGCGTCACAATGAGGCCCGGTTCCTCACCATCCCATCGCCCGGCAATACTAACCATGCCCCTTTCCTGCAAGCGTCTGCCCTAGAGCGACCCTCTGTCCGCGGCCGTCTCCTACAAAATCCCCACATCCCACACCTTCCATCAGCTCCGTCCCCTACACACCCGCTTGCCCTAGATCCCACCCACCACACTCCCAGGCCCTACCAGCATCTGCCCTAGCTAGACTAGCCCACCTGACTCACCAGCTCATGCCCCCGTGCCCACAATCCCAGTGTACCATTACTCCCTGCTCCAGCTCTGAAATTCCAATCCCTGCTAGTCCCTACCCCAGTTCCAGCAGCACCTCCTACACCCACTAGCCCCTTCTGCCTCTCCCTACTACAGTGCCAGCATTCCAGAACCCACCAGCCCCACTTCATTCCCCACATGCACTTGTCCCTGTCTCAGCTCTGACTCCCTAGGGTTGCCACCTTTGGTGGGGTTTTTATTTTTTTACCTGACACTTCAGTTTGGCTTATGGGAGTGTCGGGTAAAAAATCACCCACAGGTGGCAACTCTACCACCAACCCCCGACCCACCCCTAACCCCTTCACCAGTCCCTGTCCAGTCCTCACACACCCATCAGCTCCTTCCCCAACTCCAACACCCCAATATCCAGTATCTCCTGCCCCCAAACCTGCCTGCCCCAAGCCTCCCACACCCATCAGCCCTTCCCCAGGTCTGACTGCCCTTGCCAACCACCACCCCAATTCTACCATATCCATCAGCTCCAGCACCTGCCCCAGTAACGGTACAACCACTAGCATGCACCTCAACTCTAATAATACTAATAATTGCTAAACAGATGATGGTATGATGACTTTCTTGGCAATCACAAAGAAAAGCAGGCAGCTTAGGCAGCCATAGATATGTCCAAATCTATTTGTTAAAAACAAAATCTAAATTTCTGGAAGATCTGGAATTCTACTGTTTTAATGATTGTTCTGCACTGTGTAGCCTGCATGTCTATAGCTCCATTACCATAGTGTCTGAGAGCTCACAATGTTTAATTAATATACACAATGCCTCTGAAAAGTAGGAAAATACAGTTAGATCACTGCAACACAAGAAACTAGCTATCTGTTCAGTTTTTGGAATCCAAATCTTCCAAAAGCCAGGCACAAATTTTAACCACTGGACCTTCTCTCTAGAGTGTGGTGTGCTTAAATTTCTTTAAATGATTTGGCCTTATTTCCTATTTAACCTTTATTTTTTTGCTTTAAGCAGCCTAGATGTTCCCAACAAAATGCATAAAAACACTGACTGGGGCTTCTCAGCGGCCAGCGGCTCCTGCAAGACTTCACTTACCTGCCTGCCCGCTTGTTACCATCTGCGGCTGAAGAGGAGGGGGGTCTGCTGGTGCCGCCGCTGCTCCAACGTGCTCCGCTGTCACCTGTGGAGGAAACAGACTGCCGTGAGTCCTGGCTTGTGGTGCGAGGGCCGGCTTGTCCCCTCCCCCACCTGGAAGTAGCCAGGGCTTTAAAGCCCAGCGGCTGGCGGCTCCTGTCGCAGACCGCGAGCCAAAGGATCGTGACCAAAGGGCGTGGCACTTTGGGGTTGCAGGGGGTGGCAGGGATATTGTGGTGGGGCTTTTTGTTCAGGACTAGGGAGGAAGGGTGGGGGTGTAGGAGGGGTGGTTAGAGGTAGGGGGAAAGGGTATCCCAGTGGCTGCCCCTGGTGGCAGCAGGGGGAGCATTGGGAGGGTTATTGGGGGGAGGGGGGAGCTCAGCCCCTGTGAGAGAGGGAAGTCGAGCGGTGAGGAGGGGGGTATGGTCCATACCGACCCCTGGTGGCAGCGGGATGGCCACAGGGTGAGCAGCCAGATTTGGGAGGCCAGGATTTGGTGGATGGAGGGGAGGGTGTGGCTATTGGGGTGGTTCTGGGGCGAGGACAGTATGGTCCATGGGGTCAGATGGTGCGCTCCCCTAAGGGACCGAGGTACCTGAGGGAGGTGCAGGTTGCCATCCCCCCCACTGAGGGAGAGGGAGGAGCCGGGTCCAAGGTCCATACGTGGGAGGCTGTTGCTGCCAAATGCAAGGTCCGTTGTGAACAAGGCCCCAATTTTCCGGGATTTAATTTCGGATGGGTTTGTGGACCTCGTATGTATTACAGAAACCTGTCTGGACAAGTTGGCTGGTCCAACTTTGGCCTATCTCGTTCCGGCCGGGTATGCTGTGCAGCATCAGCCCCGCATGGATGGCTGGGGAGGTGATGTAGCGATTATTTTTAGAGAGGACTGTTAGGAGTTATCCAGTCCAGGAGATTGTGGGTACTGAGGCCCTTCACATGGTGTTCGATTTGGCCAGGGGCAAGCTAGGGGTGCTGCTGGTATAGCGGGCCCCTTCCTGTCTGGCAGCATCCCTTACCGCTCTAGCGGAACTGGCCTCGGAGGTGGTGCTGGGCTCCTCTAGGACCTTGGTTCTGGGGGACTTCCACATCCACGCCGATGCTGGCCTTGTCGGGACGGAGCGAGAATTCATGGCCGCCATGGCAACCATGGATTTGCCCCAGGAGGTTATCTGCCCGACCCACGTGGGGGGGCATACCTTCAACCTGATCTTCAGTTCTGGCCTTGAGGCAGGGGGTCCGGTTGCGGGGGAGGTTACAGGAGTGGCCTTGTCATGGACGGACCATTATCTTCTTCAGGCCGGTCTTCTAGCGCACCCCCTCCAGAAGGGGAAATGACCAGTTAGGATGGTCCACCCTCGGAGGCTGATGGAACCCCAGTGGTTCCAAGAGGTCCTGAGGAAGTTAACCTTGGACCTGGACGGTCACTCTGTGGATGAGCTAGTCCAGCATTGGAACAGCTAACTGGAGGAGGCCATTGACAGGGTGGCTCCGAGATGCCCTCTGCCTCGATTTCATCACTGCAGGGTCCCTTGGTTTACTGAGGGGCTGCAGTGTATGAAAGGAGTAAGCAGGAGGCTGGAGTGATGCTGCAGTTGGACTCGATCTGACTCCGACCGTCTTCTCCATAGGGCCCATTTGCAGTCCTATGTTGAGGCTGTGAGTATGGCAAGGAAGGAGTTCCTTGCTGTCCTCATAGCATCTGCAAGGTTATGCCCGGTGAAGCTGTTTCGGGTGGTGCGGGGGCTGGTTAGTCCGGCCTCCCTC